>VWZV01006853.1:145291-212627 GCA_013397155.1 Irena cyanogastra | reverse complement strand
AAAAAAACTTCCCAAAAAATCCAAAAATAAAACAAAACAAAACAAAAAAACCCACCGCAAAACAAAACAAAAAACAAACCGAACAAAACAAACAAAAGCAAAGAACTAGAACAATGGTATCTCCTAGAGAACCTGGTAAAGACCATTTTCAAAGGCCAGTATAAACTTCTTTCCATCAAAAGATGCTAAAAGGGGAAATAATTCTATCCCGAGAGTTGGATTCTACAGAATTGTCTTAGTTTGCAAGGGTTAAACAGTCACAGCATTTTGATGTGTTTACATCTGGTAACTCCCAATAGAGATAAACATATTTAGTGCTTGAAATGTAAGTTAACACTGGACATACTAAAGATATGACAGGAGATTTATTACAAAGAACATTAAAGACTATTATTAGCCCCAGCTGCAAATATCTATCAGGAAGGAATGGCTGTGTGTGAGTCTGTTGTCTTCAGAATGGTGGACCTTACTAGAAACCCTTCTCAGTGGATGCCTTTCCACTGATTTCAGCAGCATTTGGGTCAAGCCTTCTTTTACTAGAAATATATTTAATTTAACACTAAGAGGATGGACTGAAAACCAGATACCCACATTTCCTTTGCCTCTTCATCTGGGAAGACTACTTTGCATAATCAGCAATAAAGATTTAGAACATCACAACCAGTGTAAACTGAACATCAGCTGCAGGGAAATGTCTGTGGTGAAAGCTCAGACTAAGTGAGTCAGGGGAGAATATGGGCTTATTCTAGCATCTACTAAAACCAGATGAAAAAATTCTATGGACTTTTAAGTAGCACTGGTTCCTTCTCTATTACAGATAGCAGAGATTTTGCTCCTGACTTCAGTGAGGGAAGAACTAAAGCTGTGTGTCTTGGTGTAATTATACAGGAGGTGTTCTAAAATGACACAAGGATCATGTGCCTACATGAGTTGTACTTGGTTTTGAAAGGGCAACCCTGTCTGGAAAAAGATTTATTATCAAAGGAGTTTTGATACAGAAATCCCAAGTGTACACCTAATTTAGCACTCTAGTTTTCCTATTATTAAATTAGATTAATGTCAGTGAAGATAAATCTATTTTTTTCTACTGAAAAGCTAGTAGATACAAGAAATATGATGTATGATGGAAACAATGTGGAAGAGAAACAAAAGATATCCTGAATTATGATATTTTTTTCCTCTTTTTTAATAACTAGATGGGGCCAGTCAGCTATCGCTGTCAGCTTACCTCTGTATTGCATCCTTCCGTACTATGATTTAAGTAAGTAGTTTTAAATTTCCTAGTACAGGAAAAGGGGAAAAGTAAGAAAATCAAATGCTAGATCAGGTCCAAGTGGCCTATCAATTTGTACTCAAGCACACAACTGCACCAAAACCAGAGAATCATGGTAGCAAAAGTCACGTGCAACCTGTCACAGGTGAAATTTGCAGGAGAGCAAATCCATGATCAAAGTCTGCAGAATTCATCCCACTCAACCCTAACACCTCCAGCACAGCTAGGTCACACCACATCTCTTCAAGAAACTGTGGGGTCAGAAGCTGGGAAAAGAAGGCAAAGTGTTCATATTGAATGGAAAACCCGAAAACAAATGGCCTGTACAAAACAGTGTTTAAATAAGTAGGAAAGGAAAGACAGCCAGATGGCCTATGAAATGAATGGTATTTTAAGCTAATCTTTCATATTTAGCCCAGGCTGTCGATGACTAAAACTTTTTGCCAGGGTTTATCTTTTACATTTAGGCTACTTCTTAATAACTACATAGCCACTCCAGAGGAGCATTGCTGCCTTTCATCAGTATTACAGTCTCAAAATGGGAATAGTTGTAACTATTTTCAGGAGACACTAGGCCAATTAGAATACACTGAGTAGTCCAGAAGCTCCTACTAAGTCCATAAATAATGACTTGTGCAGGGCAAGGGACAGAATTTGGCCCTTGCTGCTGTTGACAGACTGAGTTACTCACAGTTTTGGTCTCTCATTCACAACGGGTTCAGGTGGTGAATGTGGAGGGGAGAATGAAATGGCTGCCTTTCATTGCCTGCCAGCAACACAAACAGACACATCTAATTGGCCTATTATCATTCTACAGTGCTTTCTACGTCTGGTGTCACGTCTTATGACAGTTTTTGGCTGATGCTTCACGTTCTTGTAAAATGTCAAGCTATGTTACATCATTAATCTTGTGTAATATAGTATCGGACAATGCCACTGCATGAATACAGAGTATAAGTACTTTTAGTTGTTCTTTTTCCCAGGGAACTCCACCTGGCTCTTGGCTTTCAAAAAAATACACTCTGTTGAGACATTGTAGGGTAGAAAGGAGAGTAAGAACTACAATTATGCGAAAAGGTTCAGAAACATCAATGACTTGCAAAAATATATACTTAAGGATTTGCAGCCCAGCCAGGGAATTCTGCATGTTGAAACACCACACTACTCAGGATATGTATTTTAATTGCTGTGTGAAGGTCATAGATCCAAGCCAAACTGCTGAAAGAGCAGCTGCAGTAGCATTACCACAATGACATGCAAGCCACAAATCCTGTTGTTGAAAAAGATTATTTGTAAATTGCTTCTATGATAATCTCTGTCTATTAAGTTAACTAGGCTTTGGGGGGGGGAAAAAGAACATCTGATATTCATTTTTACCTTCTCAGCATTAACTCACTGACATAAAATGAAATATTTATTATACTTGTGGTTTTTTCATTTAAAATTTGCCCACATTTCCTATCAATTCATAGCCATTCTTTATGGATGGTGTTGTGAAACAGCTGTCACCTCACTGATACTGCCACGGCCAAACACACAGTTGTCTTTCAGTGGGGGTAGCTCAGTGAATCACAGAGGATTGACCCTATTCCACAGAGAATCATTCTGGTTGGAAGGGACCCAAGTCCAACCTTCCACTCAATGTGAGGACAGGTGTGTGGTCAGACCAGCTTGCTCAGGGCTTCACACAGCTGGGTCTTGAAAGCTTCTGAGCATGGAGGGTGCACAGCCTCTCATCCATTGCCTTCTGGTAAAGAAGTGGGGGTTTATCTCTCCAGAGAGGCCCCCAGCAGATAAGCAGTAGCGGAGGGCTGTAAGTGAGACCATGGCTTTGGCATGTTTAAGAACCAAGGGTCCATGGAAATTTGTACCTTGAAGAATAAACTCAGTGCCTGACCTGTTCACATACCCTGGGACAGGACTGACTGTGCCATGACCACATTCAGTGGCACTGCTTATCCTGGGCCAACTAAAACACTTCCAAATATATCCTGACCACAATTTGGCAGCTTAAACACCTGACAATTTGCATGCAAACACCCTAGTTTACAGACCTGAAGTTTACTAATGTAGCTGTCGGCTGTTTCAGGCCAACAGGGCCCTGAGCCCAGGAGGCTCCCAAGCACCTTTGATCAGCTGGTATATATTGAGCCATTTTTTCACCCAATTCAGCTGGTTCACATGTGATTTTGTCCTGATCAATTTGTGCCTTCTCCACCTGTGAAGATTTAAAAGCTAAGAATTAGTTGCACGATATAGCACTTTTTTTTGAGGCTCGCACTAATCTAACCAAACCACTTCTGTGTGCGTTTATGAAGATGAAAGCTACTCTGTAGATAATTTTCCACTTTTCTACAGAAGCTTGTACAACAGCTGGATACAATTTGGTATCACAGTTACAGTCACAATATGGATAGGCACCATCATGTAGCATTTCTTTCCTTATCTGAACAGTATCATTAAACTGATGACACCCAGGTCCATTCAGGGAGTTAAATTCCTCCCTCATGTATGAACGTGATGTTCTCACAGAGCTAGAAAGTGTGGAAAAATGTGATGAAAGAACTGGCTGCTAAAATAGAGAAAAGTTATTTTCTCCAGTCAAACTTTTCAGAGGCACAGGTGACACCCATCTCCCATTAAGGATCAATGCCAATTAGCCAGCCATCCCCATACAGTGCCCTGCAAGTTCTACAAAGGAGATTCTGCATCCCTGTAAAGATAAAACTCCATGAAGATGTGTCAATCGCAGGGCTCAACAGGTTGCCCACTTCTTGATTGCAGACTTACTGGTTCCTGCAGCTGACTAGGACACAGCCATGCACCCAAATGTCATCATCACAATGAAGACATCCCAAATGTCTTCATCAGGTTAGTCCTCCTCCCCATGAAGTAGCAGAGGAGGGAACAGCCCGAAGCTGAAACCTATCTTTAGGAATAATTGAAGCATAATATCCAGAGATATCATGAGAGAAATCCACAGTGAGATCAGAGTTTTTGTATTGCATTAGTTTTGTTGATATCTAAACAATTCTACAGATGTGCTCAACCATGAAATACATAAATATGCAAGAGGAAAGACATATTTTGTCAGTAAACTTTATGTAAATGTAGCACAGATATGAACACATCAGTAAAGTGATAAAGGCTAAATGGAAACATGGTCAGCTTTTTGTGGATTAAACAGGCAGTTTACTGTAATATAAGACTTTTGTATTAAATGAATAGCTTTTAATTATTCCAGTGAATTTTCTTTCTTTGAGAGGACTGGTGAAATCTTTTCCATATCACAACATGAGGAAGAGGAGAGAATTCCTAGCTTTCAGTTATAACTTGGTGTGCCACCAGGAGCTGTGCAGTGAAATTGTGGGATGCAGAGATCCTCCCATCACCCTTGCCCAGGAGAGGAGCATCGTGGGCAGCAGCAGAACCCAGCTGTGCCCACAGAGACACTGCATCCTGCAGGAACAGGCCAGTTGGCCCTGCTTGTTCCAGACCAGCTCGGTCCTCAGCCCAGGAGGCTCCCAAGCCTATTCTCCCTCTCTGTGAGCTCACCCTTCCAAAGCAATCAAGGTCACAATAAAAAAAACCTTCATGGCACTTCAGTCCTGGGTAGATATGCCATAGGCCTACAAATTGGCCTAGGCTGTTACCAGAAAAACACAGATCCCCTAAGTACAGAACACTTCCTTCTGTCTACCCGCAAGGACTCTCCCAAATCTCTGCCTCCCTTGCCAGCTCACAGTGACAACTTACTGATTGCATTAATGAAACATGAGCAAGCTCCATCAGTTCAGGAACAACTAAGGAACAGCAACTGTCTACAAAGACATTTTCTGTTTGGGGTTTTTTTTTTTTCTTTCCCTGCAACAAATCAGTCAGGTTTGCATTATGGTGCTTGTTTCCATGGCAGAAAGCTCACCCTGGGAAATGTCTGCCTTTCAGGTTTTTAATAATTCTCCTCGTGATCCCAGACAGGGATCCCTGTGTGCCAGGACAGATATTTTTGCAACCTTCATGATGGACAAAATCACATATGTGGAAGGAGGACTGAGACTTAAGTTAAGTCTTGTCAGAAAAGTTTCTGTCTGAACAAGATACCAATTTTATACTGAGATAAATGGTTTTGTACAAACACAGCAGCGGTTTCATCTCTTCTCAGTAAACTAAGCACTCCTTGGGGTCTATGACTCTCAAGTCACAGCTCTCCCTCAGAGGGAGACTGCAGGATGAAGCATAGGGGGAAAGTTGATCAACTGGACACAGGACAAAAAAGACAGCCTCTCTGCATTGACAACAGTGCAGCTTTTGATTCAGTGATGAAAAATCCCAGAAGAGAAGCAGAACACTGAACACCTCATTAACATGGCCAAAACAAAGTTTCAGCCATGTTAACTGTAGATATTCCTACATCCTTTATATAACATCTATTTACAGTTGTAAACAGAATACAATTTACAGTTGTAAACAGAATATCCAGTCACACAAATCCCAGAAAGGTGCCACCTAGCCTGAATTTTATTTGTGTCTGCTGTACATATTTTTTGCTGGAGTTTCAAAAGATTTATTCTTCTGGCTACACAAAACCCACTGACTTCACTTTGTGCTGGCAAAACAAAAGAGAAGAAAAGGCCAGGAAAGAGCACTTAATTCTATTCTTTAAGATCTGTCATGACACCATTTAAAACAACCTTTACATTTGTATATATGCATACCCATTTGTTTACTTTCAAATGCATACAGAAAAACATGAGACAGAAGTGTCTTTGTCCTTCCATCAACTACAAAGGGAGTTTAGATGGTAAGATCATCTGTCAATATGTCTCCCATAAATGTTTAAATATGGACAGATGAGAGTGTCATTGATTATCTGGTTCCTTTATTTTGTAGATTGAAGAGTAGATGAATAGTGGTTTACCAGGAGCACCAGGAACATGGCAGTGAACTGCCAGTCGCACCCAGACAGCGCAGAGCTGGAAAACTCTCCTCATGCTTACTCAGTTTTGCCGGACACAGTATCCTTCCCTTTCCATCCTGAACTCTGTATTCTTTGTGTGCATTGAGCCCCCTGAATTTTTAACTCTGTTATATAAATGGCAATTAATTAAAAGAAAATGAGCACAAAAAAGAACATGCTCTAAAACTTAGTGTGCAGATTTCAGTGTCGTCAGAGTGCTCTGGAGCAGGGTCCTATGCCTTCAATTCTGTTTGAAGTGAAAACATAAATGTGAAGTGTTTTACCCAAAAAAAAAAAAAAAAAGCTTCCTATGCCAGTGTAAAAAAACTTCCAACTTGTGCCAGCTCAGGAAGTTCGGCTCTTTATGTGGGGAAAGAACAACTTCTATCCCTGAGATAAAACTGAACAGAAACTTCTCATGGAAGACTTTCCAACTATTTTTTTAAAAGCATACAAAACTGATATAATATTATTCGACTACAAATCATTGTTTCACCAGACTTCCACACTTTTTGGTTCTGTTTTGTTTTTCAGGACTGGGCTTTTCCTTGCTTTTTTCTTACAGAGATATCTTTGGGAGGCTGGGTTCCTTCCTGCTATAGCACTACATGGCTGCCCTCTGGAACATCAGATCTCACAAATGCCATTTTAATCTCCACTGGAGGATGACACCATGCAGTTTACATTCTTTAGAAACATCATGAGTGATGCTGGACAAGTCTACAGAGGAAACTGAGACTAGGGATGAGGTTCATATCTTCCTCATATGAGGTCAGTATTCACTGTTTTCAGAGGATTTCTCAGGATTAGGACTACAAATAGGTTGACAGAATATCTGTGCTGTCTTGGAGTTTTACGGCAGCATTATCCCCCTATAAACCTACAGACCAGAATGTGCAAGGCAGAGTATTCAGGCTGCTTCTACAAAGGCTTCAACTTAAACCTTGTTCATTCTTCGTTTGCCCATCTGGAACAAATTGTCTGAGAACAAAGAAATTGGAAATTTAATCTGTAGAGGTATTTAAGGTACAGAACCCCTAACTATAAAACAATCCAGTTTTCCTTTTATAATACGTGCTTTCACATACCCTCCACCTTCTTGAACTCCATCTATGTAACAGTTTTCACTACATCAGAAAATACTATTTAAATGCTGATTAAAAAAAACCAAAACAAAACAGTTTCATCTAATACAGTTGTTCTGGCCACCACAGAAAGAGCAATTTTTCTGTTACTACTTCCACTACATTCCCCCCAAAACCTCCAGTGTGATCAATGCGTTCTTAAACATGGTGTAGCTTATAAAGCCTAGACACAGAACAAGAAGTGGCAAAGAAAAAAGGGAGTGAAGATCTATTTGAAGAAAGGAAAATCATAAAATCATTGGCTTTGCAGCTCAGAGACACAGCAACAGGTTTTGCTGCAGCAACCCAAGGCTCCCAGGAGACCTTGCAGTACCTGAAAATCTGTGTGGAATTATGCTGATTACCAGTAAATGTTGTGTTCCTGAAAAGGGTACAGCACAGAAACTATGCCTTTCTACTGAGTTGACCAAGATATCATTACTTTATATAAATATGCTAAATAAGAATTTATTAAATAAGTAGTTAATATTATTAAAAATAAGTATTTCACTATTTCTAATCCTAAGAATTTACAAAAATCACAGGCTTTTCTGGAAGGAGAAATAGTAATTTGAAACTTTAAGATTATTTTTTAAAAGTGTTGGGATCTTTTCATGCTCTCTTTTTTCGGATGTTAGATTTCATATTTCCAGCTTCTCTCTACTATCAGGAATGGTTAAGTGATGAAAGCTACAATTCTACTTTCAGAACAAGGTTTCTTTCACAGGATATGCATAAAACTGTCAAGCGTAAGAGCATAAGGACCAAAAACATTGAATATTTTTTGTTGCTTTTTTCAAGTGTTGATTGTAGGATTTTCAATTTTTATTGTATTTTGTTTTAGCCAGTCTCTAAAATGTTACTGGAATGCATGCCATTGTTTCTTCCTCTCTATATTTTTAACCAGAAAGCTGATCTCTCTTTGAGTTTTACTGAGGAAGTGCAGGTGCCTCTAGGAAACAGTTGACTTACAGAGAGTTATTTGGGAGTTGTATAATTACATACAAGTGACAGAAAGAAAGCACACAAATCTGCTCCTCTGCAGTCAAAGATTTGTCGAAAGTCAACCAAAGGAACAATTTCAAATTGCCATCTGTCTTTGTCACTACAAAAGAAGCAGATCAAAGACTGCCTGCTGGGGAGAATATACAGAAAAGGGTTAACCCTACTAATATGATTACTACTAATAAATAATTCATTGCTACTGTAATGCAAAGTGAAAAAGGCTAAAACCAGAGCAACACATGGCAATCCCTCTGCCTGAAGTTTGGCTTGCTCAGGAAGTCACGAGGGCTAAAACCCAGAGCAGAAGGCTGAGCTATCACGTGCCAATGGACCCCAGTCACCAAAGCTACTGCTGAGCATCTTCATTAGCACATTCACAAAAAGTGAGATAATTCTACCTGCTCAGAATAAACAATCTTCTGCTGTGTGTGAGGTTACACACTCATTGGCAGAAGCTTGCAATAAATCTTAGGTAGTTAACTAAATGACAATTGCTATGTATAAAGGGTTTTTAAAAATAAAATCCACATTTAGAAAAGTAAATATAATAGGAGGTGCTTAAAGTTAAGCATCCTTTAAGAAGGAAATAATCATGGCTCCAGTCTTCCTGCCCATACAACGGAGGTTACATTACATAGCCATTTTCTAAATTACTACAGGATGTTAAGATGGGAGTCTCTACATTAGGGCATGATAGTGTTATTTTCAATCTCTTTCCACACAATATTAAGTGCAATGCTTCCAAAAGCCTGCCCCATCTACACTGCTGCAGAATCAGGTCCATTTTAAAAAAAATAAAGGAGAGTGAGTGATCAAACACACATTACAGCGGCACCATTGGGTCAGTAAGTGAGAAGTTAAAATAAGAAGTTCATTCAATAAAATATTGATTCTGGAAACAGATTACAGGAAATCATACCATACCACTAACTTAATTTATGAGTATTTATATTGCAGGAATTATACCAATATATCAAACACAATACCTTCAATCTTAGTTCAAAAGAGAATTTTATCTCTAAGCTTTAACAACAGGGCTGAAAATAATTCAGATTATATGGGCAGCATTTTAGCAGCCCATTTTCATCTTCTTTAAAAGCAACATTCTAATGCAGATGGTTAAGGATCAAATTGGGATTATGAGGAGAATGTTAAACATATACCAAGTAATACATCTGTTTTGAATAAAAGATGTAGTATAGAGTTCCAATTCATTTTTTTCAACTCTTTGCTGTATGTGTTGTAGCTGCTAAGTGAAACCATGCATCAGATAAATACATCACTTCAGTAACAGATTGCTAATCAATTGTCTGACATGTTCTGAAATATGTGGATTAAAAATACTTGTGGCAAAGGCTTTTCTAGTTTGGAAAACTGTTTCATGTTCTGTTGTGGTTCATTCTTCCACCGCTGAGCTTCTAGGATGTCCTATTGTCTCTAGACTGGTGCTAGATCACAGGCCTTACACCATGTTCCCTGCCCATTTCCAAACACCAGTGTGAGGGAAAGGCATATTTGCTGGCCTGTCAGTCTCTGGCCAGCAAACAGGTTATTCCCAATAAGAGAATCACTAAAATACTCTATTTGATTGCTGTATCTTATGATTCGGATATTGTTTTGAAGTAAGTGATTTTTCAGAAGGTTAATTTAGAAGTTCTGATACAGGGATTGTTTTGATTTTTTTTCTTCAATTGGAATAGGAAACTGGAAGCTTGCTGTAGCATACAGTTTGTCAAAATTACTATGTTTGACTCACTAACACTTTCATTTCAATAATGTCAGAACTTCACACTTATATGGATTTTAAATAGCCACCTTATCAAATCTGTTTGATAGCAATAACTAGCATGACCAGTTCCTAATATTCAACCAAAAATACGTTTAATATTTCAATACAAGGGAAAATGGGTGCATGTAGACTCCACATGTGCTAAGCTGCAGCTACAGTTCCTCCAGAATTCTGGAAGCAGTCCTCCTCTTTTCCCATTCTTGGTATCCTCCCTATCTGCAGCCTCACCTCCTTCTCTTCAGAGCATCTCTTTGTCAACTTCCTCACGGGGCAGAGAAGGAGGATGTTCAGGTTTTTATTTCCTGATGAGGGGAAAATAACAGTAGAAACAGCTGCCATACAAAGGCCAAGTGTTTAAGATCAGTGCTCTGGTACTTATCTCATCCAGCCTCCAAACACCTTTAATCAGGAACCAGAGATATCTTTCCAGTATTGAGTAATTTAAACTCTATTTGATGTCCTCTACTTCTCATACTGCAGGAAAAAAAGCAAACAATCACTCCCTCTTCAGCTTCACTTCATTAACTCCTACTGTGTCATTGTCCAGTGACATTTTTTCCATGCTAAAGGGCTTTGGACAATTAATTTTGGTCAAAGACCATCACAGTCACATTTCATTGTCTGCCACTGTTGCAACCCATGCAAACTTTCTCATATTCATTTGAGGAAGAAAGAGTAATCAAACAAGTCCACATACACTACAGAGTCCTGAAGCTGCTGGCACTCATGAACTCAACCATTCCTACATCAACAGGTGTCAGAGGCAGAAAGCTTAGTAAAAACACAATCATCACCTGTCACTCAGACTGATCCTGGGCTGACCTTTGAGTATTTCCTCACTGCTGTAATTCTCTGTGGTTTTCTGATAACCTAAGGCAGATGCATGTGATGACAGAAGAAACACTTTGAACCTGATATAGTGCTGGGTTATGGTTTTGTGCAGTCCTCTTGCTGTAACTGTGAAGCAGGCAGAGAATTCTTACTGTAGTATCTGCTAAGAACCAAAGGCATTTACCGTCCCACTAGGATCTGGCTGAAGACCCACTTCCTTTCTATTACACAGAGCAATCCTCCTGAGTGAGATTCTTTAGCACTTAGGTGCCAGTGCAAGGGCAATAAATACTCAGTGTTTTTGAGGCAAAGAAAATCTAGTCACATCAGCAGATGTTCCTGCACCCAGTGGAAACTAGCACACGTAGGAAATGTATCTTCCAGGAAGAAAAAATGGATTCATGGAATGGGAAGCTTTCAAGGGGCTCCCACAGTCCAAAGGAACGCCTATTTGCAGACCTAGCAATGACTCTCAGTATCTTTGTCTCCTCTTTGTTCTCATAGCAGGGCTTTGTAGGCAGGTACAGTCCCTGTGAGCATTACAGAGCCACAATAGCAGAGCTCTGCAACAGAGGTCCAATGTCTGCCAGCTGAAAGAGATTTTATGCCATTGTAGTTACACCAGGCTCTAAACCTAACAGGTTAATGTCAGCAGCCTTTTCCTGGCAGCATAGCTGTGTCCACACCAGGAACTTTGCTGGCTGAGCTCCACTGGGCAGGTGGGATTTATTTTATTTTCAGATCCAGGCTAACATCAGCGTGTGAGCAGAAATTTCTAATGTAGGCCTGTAAAAAAAAATCTCTGATCTAAAAAGCTCCATTACCTCTGCATGTAGCAATGAGCTGTCTTGTCCCTCGACTCCAACTACAGAAAAACTTTATTTTCGTCCTCCAAAAAAGGAGATGGGAAAACTGATGATGATGATGGATCATAGGAATGTCAGGAATGCTTATGAGCTTTCCTGTGACAGAAGCATTTGATTTCTGCATTAACAAGGCAATTGGTGAATCTTCTTGTTTCTGCTGGGGTGTGAGAGACATGGCATTGTGATACATATTAGAGCAGAATCAACTTCAGCTTTGGAAAACAGAAGTAGAATCACTGCCATGCAAAGTCGTTTAATTTTTTTTTAAATAAAGGTTTAATTACTGGGTTTACAGATGTCGTACTTCCAATTCCACTACAGAGATGGGAAAGTTACACAAAATTAATATGCATTTAGAAAGGAATCAAGACATCAAGCATTTATGCCAGAGTAGCTGTTTATTTGTTGATATTTTGTATCTTTGTGCTATAGGACCTCATTAGCCTTGCTAAACAAAAAAGCCCTCTTTGTATGAAGATTCATGGAACAATAATGTAAGCTGGAGATCTTACTCTATATGAACTGTTGTCATCAAGTGCATCCTCCACTATCCTTAAAGACCTTTTAGCCCTTCACAGGTATTTTTTTCTGATTCACTTGATCTAAAAACAAAACATTTTTACTGAGAGAAACTCTGTCCCTCATATAAGATACCTTGAATCAAGATCAGTCAGACATCCTCACTCCTGTGTCAAACACAAAAAACCCCAATACAATATTAACAATATTCCAGTGCAATATTAACACTGGGCATTTTATAAATGTGGAGAATGAAAAAGATCTTGAAACATAAAATGAGACTCTGTATTCAGGTGATATAATAGGTATCTTTAGTTACTAGATGTATGCATTGACCTGATTTGGATTTTAAATTAAATATAATGAACTGTACAGGATATGTAAAGCATAAAGTCACATGCCTGTAAAAAGCCTTTTTGCATTTGCATTTCCTGACTTAAAAAACCCCCAACATTTGAAAACTTGAATACTTCTTAAAAGCTGCAATATGGTACGTTAATAATAACTCAGTGTTATGTAAAATGAAATCTGCTGCCAAATCATGAAGGTTGCCAAGTTAACATTGACTTGCAAGATAACCATTATCACGATGGAGAGCTTTTCCTGAATGAAAACATATTCACCGAAAACGCAGTTTTCACAAATCAAAGCAGCCCTTAACTCATGTAAAATCTAGCAAACACATCTGAACATTTTTTTTCAGTGATGAAAATCATTTGGCTTTATTAATCAAGTAGATGAAGAGCATTCAAGAGCATGATCCCACAAGGCAAAGGTTAAGTCATAAGTTGGGATAGCTATTTTGCAGTTTCTGTTCCAAATTCTCTTAGTTCTTTTAGTTCTCCCTCACCAGGCTCCTAGTAAAAGCAGGGAAAAGGAAGAATGATGAAAATTACCATCTGCTCCTATTTATCCAGCTATATCAGCATCTTTTTACTTTCATGAAAAGCACCCTGAAATATTTTGCCCAAGACAGTTATGGTAATGTGCCATTATTAAAATGTTTGAGTTTGATTCTATCTGAACCAATATCCTTATCATGGCTGCCAAAACCAAAACACCACTTATTCACCTTTTTTTTAGATCAGTACCTTTAGTAATGCATTTTCCAGGACCCTCTTCCTTTAGAAAAACCTGTGTTGCAGTGGTGTTGCAGAACCCTGCCACATCCAGAAAAACAGAAAGGGATTAAATGCAGCAGGATGTAAAAATCTCACTGCTGTGCAGGGACAGGAAGAAGAAACTATATTAACAATCAATAACTAAGAGAAATATCACAGAGCCTGGCTTTTACCAAAAACAGCAGGCTGAAGGTGCTGTAGCAAACATATTAAATGCTTAGAAATGCAGATTTTTATCACTTAGAAGTTTCACTTCCATGTGTAATACCAAAAAAACCACAGTCAGCATCTGAACCACCGGGACCAGGTGATCGAATGGACCTTGACCAACCACTTTTGCTACAATCAGCATCCTTCAGTGCTCCTTCCTCACTGCATTTAGCATTAATCCCACCTGATCCAGATTAGAGAGAGCTTAAACCCAGATTGTATACCACTCCACTCAAAATATAAATCAAAGCAAATGATATTGATATATTTCAGAGGCTTATAGAACACTCCAAGTTCATTTAACTAAATGTTCATTAAATCACAGCAAGTAAAAAAGAAGGGATCTAGATGGAAACCTATTTTTCCAGAGATATAGATACCTTACTCTTTCACTATTTTCTTTTCTTTCACATGTTTCCTGTTTCAAACCTCTTAAGAAAAAGCTGTATTTAAGATGTCAAAAAATCGTCTTAAAAACTAGCAATACTCTCTCTAGGGGTTGTTTTAGGCAATTATAGTTTTACAGTTTCCTCTTCACATTGGATAAGGATCTTGGATAGTGTCAGATATTTGGTATGTGGAAACGGTCTTGGCCCCCAGATTTGAAGTTGTCATAGCTACTCTGGATGGTTTCTAAACATGACCAAATCCTCCACAGGATCCTTCCCAAATTTCATGATCTGCCAAGACCTTCCCTTTAAAAAGCAACAGTTTGCAAGAGTGTGTGTGTGATACAGTTTTTCAGGTAGAGTTTGGCATTTTCTTTTGAAAAGAAACATTTAAAACATGTTTAAAATTATAAAATAGGGAAAGGATGAAAAAGAGATACTATAGACCAACTAAGAGAAAGCTCATCATCTAAGAACACAGGAAGAAGGTCCAATTCTTTCATGCAAACTATACAATAAATTCTGGTTTGGTCACAGCAATATAGAACTGGAATAAATTCATCAACACGGGAGAAGCTGAGCTCAAATTATACTAGAATAGCTGAGAGTAAAGCTAGGCCTTTAGGTTTCATATTTTGTTCAGCACTCCTATAATTTAAGAAGAATCATAAATCAGCAGCTTATCATCTCTGGAAACATATAGAAAACAACATAATTTTCTTCTGGTCCTAAAAACATAGGAATGGTTTAATTACATTTAGATGCAAGGCAATAATCTTGAAGTACGGTCATACTTCAGAGTATGGTTTTATAATCCTTTTCATATGGGAGAAGGAACATTTTCCAAACTGTATGTCACCCTAGATACTTAGATTAGTCTCTGTTCTTTTCCATTGTCAATGCAAGAGGCAAGAGCAAAATAAGTCATGAACAGGGACTGTTGATTCCAAAGGTAACTACAGGGTATGTTCATAGCAGAGAATACAAAAAAGGAAATTTAGTAAATGGAAAGTGGTTTAGAACAAGCTCTTCAGCAAGAACTACTGGCACAGAATACCACCATTGAAATTATTAAAAAATTAAACAAAAGAAAGGAAAGAAGAAAGAAAACCAACTCATCTTAATCAGTTAGGTCTGCTTTGAGAAGGAGGTTGGACCAGATGACCTCCAAAGTCCCTTGCAATCTAAGTCATTGCATGATTCTAAGTAAACTGGACTTTTCTTGTAAACATATTTGTTCAAGAGACTAAAAGAGATTTAAAAATCAAGATTGATTGTATAAGTACTTACTATTACAGCAAAAATTATAGTCACTTACAAGTAGTAAAAATATTACTTCCTCAGAAATACAAAAGATAATGACCCTATCATTTGAGCAGTCAAATAAAGCCTGGTCAGAGAAAAATATAATGGATAACACTTTTGTCATTTTCCCTAAGCTTTCCCACTGATGGAACACGACCTGTTGGTCTTGTATATCACTGCTTCTCTCTCAACCACACCCCTTTTGTTGGATTCCAAGAGACCCAAGGAAATGATGTTGTTGAATACAAAATTTTATGAATGTCCTAATGGAAAATGTTTTGGTGAATAACTTCTAGGAAATTTAGCCTTACTATGGGATCACTTATAAACTGGGCACTTTATTTTTGTTGCCTTGTTGGTTAAGTTAATTACATTATGACTGCTAGCAATTTTTCATCAAAAGAAGAGGCTGTTTTACCATATCTTTTATGTTTTGCTTCTCTAGAGTGCACTGGAAAGTATCACAAATGTAGACAAAGGACTATTGTTAAGTGGTGGCATTTGTGCTTTTAAGTTCAATGCAAAATAAATTTGTCATAAACCAACAATAAAATGGGATATAAGACTAACATTAAATAAGTGGATTTTGCCACAGTGAACTAGTAAAAAGAGGAATCTTAGAGGCATATTGGGTGAAAAACAGGTAATACATAAAGTTTATTGTATTGAGTCTCCTATTGCACATGTGTTACTTGACAGTGCTTTGTGGTTCCAGTTGTGGACACAAACATGGTCAGATGGGCAACTAAACAAAAGTAACAACAAAATAGGCACAGAGACTCTGCTGATGCTAGTGTGTGTGTACAGACCCTACTTCCCTACCCAAAAATCCCACTGAGGTCTCTATTTTCATCACACTCACTCCAACCACAGAGAGAATCCCTTGGTATTTCAAGGAAGACATTAGAGTCAAAATGGGCCATATTGCACTAATTTGAAGAATAACTACAATAATTCTTCCTAGTGCAGTTAGAATATGCCCAGTGAGCTCTCTTGATTTGTATGTCGGCATTTTCATGCTTGCATTTGTGTGCAAAGCTGTAACCCTGGCTATTCTGGCATTCACCATGTCCAGATCTGCGTTTTCCCAGTGTTTTGATGTGAAGCTGTTTTTAGATCTGCTTGCAAGTCTCTGGATCAGCAGCACAAGAGAATGAACTGCTTTCAGTGATTAAAGGCAGATATTACTAAACACTTTCAGGACACAATTACAGAGCATTTTCGGTCATCTGCTGCTATTGGCTTAAAGGAGTTTGAGTTTCTGCTGATAGTTATCCTCTAACAACTCTAACAGCAGTTTTGACCCAACCACATCGATCTGATCTATATGGTACCGCTATGGTCCTCAGAGATATCTAGTTAAGATGTTCTTCAAGATCAGGCCCAAAGCATGAAGGAAAGGTTACTCAACTGTAATGAAATGTACAAGTATCATTACAGAACTGTTTTCTGTTTTCTCTACTTTTATCATGACTAGTTGTATTTCTATTTTTTCCCCCTCTGAAAAGACCACAGTTTAAAGCCTCTCCCCCAAAGACATATTTCCTTCCAATGGGTTGGAAGCTTGACATTTTTTGGCTTTTATTCCCCTTCCCCCTACACCTTCAAACATTTAAATATTTTTATGCTGTATGCATCTTACAAGGAGCCACAAGTATTTCCTGAGACAAGGAAAGTGCAGAGACAACAGAAGTCTCCCTTCTCACCACAATGTATATGCACCCTCACTTTCTTTTTTTTTCTCTTTGTTAATCATCATCTACTTCAAAATATGGATTTAAAAGATCGGTGTGCCTTTCTTCATGAGGGCATCTTAATAATGAGGGCATCTTATTATTCAGTAATTGTAATCCTGGGCTACTACACAAGATGCTATAAAGACACCAGCTATAAAGACAGTTCCTCCCCTGAAAAGCTTACTATAAGACATATAAGACAGTTGGATACAACACACCCAGAAGAAGAAAGAAAATTGAGACTTGTAGTGGTACTTGGCAAAAAAATAATCAGGTAAATTTTCCCTTGGACAAGACCCCCCTGTTAGGGAATCACTGGTAAGACCTGTATGACTATATGAATGCTGCTCAGCTGTACTTATCCAGCCAAGCTAATGCTGGGGGAAAACAAACAACTAATCCATGGAAGTTGTATTCCTGAATGAGAAGACGTGGTGCTGGGTAGGATATCACAGCAGCTCAGGATTCAGATTTGAGCCCTGGAGCTTCCATAGATCTGGAGAAGGCAGCCTCCCTGACCTTCCAAAAGTGTAGTATTTTTTCTGCAACTGGTCTCTCATTTAATCCTTTTTAAAGCCACTGCCAAGGAGAGAAGTTCCAAAGATGAGAACTTAACAGTTCTCCAAGGTCCCACAGGTGTGGATTTGGCACATTTGGAGAAGATTACTGTTTCCTCCTTCTGTGTCCCTTTTCCATCTTCCTACCCCTGCCTTGTCACTTGGAAAATTTAGATTTGAGCTTAGCTGTAACCAAACTCTTCTCTCCAGTAAGGCTCAGCTAAAAGACCTGATGAGGAAATGCTGCTGCTGAGAAACATCTGGGCTTTGTTTTATGCACCTAAAGAATTAAAATTATTGTCAGAAATACCATCATGTATAAAAGCTGCAAACACCCAGCTGTAGTGTTAGACTTCCAAGTGGTGGAAATGTATTCGTCTCTCTTATTTGTAAACATTATTTTAACAGAAATGGCACATTGCAACAACCTAACAAGAAGTAGTTTTTCTGATGACATTTGAGACTTCTTTGCTCCACTGTATGGAAATATTTAAGACTTAAAAGATTTATATTACAAAATAGCATTTAAAATGGCTCAGTCCTTTTCCTAGTAAAGTCAAAGAGGGGGTTACTGTCAGCTTCAATGAAAATGGCATAAGGGCCAAGATGCATTTTAACATGATTTGTTTTTCTGTTTTGTTCCAAGAGTCAAGTCTCTCCAAAGGCTCCTCTACTCCTTAAAAAAAAAAAAAAAAAAAATCAAGCAAGTTATCAAGCATCCATCACTGCCATGGCCAGACCTGAACATCCGTTGAGACCTCTGAATGACAGAGTTCCACCACGCACAGTATGTTGGGCACGGACAAACACCATGTATTTACAAGTTTAGGGTTGGAAGGTGTCTGTTGTCTTTTAAAATATTTTCTCACAATATCCAACACACCATCCCATTTGCTCTGAGAGAAAGATCCTAATCTTATGCACACACTTCAAAGATAAAACTCAACATGAACAAGTAAGTAATACAGTCTGATCCTTTAAAGGGATTAGAGTTTGAATAAAGTCAGCAACCTTTGATTAATTTTCTTTTTTCATGATTGATACATGCTAAATTGAATTACATAAATGAACAAACAGTCCCATAAATTTTTATATCCATATTTTAATTTAAATAGCACAGGGACAAACATTTATTTTCAACTGAGTTTTCCCACCAGCCTCCAGAATTAAGATGTTTTTCTTCATTGGTTTTTATGTTTTATACTCAGATTTTTTAAATAATTATTTGGATCATGCATTTTCCATTTCTGGTGATCCTCAGATGTGAATAGCAAAATCATATCTAGCTTCTCAATAAAAGTTTACAGGAAACATGGAAATGACATATCCTAATATTTAGATTATTCTTTCTTCGTCTCTTTCGTATTATTTCTCTTCATTTTTAGTAATTTATTTAGAATTACAAGCTCTGTTGGAGACCTTATACTGTGCAGATGTGGGCTGGGACACTCTTCACTAATCCAGGTTGCTCTAAGTCCTGTCCCACCTGGCTTTGAACACTTCCAAGGGATGGGGCAGCCACAACTTCTCTGGACAACCTGTACCAGGGCCTCACCACAATGTTTCCCCTCTGGTGCCACACTTAGGTGTTCCGCTTAAAGAGCCCTAAGTGACCCTTTAAGCTTAAACATAGCCAGACAAGTTTCATCCCAGAAGTTTATGAGGGACAACACGGTAATGTCACCCAAAAGTGATCCAAGTGACTTGATTAGGATCGAATTAACAGAGACAGAGCAAAGCTGTAAGTCTCCTGAGACTTTCAGCTGACTGCTGCAGTAGGGTAAAGGCCTGGAAGAGTTGGGAAAGGGTACTACAAGGACGGGGGAAAAAAACCTTATAAACCCAAACTAGAACAAACTAACATGCATTTTATTGGGGGGGCGGGGGGGAAAGTTGCAATCCAGTTGTATATTTTAAAAGGGAAATGTTAGAAAAACATTCAGGGAGAGCGCCCAAAGAGTTAATTTCCAGCAGTACTTGTGCAGCAAAGCCTGGGAAGGCTCCTGGCGCCCTCTGGTGTGAGGCGGCAGCAGGAGTGGAAATTTCCTCCGGGAAAGAGCATTGTCCTAAAGTTCAGGCAGATAAAATGACTCTTAAGTGTCCCGATGGGAAGAGGGGTAATTTGATTCCTCAAGCGAAGCCTGGCTTGGGGTGCAGCTTAGTTTTGGGGTGACGAGGAAGAAAGGAGGGAGGTTGCTTTCTATATTTATTCTTATTCTTTTTACTTGTTTTTCGTTTTTTCTCCTGAGTCTCAAGTTGGGCTGGCTGCATTATGAAGAAAAGAGCCCTGAAAGCCGGTGAATGAAAACCTCGCAGGATCCTCGGAATAATGGCTGCAGCATGACAAACGTTTTTAAAAACCAACAAAACCTCCCAAACTCCGCGTGCCTGTTTCCCTCCCGCCTGGAGTTTCCGAGGGGGGGATAGCCTAAACTTAAATATTAAAAGGGAAAAGCTTTCGAAAAAACAGGAGAAAAAAAAAAAGGCAAACAAACAACAAAACAGAAATAGCATTCTTGACTTCAAGCACCTCCCCCTTAAAATTGAAGGATGCTCCCTAACCCAAATCGACACCTTTAATTTAATTGCCAGGAGAGTGAGGAGCGCTCTCTGCTAGCAGGCTACGAATTCATATTTTTAACTTTTTTCTTTTCTTTTTTTTTTGTTCTGTTTTTTTTTTTTTTTTTTTTTTTTTTTTTTTTGCATTTTCACAATCATTAACAGCGATAATAGCTACTTGTGAGGAACAAATGCACAAAAGCCGACCTCTAAAGGCAAAGGGGCCGACAGAGCAAACCGGTAGAGCAAACATCAGGGTTCTTCCTTTAGGTACCGGCTGAGGAAATATACTCTAAAATTAAAACGGTGGTGGGACGCGGTGTTTATGCTGGTTTGAGACAAATACACAGAACTTTCCAGCTCATTTTCTATCAGCTGTTTTTCCTTCATTCCTAGTATCTTCCAGCAAATGTATGTTCCAACACCTCCCACGAGACGTGATTTTTGACAGGAATCGTTTTTTGATAGGGGGTGGTCCCGCAGTCCGGCCGCGGTGGGAGGCTTCGCCTGCAGGTCCGCCCCCGCAGGGTGTCCAGGTGGGAGATGGTCCCCGTCGCGGAGATGGTAACGGGGATTTCAGCTGGCCTTGGACTGCAGCTCTTCCTCTCGGCACCCTTTCCGTGTGGGGCAGGAGGCGCTGGGCTTCTCCCCCAGCTAAGGACAAATTTACCTTAAAAACAAAACATAGGTTTGTTTTATTACTTTTTTTTCTTAATTACTTTTAAAATATATTCTTATTCGTTTGTTTTGTGTGTTTATTTGGAAGGGGTTCTTTTCTTTTAAAAAGGAAGCTTTTTATGCAAGTGCTTTCACGTCCTGATCTGACAATGCTTGACAAAGTTTGGGGATATTAGCGGCAAGCCCCTGACTGCCGCTCTGCTTTTTGCATACCAACCAAAACACACTTCCTTGGGATAAAAAATGCTAAACTAAACAGTTTATTCAGTAAAAGCCAGCAGATTTCTATTGTCAAGATGCAGGCAAGGCTCCACACCTATCTTGGTTTGTAGGCATACACGCGTGGAGCTCTTCCACCCTAACCTACCCATCGAAGTGCTGTGAAAGAGAAAAGATACTCATATTCTTTTTTAATTAAATGACCCATTTTACAGGTAGCGATAACTCAAAGCAAACTGTAGCCGAATTCGTGTAGGAAAGGTCATGAGCGGGCGGATTTGTCCTATTAATAGGACACAGGAAGAGCCGGGAGAGCAAACGCCTGTCCTGAACACAGCACGGGATGTTATTTGAGGTAATAGACTGAGAGCAGACACGAAATCAGTACTTCGTGGACGTTCAAACGCATCGTTATTTTGCGTTAAATAACATTTTAGAAGACTCCCCCGGGTTTTCTGCTGGAAAGATGCGGGATTATTTGGAAGCATTTAAAATAGAGATGAAAAAAACCTGTATCCAGACGACAGCTCCCTGTGGGAAGCTAATCAACATTATAGATAGTAAAGGTTCTACTATTAAGGGCTACTTTGCCGCAATTGGTTTTACATAATAAACATATACATACAGGCAATAAATCTGAGACCACATCGGAGTTTACCTGGAAATGACGGGAAAGTAACGAAACTGTCAGTACCTTTCAGGGAACTCTGTTGATGCTGAAGGACTGATAGTGGGCAGAAAAACAAACAACAACAAAAAAACCCCCAAAACGAAAAAAAAAAACCCACCAAAATGAAACAAACAAACAAAAAAGCCCCCACAAAAACACAAAACAAAACAAAACAAAAAAACTCACAACGGGACACTCCCCAAGCCCCAATGTCGCCGCGCTTAGAAGAAAGCATACAACACGTTTCTAAAAATCCCGCTCGCTTAATTGTTACCTTTGTAGTTAAAATATTGGCTGACAGTGCATTAAAGATCTCGGTAAGCTACAAACGATCTCAGCGGTTACAGACACACGGAAAATTTAAAACATGATCCTGCCAGTTTAAGAACTAAGCAATTTAGGTAAAAAGACTGTGATAGCTATTAATTTTCCCTAAATAGGAATTCATAGGTTTTTTAAAGAATTCTTTTTACAACAGAGACTTCAGAAAACAAGATTTCAGTATTTTTGCTTGTATTGACCTTCCTCTTCACAAGCAGTAAAAAATGTAGAGTTCAGGAGGTGCTGGATTTTTGGCTGGTTGTATTTTATTTTATTATTTTATTTTATGTTGAGCTTTTATTGTCGATTGTTTGTTTGTTTTTCAGTATCCACTTTGTATCCATGCTTATTACATTAGTCCATTACTAAGAATTTCCAGAAGGTAAAAAAATTACAAACACAAAACTATGGAGGCGACGAGTAGGGCCTTACTATACTTTTTTAATTAACGAAAGACAAAATTTCTATTGACTTAGGGTGGAAGGGAATGAGATCCTATGAGAATCACTACAGGAGTCAGGTGTATTTTCCTTTCTCTCCTCAGCCTTGAGAGACGAGGCGGACGATGCCGCACACCCGCCCCGGCGGCTGCACCATCCCGGGGCAGGGCTGCTCCAGCCCAAGTGGCACGGAACCGCTCCCAAGGACCTGCAGACTCGTCCGTTCCCTGAGGAAGCACAGCCACCGCGCTCCGACCGCCGTCACACGGACACCGCACTGTTACACGGACTGTAAATGCCGCTGCCTCGGCATCCACCCGGGGGGGTTGCTCAGGACAAGGGCCGCCAAAGGCTGAGAACCAAAACCGCCAGGGGGGAGAGCCGAGGGTGCCCCCGACTCCCACCAGTTATTTTTATCCACGTCCGACCTTTCCAAGCCATCAGATATTCGCTGCGAGGCGGGGCGATAGAAAAGCACCCTTAGAACTCAGCCAGGCTCGCAGGGATACAAAGACCCCATCACCAGGAGCGAAAAGCCCGCGGCACCAACAGGGACCCGGGCAGGGCTGTGGCATCGGGCCCGCATGCTGCCTTCCCTGACCGTTAAATTACAAAAGAAAGAGTTAATTACCTAAACCCAAAATATTGCAGAGATCTCAGCAAAGCAAAGAAAGAAAATTTAAAAGGAACAAAAATACACCTCCAAATACCAGCTTAGGACAGGCAGGCAGCAGCACAGCACTGCTGGCTCCCAGAGACTGAGCTGCTGCTCGGATTACCCTCCGCGACGCTCCAACCACAGAGGGAAGGAACCTTCTTTTTTGTTGTTGGTTTCGTTTTAGTTTGTTTTTTTGTTTATTTGATTGTTTTCCCCCTTCAATGTCTCTTTTTTTTCTGTACGAAGCAGCAACTCCGTCCCCGTGCACTAGGCCTTGCAGAATCCCCCAAAACAGTTCAATAAACGGTAAACTTGGGATTGAGATATTCTGATTGGCATTTAGTTTTTATACATATAAAATGCATAAAGTACATATTATATATTTATATGCACACATATAAATACATATCTAACCTCTCCCCGGCCTTTTTCAATATATCGGGAAAAACTCAGACTCAAAGCAATGCAAAGTCAGTAATATGAGCAGCTTTTTTTCTGGCTCTATCTGACAGGCTTTGTCTCTGCCTGCGTCAGACAGCACTCAGTCTAAACCAACCGGATTAATCAGGACGATCCCCGGGCGATCTTGAGCAGCGTGACAAACCGCAGTGCTAAACTATGACCGTGCCGCTCTCTGCAGACACCTCGAGATTGTTTTACAGTGGTACATCTCCGGTTATCCTTCTGCTCGTGACTACCGACCGCGGCGCTGGCTTGCGGGAATTAAAATCCACCATCGCACCGGGGAAAGTTTCAAATCTCAGGATTCACTGTCCTTTCACGAACAGTGAAAAAAAAAAAAAATCAGATCGTGATAAGCTCTCATGTAAAAAGACACGGGGGTAACGCCTTTTTTAAAAAGTTTTTTTTAAATAGTAATATTTTTAAATAAAAAATGTAGTGTTCAGGAGTAGCGATGAACTCATGCATAATTGTGACATGAGTGCAATGCAAGTATTTTTAAACAATCGGTATGAGTTTCTTAAAAGGGTTAGTATGATTTCAGCAACCTCGTCTTTGGAATACACTTCGGGGGCCCGGAATGTTGCGTGCTCGGTTACTCAGGAGGGAAAGGACAGACCGGGACGCTGTGGATGTTAGCATTTTGGGGAATTTTGTTAGACCCAAGGACAGGAGCCCCGGAGGGGGAGCAGGCGGTCCCTGCACACAGCAATAAGCCGACAGCCTCACCATTTTAGTCAGCCACCGCTCCTGCGCATTAAACGGGACAGCGGAGGACGGGGTGGGATCACATCCAGGAGTGACACAAGCGTTAATTGGGTGCTGCGGAGGAGCTAAGGAACGGAGGGGCATGAGAGCAGACAGAGCTCTACGCCCACCGTGCCCCTTCAGCGCTTCTTCCAGAGAGCCCAAGATTAAAAAAAAAAAAAAAATGGTGATAACAAGGCAGGAGAGCCGCGACCTCTTCCAGTTTGTGTTTCCTTGCCCGGCCCTCCAAGCGAACCCGCCGGTGTCCCCCGGCGGAGGGCTGACCGAAATGCAGATATCTGTGGGCCGTCGGGTCCTGCCCCTCACGGCGGAGGGGGCTCTGCGCCTCGCCAGCCGGGATCCTGCTGCACGGCACCCGCCCCGCGCCCTCCAAACCGTGCCAACCCGCTCGGCACCCAGGGAAGGGTGGGCTGAGAGCGGCGAGTGCGGTGGCTGAGGACGGCTGTCTGCGGGAGGAGCCCAGAGAAAATGGAGGCAGGCGGGATCGCAGCGCTGAGTAGCTGCATGGCACTGGCAGCCGGGCGGTCCGAGCTTCTTCCTAAGGCGGGAGCGAGTGAGCTTCCCCTGGCCCCTCTGGGCTTAACGCCCGATCCTCCCCGGGCTCCAAACACGGCACGGAGCCTCACTGCTCGGCCCCTCACAGCGCGGCCCATCAAGGCAGCCCTGGGGCCGTTTCAGAACGTTCCTGGGGCGGGAGCTCTGCCAGCGCGGCATGGCGGACGGAGGGCGCCCCCTGCTGCCTTCACGCCGTGGTCACGGCCCTCAGGGGCGCCGGGACAGTTAGACACGTAAAAATTAGTAATTCTGTGGGGAAAACGTTAACTTTCAACGCTGCAACATATACGCCCCCCCCGCCTCCTTCCCCTCCTCCTCTCCCCGTCCCACTTGATGAGTATATAATTTGTGTCAGGGTTTTGTCAAATTTTTAATTTAGCAGTGTAAAAGTGCAGAGTTGCCAAGTAAAATGAATGTTGAGTTAAAATCAGCTGACCAGCGCAATACAGTTTCTTTTCCCATTTTTTTTCCTTTAAAAGTACATGCCCCTGTTATCACCCCTTTATGGTGGTTTATGGTTCCTTTAAATGGCCCTGAATATCAGATCACAAATACTGAACATGTAAATCTGGCTTGTCTAATCTGGAGTTTAAAATATTCTTGTGATGTCAGAAAGTGATGGCTTCTAAAATATTCTCGTTTATTTAGGAAGTGCTAAGAGGATTTCTGCAAGGAAAAAAATAAAGGCAAGGAAGCTCAGTTTGAATTATTTATGTGCTATGAACTATCATGATTGCTGCTGCAGCTTTTCAAGTACAAAAATGAAGGATTTGTTCACTTTACATTTTTATAACCTAATTCTTTAATTATTCAGGCATGCAATTTACAGTGAACAGGGATTAATTATGCAGGTAATCAAGGTTTTATTGTACATTTACTTTTAAAAAGCAAAGATTGGCTGATACTATGTACAGTGTTGCTGACAGTGGGCTTGTGCACTGATATACTCCTGTAGGGTATGATAACAGTTTGGGATTTCATGGAAGTAAAAGGGGTAGGGATGAATTTGTGCCTTGCATAAGCTAAGCAATGCATGGCATACATCTTGCTATCCTGTAAGGGAGAATGATCTCCTTCCTCAGGACTGAGTGTTCATCATCCCCTTTCTTCTCACAGAGTCATAGAATATTCCAAGTTGAAAGGGACCCAAAAGGATCATCAAGTCCAACTCCTGGCCCTGCCCAGGACACCCCAACAATCCCACCCTATGCCTTGAGAGCGTTGTCCAAACGCTCCTGGTGTTCTGGGAGCCTTGGGGCCGTGACCATTCCCTGGGGAGCCTGTTCAGTGCCAGACACCCTCTGGGGGAAGAACCTTTCCCTGATACCCAGTCTGACCCCCCCCGACCCAGCTCCAGCCATTTCCTCCGGTCCTGTCCCTGGTCCCAGAGAACAGAGATTGGTGATGTCCCTCCATTGCCCCTTGGGAAGAAGCTGCAGACTGTGGTGAGGTCTGACCTCAGTCTCCTCCAGCTGAAAAACAACAATTCTTCCTCTCAGTGGTGTGCACAGAAAGACATTCTGCAGAGTGTGCCATGGAGTGGGGAGGTCAGAGGATGTTTCAGATTGGAAAGAAGTGCAAGTAAAAGGAAAAGGGAAGATGTTAATTCCCCAATTTTGTCAAGCTGACTGCCTTCTGTCAGGGGTGGGATCTGGTACCCTCAGGGGTCTGTCTCCTCCAGGAAGGTGCTGCATCCACAGCATCAATGGCAGTTTAGTTCACCTGTGCTTAGACTTTATCTTGGCATTGGCTATCTTGGTTTGGCTGCTAAAGCACAGAAATCCAACAGTGGCAGACCGTAAGATGGAGAATCTCAACTTCTGTGCATGAACATTGCTCTGCATCGTTTAATGGATGATGCTGTCAAAAGTACCACAGAAGTACACCATCAGTGAGGACTGGTTACATTTCTAAACATTTTTTCAGTTGTAATCACACTTAGATGCTTCAATTAGCAATTCCTTATTTAAAGCTGATGGATATACTTTCCAGATATACAAGTGGCATTGTGTCTTCAGTGTGACTGATTTCAGTGGGATTATAATTTGTTATGAAAGACCTTCTCCCAGCCCTTCAGACTCATATATTCCATGTGAAGCTGAGCTTAAGTCCCTGAAGATAGCGAGGCTTAGGGCAGTGAGTGGTGGGAGGGAGCCAGTCCCTGTTTCAAGGGTCTCTTACAAGCTGTTGATCATGTCAGTGCTTCTGGGTTTAAGGCATGTCAAGTTAGAAAGCCAAGATTTGTGGATTGGCCTGCTTTGGATGCTGCTTAGTTATGAGTCCCTTTTGATCAGTTATGGAAATAAAGGCATACCCTACACAAGGCTTTTTTGGTATTGGACAAAGAGGGATGTTGTATACCTCTGTCAAAACAGCTGGATCTGTACAAGTAAGGAGTAATGTTATCTTATTCATTGTCCAAGGAGAATTATCTTATTTGTTGTCCAAGGAGAAGAAAATTATGGAGTTTTTTAATATGTCATAGGAATATTTTAAAATAGCAGGACAAGAGTAAAAGGTCTGTGGAATGGGGCAGCCTGAGTCTTTTGGAGGCCTCATGACTCATTTAATCTTCCTCCCTCCCCAGAACTCCCATTCCATTGCAATTGTTTGAGGCACCTTCTGGGCAGCAGGGAGGAGTCCACACCATTAGAAAGGCTATTTTATTTCAGGCTGACAAAAATGCGCTAGAGTGTCCACCTCATGCACACACAGCAACTAACAAAACCTTTTAGCTTCTCCCTGCCAGAGTAATTTCCTCAAGCATCTTTCAATAGCCACTCTTTAAAGCAAGAGAAAAAACCCCTCAAACACTAATCCCCAGCAACTACTCTGCTGGCAGATAGCCAAAAGGAGAAATGGACCTCTTATTTTCATTGAAGTTTTACTTTTTTGACTCATTGATGAGAGTGGTTATTAAGCAGCAGCAGTATAGTGGCTCTGATGATGTCAGAAGGAAAAGATGGGGTTGGGGGATGCTGATACAGCAGGGGAAGTCTGCATGCTTGATAACCAGTTACATTCAGTTAGATAAATATTATAATGCAATTAATTACATGGAAAATGCTACAGAAGATATTTCTAGCAAATATAAATTCACTCCTTACAAATATGAATAACCTTCTCAAAGAATGGAAATAGTAGTGCTCATACTAAGCAGTATTGGCATTAGCATTGGGATAGTGGGGTTTAGCCAGCTTGAAGGAAGACATCCTGTTATGAACAAAACATACAAGTTCAAGCTCCTTCTTTGTTCTGAAGATGAGTTCAGCAATCTAAGAAAAAACTGCTTATAAAAGGAACATGAATAAAAGAAATCATGACTATAGGATGCACAAACTTGCATGTTCTGGTGACATGTACTTAAGGAAGAAAAAGGTGGGCAGAGAGAAAGAGATGAATTAAACTCAACAAAAAAAATCTGATTCACCCCCTTATTTTGTCCCATGATGAAATGTGAACATGGAGAAAAAGCCTATGCACGCAAAGGACACAACCCTCAGTGCTTAGCGATGGAATTAGGATGTTCGATTTACTTTCTTGTAACAGTAAAGTATCATATAATGTCCAGCTTTCAGGGCAGTTTACAGGTGGTTTACAGAGCATTCACCCTCAGGACACGCCAGCCACGAGGCTGGATGCTTCACTGTACTGACATTGATGTAGCCATAATGGTGCAAACCCTCCGTAGGTACCATAGTGTTGGTGGGACTGCTAGAGAAACTTCCTGCCTAGGGACAGGAGTGGGAGGCGGGATCAGACATCTCCTCATTGCCCGTAATTCAGTTTCTCAAAGCATTGTTTGCCAGTTCCAGCTTTGGGTAGATGGAAGAAGAAAGGGCAAGGACCTGATCCTTAATTGCATAGAGTGAACAGCAATAGATGGAAAAGTAGGAGGCAAACTAGTTTTCCCTTCCCTTTCTGGGTATCTGGATTTAATTATCCTGGGATTTTATAGCTGTCAACTGATGGATGTGCAGCCTACCAGTGCCTGCTGGCTAATCCACTTTGGGGCTATATTAAATTGGTTGAAAATGACTGGATTAGAATAGTATTCTGCTGTAACATTAAACAGTAATGGGATAATGAGGAAGTTTGCAGAAAAAGTATTATTGGTGTCAATAGAAGAAACAGTGTCAATTTCTAAGAGATAGATCTGAGTTTCAGTAACATTAGTGCAGCAACAGAGAGAGTTGGGCTTGTTCATATGAGACTGAGTATTACATAAAAGAAAAAAAATACAGAAAAAATGAGAAAATAAATAGGATATATGATCTTGTGGTTTGGTAGGAAACCAAAGACAGGATATTAAATTATGTGTGGTCAGTAGCATCTTGTAAACCCAGATGCAGGACAAAAAGAGTGGTAAAACGGTAAGAACTGGAAGAAGAGAAATGGAAAGTTGTAGACCTGTCAAAAGAAATACAAGGGAACTCCTTTAAATGAGTGCTTGAGGTTTACATAGGTGAAGATATGTCTTAAGCCATGAGAATTCTTGCTGTGTGTGAAGTTTTTATTTAATGATTCCTGCTCAAACAACCCACCACCAAAATCCAGAATGGTCCATAAACCTCAGTGTGTTTTGACACTGTGTGTCCAGTTCCTTGCTCTTACTTGTGAATAAAGGTTTATTCTTAAAACACTGATTTGGAATTGAGTAGAACAAGAGATTCTCTGTATATGTTAAGGTCTAAGGAGGCTGGTTTTTATATATATGTTTTTTTATTTTTTTGTGCTTAGTGCAACAAACACACAGTGGGTCTTTTGGCAGAAGAGTGAAAATTGTTTCTGCACCAACGCTATCCTTCTATCATCCTGAATTCTTTCCTTCAAGATATGTCTACCTGCCAGTATCCCTATTGTCTTGTTTGAATTGAGTATGATGCCTTTTGTCTAAGTAATTGGGAAAGAAAAGTATTTTTTTATGCTATTTGCAAACTGTTTGCAAACTGAGGAATAGAATAGAATAGAATAGAATAGAATAGAATAGAATAGAATAGAATAGAATAGAATAGAATAGAATATTTTCAGTTGAAAAGGAGCCACAACAATCATCTGGTTTAACTACCTGACCACTTCAGAGCTGGCCAAAAGTTAACAGATGTTATCATTGTCCAAATATCTTAAGGTCTGACTTTGATCATTGATCATCTCTCTAGGAAGGGTTTTCCAGTGTCTTTGGAAACTTCAATGCTTTTAGGAACAGTAGGTAAATAATTTTTTTGGTATCTTAAGGGAGTAAAAGTAGCCACAGAAATCAGAGTCTTTGTACTTCCAAAAAGCTCCCTGAACAAACCAAAAGTCATTCAGGGAGTATCAGGAGATCTCATAAAATACATGTGGTGTCTTTAACAAGGTATGCCTGATCTCCTGACTGGTTTCTCCCCATGGGAGGAAGTGGTAATTTCCCTGTGTTTCATCCATATTAGTAATTAAACAGATAAATTATGGAAGACCTCTTAGGTGAGAATATCAACAGCTTAATTGCCTGTAACAGGCTGCAACTGATGCAGTCACTGCCATTCACTGGCTTTCTGTAGAAGTGCCTTCATTACAAATTGTGCTAAAGTGACCAATACCCTTTATGTAGAAAAGTGTTAACAATTTTCTCAGTAATAACATCAAAACATTGATGTTGCTTTTTGCAAGACATGAATGCAAAGGCCAAAGTCACAGGTTTGGCATTTGGCAAAATTAGCTCACACATCCAAAGACTGTGGAATTTTCTTATCCTTTGGCTTTATTATCACTTCTTTCATATCAGCCAAGCCTACTGCCGCCTGTTTAGCTTTCCCCCATTATTAATACTTCTGCTGTCTTTTCTATCTCTGATTCTGGGTAGATAGTAAAGCCTGTAGAGAGGAAACTGGCAGGAAGGTCCCTGTCTCCTTGCTGAAGCAGGAGGCACCATGGTGGAAGTGACTCGCAGTCATTCAGTAAGGCAGTAATTCAGTGCAGACTAGCACTCAGGCATGTCAAATTCAGCATCCTCAGGTTTCCTGAAGTCATGACAAACCACAGGAACAATGACAAGCTGAAGTAATCTGTGACAAAGAATCAAAAGGCAGAAGGCACCCACTTGCCTGTTTGATTTCTATGCTTATATTATTTTACTGCATTATCATCAGCATGCCTTGACAGACTAACAATGTAATACACTTAAAATGGCTCAGCTGGAGCTGAAATGCATTGGTCTTTCAGCATCTAAAAGGAAGACCAGAAAAGCCAGTCTGAAGGAGAGGTAGCATTCTAATTTCTAACAGGGAGCTCTAGACATGGAAATTGTAAAAGAAACAGCATCTTATGGATTCTAGAAATACTACATTTTCTGTCAGATTACACTGTTGAACCCAGATTTCATTTTTATTTTCAAAATATAGTTGTTGATTTACAACAAATTCTTAGAAATACCAAAGAAATGCTGTATTTCCTGTATATTTTTAATATAGTGATTCATTTTATCAAAGTGCTTGATTTTGTTTGGTTCCAGAATCTTTCTTTCCTTTACTCCTATTGTAGTTAACTCTTATTTCCTTCAGTCCTCTTCTCTTTCCTCTATTTGCTGACTCTCTTCTGAACACCATTTTTCTCTTATATCACTATTTTTCAATTTCTACCTTCCATTTTCTGTTCTCCTGCAGACTCTGTTTTTTGGTCAATGTGTAAGCAGGATTAATAGCCACCCTTAAAGCTCTCTAAATATTTATTGTTCTAAATTGGATTCTTCCAAAACATATAATTTTGCTACATATAGAAAATATATTGCTCTGTGTTATGACAGGAAGAAAAGTAAGATTTTTTTTAACAGGGTAAGCTTTACAAGAACTGACACCGTGCAGTTCTAAAAAAGACAAGTTTTGATTTTCACATTACAAAGGAAAAGTACCCATACAGCAATATGGTAATCAGAAGGAACTTCTAGGAAATTGATTTTCTTTCTTCTTTATTGCCAAAAGTAAGGGGACACCTAAAACTGTCAGCCAAGAGAGGGGTTTTTCTCCCTACATTTATGCCTCCTGATTGTGGAAGATGCTGTCCATGGGCCATTGCCTTTAGAATCAACCCAAGTTAAGACTTTTTAAAAGAATAAAAAATGTAGTGAAAAGATACAATAAAAAGACAATCAGCCAAGAGACTGTGTTTAATCAAGGTAATAAATACCTTCGCACTTCATGGCTCACAGAGGCTCAGTAGACAATTCATAACAATCAACTAGAGTTTGAAAGGTCCCAGATAGCAAAGGGGAAAAGACTGTATTAGCTGTGGCATGCACACGAACAAGTCCAGAATGATTCCATGAATAAAGCTTTTGATCACTTTAGAGGGAATAATTTATTCAGTATAAAATAATTTATTCAGTATAAAATTCCCCCGCATCCAGAGACCCCACAGGCAATATGAAGTAGTGCGGAACATTCCCAAGAGCAATACTGGGTTGGAGTGATGCTCTGGATTTGGAAGGATGTTGAGGACTAATAATTTACATTCAGTAATCAGAAATTCTGTGTTATGTGAAGGTCATAAAGCTAAGCTCCAATTTGCTAACCCTCATATGAACTTGTAGCAAAAAGTCATTGTCTGCACCCAAAGAATGAAAGAATTTAATACCCTGGGGTGAAACATGTTCATCCTACAGGACCTGTTTGTACTTTCTCAAAGATTCTTCAATTCTTCACTTTTCTGAAAGCACAGGCAGGTCTGTGCAGGTTAAAGCACAGTGGCACCTATTCTCACTTTCCCACTTCTTTTAAAAAAGCAGAAAGACAAATTGATTCTAGAAACCACAGAGAACTCCAGACTTGCTATGGCAAGGCCACAGCTCTGTGCTTGACTTGTTTTGCTCTCAGGAGTGGTAGGTATGGCACAAGCCAGCGCCTGCCAGTGGAGTGTCTCAAAGGATTGGTTTGGTGTGCTGCCTTAGGTGACTGTCCACATACTGGCAGCTTTCAGAGAGATACTGGGTGAGGAAGAGGCAAACACTATGGTGGCCACATAATTTCAGATAAACACAGGATTGTAGAATTGTTTGAATTGGAAGGGACCTTTAAAGGTAACCTAGCCCTACTCCAGAGCAGGAGTGCAGGTCTCATGCCAGAAAAGCTTAATGGGGAATCTCCTCCCTTTTGGGCCTTTGCTCAGGAAGCCTGTGCTTGGTTTGGAAAGAATTTCAAGATTATTTTTATAATGCATATGAGGCATGTTAGGGCTGCATCCAAACAATCTGTGGAGAACCTTCAGCTCCAAAGGAGGTGATGAAAGAATAGAGGCCTTCAACACCACATAAGATTTAAACCCTGGTCTCTACAGATCTCTATCAGATATGTACTGAGTTTAAGGAGACACTGGAGTCAAGCAAAGAGTTAAATCTGTAAAGTATCTGTAAAAGCACTTTTAAACATTTCATGAATTGCTTCTAACTGTACAAAATACCTCAGGCTGCATGTGAGCCCCCCCACATGAAGCTGAATTGCAGCCAGATAAAATATCCTGCAGCTTTTGCTGATAATCCTGATGAAAGAGAGGCTTATTGTAATAGAAAGAAAATGTAGGAAAGATTTGTAGATAAGTGACCATTCTAAGTCAGTGACCTGGAGGAGGACATCATGCAAAGAGTATTATTTGATGAACCATTGAAAGCTGCAAAGGGAACCTTTTTAGATAATTTTGAAAGTCTGGCCATTACATATACATATATATTATTCTGCTTTTTCATAGAACTGCAGCATGACAACACAGCTAGGTTAGTCAAACCCTGATACACAGAGGCAATGATTAAAATATACATGTAGAAGAGACAAATGTTCTGGCAAACAGATGAAGGATGAATGAAGAGTAAACTTCATTGGGCATGTCCATATAAAACTACTCACTAGGGGTCATCTTCACCTGAAAACCTCTTTAATGGGACATTTATTTTAGATTTAAGACACTAGAAATATTTGTAACTCCTAAGAAGTAGCCTATGAATAGACATTTATTTCCATTGATTTTACCGTAGCTGTAAATAAATTGCAGACTCTCCTAGGTAAAAGCAGTAGATAGTTTTAAATTATGGCTGGTTGAAAAGACAGCAAGCTAAACAAACCAATGTTCTCATATTTAGGCTGGCAACATTAATGTCATCAATCCTGTCCTTTCAAAAACAATGTCTGGACTCTCCCTCCCCCACTTCTATTATTAGATTTACTTTAAAAATTGGGATAATTTTGAATATTGCAATTCTAGATATGCTTGTCTTTCCTAGAAGGCCATAGTTTCTGTGAGCAGGGGAAAAAAATATCACATTTAGGAGTTTTTCTTGGCATCTCACATGTATGGAACAAAATAATCTAGAGGTTTTTGTTTGTCATTTCAAAACATCGAGCATTGGAAGGCAAGTGATTAGCTTTTGAAGTCTAGAAATAATGTACTATCAAATGTATATAAATACAGATCATCAGAGTAATTTTTAAAAACAACCATGCACAAAATTGAGAGATTATATTTTTATTCCAAACAGAAGGGTTCATATTCACAAAGATTTATCTCAAAATAATAAGCAGTACACAATAAAACAAATCAATAATTTCAATATGAATAAAGCCTGTAAAGTCCTGTATTTTTATGAAGAGATGGTTATCAAGTCTGTTAATGAGTTATTCTTAGGAGAAAAATGGATGTTTAAAGGCTCATTTACAAGATAACGAATATGACCTAAACACAGAGTATCTTACTGGTTGCTTAAATAAATTGAATATTTTCTTGATATGAGAGGGGAAAAAATCATACTCTTAAATCTGCACTATTTGCCTTTCAGAATGTTTCCCTGACAGAAGACTGCACCGGGTAGCAAGACACAAATAGGCACTTTGACTTTGAGATTTCTGGGATGTGTAGTTTAGAAATCAGAAAGAAAAAAAAAAACAACAGGGTTTTTTTCTCTTTTATTGATGGTTATTTGCAATTATTGAAATGACAAGGTTTTTGGTTGTGCAATTAATGAAGCTATAAGATTTTGTATTTTCAGCTAGTGAAAATGCAAGATTTTTGTGTAGTTACACGCAGTGATGCTGTTCTGGTCTGGGGGCAATCTCAGAAACATGTATTTCTTCTGAATGTATTTAAGCATTTATCTGAGAGATTATAAGCAATAGCTTTGAAAGCAGTAAGGTGAATTGCTAAAGAAGATTCACGTGATTAAGCTGTATCACCAGTGATGTATCGACAAATGAAAAAAGAGATAAGCTCATCCATGTTGTGGTCAAGCCAGAGGGAAGTAATTTCCACAGTGCTCAAATTAGAGACAAGTACATTTTCTCTCAGTGTGTGGCAATGAAGCCAGAACATGGATGGATGGAGATGAGACAGGGTAAGTGGAAACCTCATGATGCCTTAGAGCTCCAAATGTTGATGTCTGCCTTGATTGGAAGAGAGAACCATTGTCACATTTTATTTGTCAGTTAATGCTCTTCCCCCCTGTATTTCTCTTGCTTATTCTTACTAAGGTGCCCTGTCTTCTTACAACAGAAGTACATCTCTGGAGGGTTACCTGAAGAAGGAATCCAAAGGACCCTGCAACTCTAGACTCACAATCTCTCTACATACAATAAGGGTTAAACCAATATCTGGTAAGGGGACAGCTGCAGTTGTGAAAAACCTACAGCAGGACCTCGTAGACTTCTCTCTTTGGCAATTAAAAGGTAGGAAGGTTTCTGTCATAATTCTGCTAAGAAGCAATCTTCCCTAGATAGAAGCATTGATAGAAGAGTGCCATGCTCCCCATCTATGAGCTCATCCCCAGATTTGGCACTGTGGCCACTTTGGCCCTACTCTGGGATGCTGCCCTGGTGACAAACACTCTGTAGGTTTCACTGTGTCTGAACCAAAGGTAAGCAACGTATTTACCTCAATGAGATTTCAATGTTTCTTCCTGTGATGCAAACTGTAATTCTTAGTTGTGTTTGAAATCTACAGTGATGCAGTTTCACTGGGACAGAACATCAGGCCAAACACACAGAAGAGGTAGAGAAGTAGAGCTTTAGTCTTCTCAGGCTGAGTAGCAATGCTTATTGGTTTGCAACTCAGAAACTAAAAGGCATTTTGCACTAGATGGAGTAAGGTTACAATAGAGAAGATCAGTTAGAAAGAAAAAACTGATTAACAGTGTTCAGCTTCCCTTGTAATATTTACAAAAAATGCAGCACTCAATAGGCAAATGAAAAAAATTAGTATAGCTCATAAAACTATGCAGTCCCTTACCTTATGAAAGGTGATTTTAAAGGTTAAGTGTAATGTAAACCCACCATGGTATCTTTTGTAGTCATCTTTCAAAACCATAGATAACTAAAAATGTGTCTGCGCATCTAGACATGTCTGAGAATATAATAAGAAAATAGGAATGAGCACATAAATCACAGCAAAAATCACTTCTAAGTCCTGATTTTTCCTTTTGTTGCATCATATGTAGTTGTAGGACCTAGAGATTTGCTGATTATAGATTAAATTATTAGTCTAAAATTATTTTATCTTGATTCCAGTAGAAATCTTGCTAAAGTCAGTATTTAGTTTGCATTCATTTGGTAAAAGGTTTCTTTAGTAGGGCTACCTTAGGCAAGTCGTGGACTTGGGTTCAATTATGATGTCTCACTGTATTATCTGAAGCATAGAATAAAAGTTGTTCGTGGAATTTCAGAATCTATAGTCTCAAACCTTAAGTCTCTGAATAGCTGCACTGATTAGAAAAGTGCAAAGGTTCCTTTCATTAGACATTTGCTTCATGAGGACCAGGAAGAATGTTTGTTTCTGCAAGATAAGAAGGGCTTGCTTCATGAAATACAGCCTAGAGACAACTGCTCTGGGTGTTCCTCTAAACTCCTGGATGCAAACTCCATCGCCTCTGGTCAAGCTGGATGCTTTCTGAAACACTTTCAGAACAAGTTGGGAAGCATCTAACCATGCTTTATGAAGGTGAAAGGAATTTTGACAGCACAGTGATTGAAAGTAGAATCACAGAATCATAGGCCTCATGTCTAGAAGGAACCTGGATGTTTGTAGCCTGTACTACTGAATTTATAATAATATAAATAATATATGATATTATTATATAAAAAATAAATAAAAATGAAAACAATAAGTAATAGGTCCTGTACTACTAAATTTCTGTAAATTATTATTTAGCCTAATCTTAAATCTTGGCAATATTTGCCATTAAACTGATTTTGTCTAAATGTTGCTCAAGTCCATTTATCACGAGTACAACAGTTCCTTACCTTGCTGTCTTTGCAACATGTTTTTGCACATTTGAAGATTTTTACACTCTCCCTGCTCAGTTCATGTTTCTTTAAAATAAAGCCTCACAACCTTTCCTCATGGATCATGTATTTCATTGTTGTAGTGGGTCAGCTTCCTGTTGTTCCCTCTGGGTCATCTCTAGCTGGTCTATGTACTTCTTGAAGTTCACTGCCCAGAAGACAATTTCATACGTGAGAGTGGACTTCCTACTGCTGCCAGAGTAACAGAACATGTTATGTTCATTCCCATACAACATGTCTGTTTATTCATAGTGTTTCTGGTTTTTTGCAACCATATGTTATTGCTGACTCACATTCCTTTTTAACTGCCCAACCTTCTTCTGCAGAGAATTTTTCAAAGTAATGCAGTCAATGAAGTAAGAAATCAGTTCATGAAGAACAGAAGACAGAATCTAAAATTGTACTAAGTCCAGGGCAACAAAGCCAGTAAAGCTTTAGTTATCAAGGGAGAAGTTTGTGAAAAAGTCTGTAAATTCCATTTCATGCTTGTATGAAGATGTGTACTGTACATCTGCCTGAACAGTGCCTCTCAGCTTGGATGAGACAAGTAAACAGAAATTTTCAAACTAGGATTTACCTGTAAATATGAAACACCTGAAGCAACTGAGCATGGACAGCTATGTTACTTATTAATCGAATTAGCTGTCTGCTAAACTGTTGGAGGCTTAACAGGCTTGAGAATTATGGAAGACTGATAGCTCGAGAAAGTGGAACATATTCCAAGTAATGAGGTAAAAGAGAGGAAAGAAAAAGAGGGAGAGAAACAGAGAAGGAACTGAGATGAAAGCCTGTAGTGATCAAAGATGTGACCGGATGTTGTTTTGCATAGTATCAAGAGAGAGAAGAGCTAAGAAAGCAGTGGACAGGTCAGTTACTGTGTAAGATCAGATTCAAACCTTGACTATGGTGCAGGTTTTATTGCCATTAAGTAATGCTATTGCCATTAAGTTGTTAACCATGCCAGATGCACATGACAAAAGCATAATCTCATACCAGTTTGGTACCCTTCTGCTGAATCAAAGCTCAAAGACCAGACGACTGAGAACATCTCTCAGCATCAGAAGCTCACTGAAGGACATCCCGGGCCTGAAAACACTCTGGCATCAGAGAGGGGGTTTGGTAGTCTCTCAGAAAGAAGGGACATCTTTAGACCTAGGAAGCAGGTGGGTAAATGAGATAGTGTGATTTAAGGAAAGACTTCATGTGCAAAGGTATGGTAACACATGTACAAAATATTAAAGACTAGTAGTATGTGCATATGCTTAATGTGTACATTTGTTAAGAACATGCATAAATTGTATGTAAGACCCTGATCAGAAGCAAGATATCTATCTTTGTGTGCTTCTTTTTTTTTTTCCGTTTTTCTTCTTTTAGTTCTTTTCCTCTCTTTCTTTTTTAGCCCCATATACTCTGGGTGTTTCCCCTAAGGAATATTTTTGTGCGTTGTTTTGTTAGTGATAGATGAGACCTTCATCTACAACTGTGTGGAGCAACAGTGCCAGAGAGTGGCTGGCTGGGATAAATGCAGCTCGATTTGCTTTGTAGTTAAGCCTTTGGGACTTAGAACAAGCACAGAATCATAGACTATGCTGAGCTGGAAGGGAACTACAAGGATCATTGAAGTCCGGCTCGTGGTCCAGTGGTTGATCTGAGAAGTACAGAAAGAAGAAAAAGGCATGTAAAATAGCCTGTCACAGAGTAATTGTCTCTGTTGTCTGCATTCCCTAGAAATTTTATGTGATTTACTCTGATTTTGAGCACTGTTCTTGGAAAAATGCTAGGGATGATGATGTGAGCTGTGACGAACAGTTCCTTTCCCCTTTGGTCCTGCTTGCTCATACTTCCATTTACAGAGCTGTACAGGCTGCAAGCTGTTCCCATACTGTGGAGGTTGCTCCTCCTACTTGGGCAGAGCTCCCTGTTCATGAAACCCTATAAGCCCCACGTCAGACAAACAGCACAGTGTCCCTTGTGGCACATCCTGGAACAAATGGGATCCATGCCTAGGCCAGTGACTCTGATTCCCATCATCTTCATTTTTTAAAGAGATGCACACCTAAGTTGCCCTTGAGTACCTACACCCAATAGGTACCTCCTGTTGACTAAGCTTTCAGATTCACAGCCTGACAGGTGATTTCTGAAGGTCACTTGGATTCTCCTCCCTAGGTGAAGGAAAAGACTCTCTAGTAGGAGTGGGGTTAAATGCATTTGTGATGGATTGGGAAAGCTGAAGCTCAAAAGGGCTGTGAAATACTTTACCACAGGAGCCACTTTATCAAAAGGCTGTGGGAGAGGTGTGGGGACCAGCAGCAGTGTGTGTAGGTGATCTTTCCTTTGGCAGGTTTTGGAGGTGTGAATGTTGAGCTTTGTCAGCAGAAGGTCAGTGAGTGAGAAAGTGAATTACTCAATTTTTAATTGACTATATCCCCTGCTATGCCAATTGTTTTAGATTAGTAATAAATAAGAACTGTGTACTAGAAGACCATTCAGCAAATTATTTCAACCCACATCTATCAATGCTTTTCTATTTAGGAATATTACCTTTTGTCCAGAAAGTCTTTTAGCGTGATTAAGGTGGTATTTGTTTAAAGTAATTCAATGGGCTTTATATATTTTGCACATAAAGTAATCAGGTGGATCTCTGAATACTAATGTGAGAATTAAGCATTTTAATATTCTACAGAGGTTTTTTCTTAAATCACAGAATTATTAAGCTTAATTAAATCTTCTTATCCTCAGCCTAAGTTTTCAGGAATAGGTAAACTAATATTTGAAGGTAAGAAAATGCACAATTTCCCCCCAGTCCAGGATCTTCAAATCAATTAACTGAAGATAACAGTGGAGTAAGGGTCAAAAATACAGAAAATTTTTGCCCTCTAAACGATGGGCAATCTAGTCTAGTTTGTGTTATTGAAACTTCTTGGGTTTGCATGAAGAATACTCACTATTTCACAGAAGCAAGTGGGATGTGCTAGCCTGACAGTCACTGAGGAGATGGAGACAATGTGAGTTGTATTCCCACTTCCATGGGGTTTGTGAGAAAACAAGCACTAAGGGTCTGTAGAGGACACCTGTAACAACAAATAGTTGTGATGCGGAGCCCCTCGCTCCTCCTAATCTCCCTGGCCGGTGAATGCCCAGTTCCTGCACATGGCCTCACACGCCAGGAAGGCAGCCTGCCCCTCCGCGCCGGTTCCGGACCCACGCCCGGGTTTGTGCGCGGGTGCGGGGGCAAAGAGAGGTAGCGCAGGGGCATCTCCCAGGTGCGGCGCTCTTACAGCCAGCAGCTGCGGGGAGAAGAGGGGGGCGGTCTGCACGTCCCGTCAGCGCCGGGGCTCTTGAGCGGATCCCAACCTGACAGGACGGGGCCGCCCCGCACCCTTCGCTCCCCGAGCTTCGCAGCTCCCTGGCCCCGCCACACCGCCGCAGAGTGGCGCTGTGACCCCATGGGACCGGCTGGGGCCGCCCTGTGCCGGGGCTGCGCCGCCTCCGCAGGGCCGGGACAGCGCTCCGGACAGACCGCCGGGGCTCATTCCCAGGACAGTGCTCGGGACAGATCGCCGGGGCACATCCCAGGGGCTGCGCTTCGGACAGATCTCCGGGGCACATCCCCAGGGCGCATCCCCGCGGCGCTCGCCCGCTGCCGCGGTTCGGGCCCGCCGCCGTCCTCGGCATCGCCCGGCCCTGCCGCCCGCCTCGTCCCGCCTCTCAGGGAAGATCTTTGAGTACTCCGTTTCTCCCGCCGCCGCATCCCCACGACTCTCGTGAGGGACACAAGACACTTCGTTTCCAAAAAGTTTCAAAAACAGGAAAAAAGATTCACAGGTGGCGAGTGGTGGTGAGGCTGTGTCGTGAATGACCTTTTGGTGTTGATCGAATAGTTTGGGAGGCAGCTGTAGGTAAAGTTACGAGGCTGTTGGAGACATGGTTCTGCAAAAGCGAAACATAGAATCAAAGAGTCGTGGAATATTCTCAGTTGGAAGGGCCCCACAAGGGTCCTCAAAGTCCAACTCACGGACCTGCACAGGACAGCTCCAAGAATTGCACCGTGTGCATGGGATTCCTGTGGTTCTGTGAAACACGGCCTCATCTTACCGAAAAATTGCTTAAAAAATAGTGGGGATGAAGAACAAAAAGAATTCTTATGTCGGGTCAGGAAAAAAAAAAAAGAATAAATGACATTTAAATACAAGGAAATGAGTGTGAAGGGAAGACTCGGCATTTTTTAAGGACAAATTGTTTGTAGTTGATGACAGTGTAGCCGAGTGGACTGGAGGAGAGCTGGCTGCCTCCGAGAGCCAGAGTGCTGATTATTAAAGAATGAAACTGAGGAATGCAGGGGGAAAAGAGCCAAACCCATCTGCAGCAGAGGAATCTGGAGAGCTGGCGGTGGAGTGGGAAGTCTCGGCTGCCTTCGTCGCTCCCGGGGGATTTGCTCTGAGTCCCCCTTCGCCAGCACGGCCCTTCTCTGTCCCGCTTCGCTTCCCCTTCCCCTCACAGGGACTGGCGTGGGGTCTCTGCACGATGCCTGAAGAGGATCCTGTTCTTGTGGGCAGAGTGGGCGATGACAAGGTGCGGGCAGCCTTTACTGTGGGAGTCTAAACATGACCTGCGATTTCACACTGCAAGTCTTCAACCACAGCAGCCTGGCTGGCCTTTAAAAAATCATTTATTTTCTCCGTCAGGATAGATACTTTACGATGAAATTCTGAGTTCGGCCTCTTTTGCTTGCTTGTCACTGCCTGCTTTCCTTTCAGGCTTTCATGGTGTATGTTTAGCCGATTCTCTTTGAGAGATGCCTAGAGCCATCTGTGCTTACTGTTGATACACGTATACGAATGTATGTGTAGGAGAGGGCAGAGGTGCACGAGTTTTTCCGTATCTGTGTAACTCCCTGCAGCCCACAGACTTGTATGGGAGTGCTATTTAAGCATGCATATGCATGCAGATCTGTGCCTCCGGACAGGCACGCATTGTGTAGTAGACGGGAACAGATAATTCCACAGAATGCAGGAATAAACGGAGCAGCTCAGAAATCAGTGAGGAAGAAAAACAGTAAAAACAGAGGGAAGGAAATGGAAAAACATAAACAAACAAACAACCCCGAATAAGCAAACAAACAAACAAAAACAGAAAGAAAAGGAAGCCTTGCTTCACTGTTAGTGTCTGAACACAAAGTAAGGTTTTGTCCCACCGCTTAATCTCTCTAGGAGCAGCAAACTGAATATCCTAAACTAGTGTTACAAGCTATCTGTTTCTCAAAGGAGGAAGTATATTCTCTTACTGCGGAAAATTATATCAAATTTGGTGGCAGGCATTTGTGTCCAGCAGGGTCAAATGGCCTAAGTAGTCTAGACACACGTTGCCTTTTGGGATACGGAGCTGCCAGCAAGTGGGGATTAACGCCCGCCTCTGTTTATTTAGAAATTAAAANAAAAAAAAAAAAAAAAAAAAAAAAAAAAAAAAAAAAAAAAATAGAAAAGTTTAACATTTCTTTTGTGAAGTCCGTACATTGCAAATCCAGTTACCATAGTAAAGAGAATGAAAAAATGCTTTGGTTTGAGAGGACGAGTCCTTTATTTCCCTTATTGCATATGTTTTATGTGTTTTCCCCAACACTTCGGCTTAAGAACACGCCTTTTGAAGCACAAACACACGCAGAGCTCGCACACGCACACACAGATAAGATATGTATTAGATCCTGACACATGCGGGGTGGAGGGAAGAGCGGGGCGGGGTGGGGGGGGGAAGAGAGAGAGAGAGAGAGAGAGAGAGAGAGAGAGGAAAAGAGAAAGAGAGATCCTCCTACCTGGAGCCATAGATTGCAAGATACGTAGTGTTACCTGAGGAAGTCAGAACACGTAAAAACAGATTGAACTTCAGGGCTCTATGAGGCAGTTGATCAAGATCAGTGCTTGCTCATTCTTTCCCTCAGACTGTCTGTCTTGGGGTTTTTTTTACTGTTTTGAGCAGCCCTTTCCGTTTTTTCTTCCTCTTTAGCTTTAATATCGGAGCCGGTTTCGGACACCATGGCTCTGGGAAGAGCTGCCTGTCTGCACGGAGTTGACTTTTTACTGCTCGACCGGCTTTGCTCCTGGGTAGCTTCAGCAATGCTCTTGACTGGGATTTAATCGACAAGATCAGTTCGGCTTTTTGTACAGTTTTTATGGCTCAGTCCATTTTCTAGATCATGCACAGAAACTTTCGGAAGTGGATTTTCTACGTGTTTCTATGCTTTGGAGTCATCTATGTCAAATTAGGGTAAGTCCTGCACGACAAATCTCCTTGGCTTTTGGGTCAAGTTAGTGCGGAGATGGGAGCAAAATACTACAGAGGAGGGAGGGAAAAAAAGGAAAAGAAAATATGTGATTATTTCTCTCTCCGCCCCCGGGTATCCAAGCGCCGGCAGTTCCCCGAAGCACGGCCGTGGGTCTCCCCCGGTCCCGGGCCGTGCCCGGCGGCGGGGCACTCCGCCCGCCCCGAGCCTGCAGGGAGTCGGTCGCAGGTGATGACAGATCCTTTTATTTTGTACTTCTTAAGCGAACATAAATATTATCTCTGGATTACAGTACTCTCAGAGGAAAAAAAAAAAAAAAAGAAAAGGCAGCCTGACAGAGTTAACTCAGGCGCTGCTGCTGGGACAATAGAGCAGGGCTGAGGTATTAGGCGAAAGGGGCGGGAGGAGGGGAATCCCTGCTCTGAACCTGCGCTCAGGGATTTGGTTTATGCAGGCCTAGACACAATTTGCGTTTCTATCCATCACACGGACGTGTTGAAATTAACTTGACAACTGGTCCGGCTACCTCTGCTCTGGTGCTCTCGGGAAGCCAAGAGGGCTCAGGCGAAGGGACCGGCCAGGGGCCCTGGAGGTTGCGGCGGGGGCTCCCGGGGAGCCCCCTGTTTGCTCCTCGGTGTTTGATCACCGCAATCGAGAGCACGCCGTTATTTTGGTTGCCAAGTTTCGCCCTCTTTCGCTGTCTCTCCCCGCAGTGCCTGTATGCCCTTATTAATACTGCTCGTCGCAGTAGGCTGGCTTGAGTTGAATTTCCACATTCCTGAGCCCCAGCCGAGTCCTTACCTGTCGAACTACAAACTCTTTAAAGATCCTGTCTTTGCGGGATTTTTTATGTTTTGTTTTGAGGGGTTTTTTTATGATCAAGAATACGTAAGGTGAGTTGCAATCCAAAAACGCTCGCTTCCTACCTTGAAATCAATACGTGGAAGAGGGCGGGAAAGCCAAAGGGCAGCTCCCAAAGGCAGGAGAACGGACACAGTTCCCCAGAGCGACGGGCAGGCTGGATTCCGGCCGGGGCAGCGAAGCGGGAGGGCGACGGGGAGCGAGGAGCGGCTCGGCCCTGCCCGCTGGGACCCGCCGCCGAGGGCCCTGCTCCACGCAGGATGCGCGGCGGGAACATCCCAGTCAGTGGCGGGAGAAGGGGGCGAGGAGATGGAGGGAATCTGCAAGAGGGAGCGCGCCAGAGACGAGAATTAAGGTTAAAAAGCGCGAGGAAGGAATTAAACTGGCTCCTCGGGGATGAGAAGGGAGCGGCAAGCTCTGTATACCCCACCAGGAGCTCCCGCAGCTGCGGGCAGCAAGGGCAGACCTGTCCCATTTTCAGGGTGCCGGCGAGACCCGCAGGCTGCTTCCTGGAGGGTTCCCAACAGGTTGCTCGGCGTGCACCAGCTGGATAGCATCCCTTTGTGTTTGCTTATTTAGGTATTTTTGGCATGGCTCTCGGCCCGCCCCTGCAGACGCAGGTGCCGCCACAGTGGCCGGCGGAGCAGGGCGCTGCCCCGCAGGCGACCCGCGGAGGATGCGCGAATGCGGAAGGGGCGCGGAAGACGGCCTACGCGCTACCCCCTGCCCTGTCCCGGTGAGGAGCCCGCGTCCGCCCCTGCCCCGGCTGAGCCACTTGCCCGGGGGTAGCTCCAAATCCCGCCTGCTGGAGACAGGTACCTTCAGTGCTCTTAAACTGTGCGGGGCCGAGAACCTGCTCCGCCCTTTGTCGTAGCCGGGGTCGGCAGCGATGGCCTCTGTCTCCCTCTAGGCTCGGACGGCTGGAAATTTAGATGTGTAGTGAATTTGTTGAGGCTGTGTAACCATAAATGAAGCGATGTCAGGGTACCCAATCTAATTCAATAGTTTGAGGACTTTGTACAGCACACCCACACACAGAGAGGCAGGCGAGCTCAAGGAAAACACTTTGCAAATTAAGGGCAATAAGGTACAGCTATTGCTTTCACTGCGCCGGAAGGGAACAGAGGATTGGGCACATGTTGCCGTCTGGAAGGCAGATCTCTCTTCGAAATTGATTTTGGCTGTTTTAAAAGGGAATTCAGAGTAAAAATCACAAGAATGCTGTCGGACTGAGCCTGGAAGTGAAACTGAGAGGACACCAGGAACAGTAAAAGCCATTGGGGAAACTCTATCAGATCCATCACCATGCCTGCAAGGCGATGAGGATACTTCATTTTCTCTGAACGATAGGAGAGAAATTTGCTCTGAGATCCGGGGCTACTTCTAGGCTAGGCATGTGGGATGCAAGTCTTTCCTTTTTCATCAGCCGCTGGAACTACCATTTTGTTGAAACCATATCCTTTGGGTGTAGTGATGCCTTTTCTGGTGAGCTGTTTGCTTTGAAAAGGGGGAGGTGAATGTGGATAAAATGTCTTCCAGGGCATTCGGTTGATTTTCAGCGGGAAGGAGAGAGCCGTCGTGTCAGCCACGACAAGGAGGGGAGTCTTGGCAGGTTGGTGGTTTTTTGTTTGTGTGGTGTTTTTTGTTGGTTTTTTTTAATTTTTTGTGTGTGTGTGTGATTTTTTGTTGTTGGTGGGTTTTTTTGGTTTTTTGGGGGTTTTTTTTTGTTTGTTTGTTTGTTTTGTTTTGTTTTTGCTGCGGAGCACATCTTCCTGTCTTAATAAAACATGCTAATAGCTCCACTTTCGGCGGCAAACACGACACCGAGGGGAGAGAAAATAACACAATACATAAGCTGTTGGACAGGCGTGTTGCATGAGGTGACATGGCAGGATTCCATAAAGAATCCTATCTCCTCCAGTTAGGAGAAGAGAGCAGGTCCCACTCAGGTAGTCCTTCCTCTAGGGGATCTTCCATCGTTCTCGTTTCTATTTCCAGTCCCCCAGTTTGCTGAAGAAACAGGGGTGAGGGGAAGCATCCCTTAATATTTCTGTCAATGACGTTTCCAGGCACCGAACCATAAAGTATCTGCGGCCCTGCTGACTTCATGTAACTCCCCGCGATAACAGGTCACATCAAATATTGACCTCAGGGAGGGTTGAAACAAAAGTATTTCCTGCCAAGATCACAGAGCATTTGGATACCGTTTAATTATTAAATACGTCAGAAATTAAAAATTACAGCAGTACTACAGATGCAAATGACAGCATCTAGTAGCTCTGGGTATGAGTGATATGACTTTTGGAAAGATAAAGTCGTGGACAATTCCCAGATCAGAGATCTAGCGGCAAACCCCATCCTCTTCCTCTTTATTCTGCGGGAAAAGGAAGGTGACATCCGGGCAGATCCAAAGGGAGCGGGGAAGAGCCCCCCTTTTTCCCGCGGGGAGAAGATCACTATGATGTTAGAGGGATGCGGGCGGCGGGAGCTGGCGCTGCCCAAGAGAGCAACGAAAGGTGTCGGCACCCCTTTGGGGGGCGGCGGGGACGCTTCTTTCGTTCCCATCCGAGCTGAGAGCACAAAGGGCTACGGACGTCAGGGACGCTTGGACATTCTGGGAAGGCGGAGCACTCCGCGCCCCCTCGGGACTCCCAGGGATGCTGCGACGGGGAACGTGAGAGCCGGTCCCACTCGCCTCCCCTACGGCGAAGTTCGCTTTGGCTTTGCGGCGTTTGCAGTAAAGGCCAACGAAATCCTGCTGCCCTCGCCATCCCCGGGGTTATCCGGCCGCGGGGAGACCGCCCGGGTCAACCCTGTCCCCCTGGCCCTCGGCAGGCAGTGGCCGGATCTCAGCCTCGACGGCGCGCAGCATGTGGAGCGCCGGGAGCCGCGGCGAGGCCCCCGACAGGAGACCCACGCGATTTACGCCCGGAGCGTCAGGCGGTGCGGCCGCGGCCCGGGGCTGCCTGGCGCCGTCCCGCCGGCGGGACCATACGCTCCCCGGCCCCTCCACGGGCGCCTGCCGTTGTGGTGCCGCCACCCCCTTCCCTGCTCTCCCATCGGCCAGACACCGCTCATTCCGAGACTCATTGTTGCCTTCTTTCCTGCGGCACTGGACTTGCAGCTCGATGAGATACAGCATACGCACGGTTCCGCCCAGAAAGGACCCGTTGTGCGGCCCGCCTGACGCATCTTCCTGGCTTCCGACGTGCCCTTCCGCCGGACTCTCCCCAGGGTTGGGGTAAAAAAGGAGCTGCAGCTGGGAACAGATGGATAATAGGGGAGAGAAAAAAAAAAAAAAAAGAAAAAAAAAAAAAAATAGTTTAGCAGTGCCTGCCCGACTATAGGGTCGACAACTATTTCAGTGTAATTCTGCCCCATTTTGTCCAAAACACAGCTGTTCGTGGAAAAAAAGAGCGACAGATGCTGAAGTGCCCATATAAGACTTTACCGACAATATCTCTCTTCCAGTGTGACATTATAAAATGAAGGGAACGTTTTCATCTTCAAACAAAAAAATGAGTGTGGTTCTCGCTGCCCCGGCTCATATACGTATAGAAACCATTTGAATGGAATTTATAAGGTTACTGTCATCATCATCGCCATAATCGTTATCCTCCTCATTATCATTCATCATCAGTAATTTTTCGCCATAATAACTGGACAGTGGTTTTAGAATAAAAATTAAGTCCCCGAAAAGAAACTGCACGGTTTGGTTTCTTTATACAACTTTTCTTCCCTTACACAACACACCTGTGGATACAGTCAGTTTTGACCTGAAAATTGTGGAAGTTGGCAAACCGTCTTCGTTTCAGGTGGAGTGGGTCAAACTTTGCCAGCACTAGTCCGAAATTTTCCAGTGCCAACATTTATTTGCATTTTTAAAGTTCACTCTCCCCCTCCTTTTCCCCGCAGGCACATCTTTAAAAGCAGACGCACATTTAAAATGACTATTCGAAGCGGAACAAATGCTAGAAATAAAACATTCAAAGTGGCTGCTCGTTCTCCTGGTTTCACGTTCAGCAGAGTTGCCCCAGCCGCATGTCTAGCAGGGGAAAGGGCGCTGAGGAGATACACATTTCTAACTCTTTCACTATATGTAGACTTGCATGCACACTTTCAGAAGTCCATTTTATTATCTTAAATAATTATAAATAAGACGATTCTGAGATGTAAATAATCGTTGAAAGGCTTAAGCTTCCGTCTCTTGTTAATCGAGATCAGCGTTTCTCGAAAGGACATTGATTCCCCCAACGTCTGTCCTGAACTTGCAGATGAAAGTGGTTAAAGCAACCAAACCCCGGGAAGATTTTTATCGCGTATTGAGCGGTATACAACGTTTTTGCACCAGTTCTGCGATTCCCATTCCATCTGAGGGCGTATTTCGTTTTGTCGCTGAGACAACTGCAAGCATGTTCTGGGACTGGTTAACTGGGGGAGGCAGGTGTTACCAGGGTGTTTGGTAGAACTCTTAGCCAAGACAACTTCAGTCAATAGGCAATTAACCTGAGACGAACATTTACAGACCGAGGACACTTCGGAGCCCGGTTCTTGTTCGTTTCAGCTGCATTTCGGTGTAAGTGTCTTCGGTGGTCGTTTCTTTTTCGGGGTTCGTTTTCAGCCCCCAGCCCCGGTATCCGCAGCGCACATATTTCACCATCGCTCTCAGCACTTCCGAAATAAAGGACAAACGCCCATCAATGCAGAAGAAGAGCGACTGTCTCCTGCGCGCGTGGGGCTTCTCGGGGCGAAGGGCTCCCACCCGCCGGAGCCGGAAGGGTCGAGCATCTCTTTGCCGCGGGGCGCGGCGGTGCCAAGGGGCAGGAGTCGCTCGGCCCAGAGGGAAGGCGAGGGAGAGGCAACTAGTCTGCGGGAAACGTCTCTTCGGACTTGCATCTTCTCGGAAACGAGAGGAGTGGGAAGAGCGGAGACGAAAGCTCTTCCTGCGGGGATGGCGAGAGGTGTGGGGAGCCGACAGCCGCCGGCAGCCGCTCCCCGCTGGCTCCCTACAGCGGCTGTTCCACACTAGTCCTTTCCCTTCGCTGCTCTCACGTGAAACCCAATCTCGCCAGGAAGCTACGAGTGTGCATGTCTTTATTTCTCACTCAGTAAGGCTATGACTACATGTACTTTTTTCTTGACGTTGCTCCTGAAATCGAAGCCTATTTTTTAACATCGGGGGAACAACAACAACAAAACCCCCTCCGAGGGTGGAGGGAAGGTGGAACCCATCGGTGGAACCGGGACAGCTGGCCACAATTAACTGAGAGTGGAGTTGGAAGCTGGCAGCTCATTCAGCCTCTCCCAGGGCGTACTAAGGGTGCTACGGCAGAAGCAGGGAGCTCTCAGCCCACCGAGCTCTGGGCGGGAGTTAAAAATGCCCCACAGAACTCGAAAATAGCGCTTGCCGGGCGAGGCGTACGGAGAGGGCTCAGCCAGGGAGCACGGATTCATTGCAGCCCGGGCTAGATCAGTGTCTTTCCATTGTCATCCTCNAAAAAGAGAGAGAGAGAGAAAAAGTAGGCGGATTGCAGTGACTGACTGCCCAATGGCAGTCCCGGGCCTCAGGAGAGTTACAAAGAGAGAGGGAGAGAGAGAGAGAGAGGCACTTTCTGTCATCCAAATCCCTTAAACCATCCTCATTCCAACACGAGAACCCACTGTAACAACTTCCAACCACTGAGACATGACAGGCAGGAGCCCAGAGGCAGCAGCAGCAGCGAGAGCAGCAACAGCAGCAGCACACACTCTGCACAGGGAGCAGCATTAGCACCAGGGGAATACTACACACAACAATACAAACAAACAAACAAACAGACAAAGCCCCCCCAAGCCCAAGGGACTGGATTCCAACTCAGATTCAAGCCACAGCTGACACCAAAAAGGGTGGGGAATTACGACCAGGGGGGGCCAGAAAGGAATAATCAAGGAAGCGAACTCAACGAGTGTAAACGGGATTCAGCCATGATCCTTTTTTCATCTCGCAGTGTGTTACTCTCAGTGTATTACCCTCAGATTTTCCTCATCCTTACCAGTGGGAGTTACCTGTAAGTGATCCAGATTTTTTTTTTTTTTTCAAATACTGTTTGCAATGCCCCCACTAGCAGCTACCTAGGGGCAATGCGCAGAGCAAGCAGAGGGAGCCGGGAAAAGCCAGCACGGGCGGCAGCTCCGTGCGGTGCGTGGTGGTGAGGATGGTGGTGGTGGTGGCGGCGGAGGAGGAGATGCTGTGCTGGTGGCGGTGCTGGCGCTGCTGGTCGGACCCCGCCGGGGGAAGGGACGCACCGCCAGGTAACTCCCGGGGCTGCCCCGCCGGCGAGGCCGGGGCCCGGCGTGCCCGCAGCGGGGGCGGCGCACCTGGGAGGGCGGCGGGGCAACGGGACGCGAAGCGGCCGGCGTCTCCCCTGGGGATTCCGACCCCGACTCCTCCTCCTGCCAAACCGGAGATGGGCATCGCTTCGCGCCCGTCGGGGGAAGGCTGTTTGTGTGCGGAGATCCCGGTGAGCGCGAGGCTGCCGCAGCCAGCGACGAGCGCCCAGCCCGGGCCGCCCGCGGAGAGTCCCCACCGCCGAGGCGCTCGCCGGCCGGCTGCTTTCCCTCCGCAGGGATCTCCAGTCCTCCAGTTAGAGCTGGCTCCAGGACTTTTTCCTTGTGAGGAAGGGGGTGGAGGTAGGGGTGGGGGAAATGAGAGTCGGTGGGTGGGACTGCGAGGAATTTCGGTCTCTTTTTTTAATATCTATGTGTGTATCTATCGTTGCGGTGGGTAAGAAGCGGCTGGGCTAGTCCGTGAGGGCTGCGGAGAGAGTGTCCACCGTCCTTCTCCTGCAGGTCCCCCGGCAAGTCTCTGTGCCTGCCGCCTCGTTACGGCGGCGGGGGGGGTGGGCCGGGATCCCCGCGCCGGCCGGAGGGGAGCCGGGCCCGTCCAGGACTGCAGCCGGAGTCCAGAGGGGCTGCCGGGGACTTGTTCTGGGGCTGCCTGCTTCTGTTCTCCTGCACTCCGGAGGAGACCTGATCGCGCCGCAGGGCAGCCATGCGGAGAAGAGGGCGCTGGGGCGACAGGTACCCGGCGGAGGGAGCCGCTTTAAAATCGGGGAGCTTTCTCCTCCCCTTGAGCATCCCCCCAGCCCCGGGGCAGGAGTCTCCGTGCCGGAACGCGGGGATCGGGCCCGGGGGAACTTTGGGGCGGTTCGGAGCCTGCCCAGGCTGCCGGGGCTGCTGCAGAGGGGTTCATCCCTGTCGGTGATGGGGAACCCCGTCTCGGCATCCCCGGCCCCGCATTTATTTCGGCCGCGGGGGCCGAACGGATTTCCCTACTCTCCCACCCCCAAGCCGACCTCAGTTTCTTGTGCCTCGACGGATGTGAATTTGAGGTCCTATTCCTGAACTGTACGTGGATTTATATATATTTGGGGTTTTTCTCTGTATGCGCGGACAGGAGCATATGCACATAAACAAGCACGTGTGCGTGTGTTCTTTCGTGTGTGTGTCCATCTATTTTCTGTGGGCTATGGAAAAAACATATCCCACTGCTGTGGGAGAAAAGTAGGAATAAACATGCCCATAAAAAGAAACTAAAAGCCTATTTCTGCATTCTTAATTCTAATGAAATGCATATGTCTTGGCCATCGATTTTTAGAAGCGCTTTTTTTAATGGAAGCACGTTGGATTAATTCAGCCAGAGCTGCCTGTTTCTGTTCACAGGAGGGATATGTCTGCTGTGTAGGTGACCGATAGCTTGTAAAAAAGCTTGTCGTGTTATCTTTGGTTGGTTGGGGCTTTTTTGTGGTTATTATTATTTTTTTTTAATACAGGAGGAAGGAGTCGTAATAAATAAATAAATACACCCTTTTAATATAAGCGTAGCCATATTTTTCTCAAAACCGTAGGAAATTACTATCCTACAAAGTTTTCCTTCTATAAATAGTTCAAATCTTAAAACAAAAGTTTGCAACCGCACACCAGATGCTGGGATGCTGGCGGTTTCCTTTGCTGTGTGACATAATTATAGGGTCCGAAAGCAAAAGCTATAGAAGTATAATAATAATACTAAGGCGACTGCTGAGGGGAAATACAAAGGAAGCAATGCCTGCTTTATTTAAAGCCAACTGCTTGTGGATCTTTTGAGCCCTGCCCCGCGACAATGAGAAGTTGTGGTGGATAAATAATGCTCTCTCGCCTTTCCCTAGGCGAGAGTTCATCCCCTCCGCGGCAGGTCACTCGGAGCTGGACCCGCGGAGCTGGAGACGGGGTGGCTATTGCAGCCCAGCAGAGCAGAAGCGAAAGGGATCAGGAGGTGAAACCCAACAAAGCGGAGCCCCAACGCGACGCGCACCTCCCTCCATCCATCACTCCGGAGGGACGGAGCCGGCTGCTTTCCCGGGGAGAAAGCAGCGAGCACGGGGCCGCTGTGGACAGGGTTCCCGGGACCCGAAACCGCCCCCCCCTCCCCCCGCTTCTCCTCCGTGCCACCCCCGGCCCCAGCCCTCGGCCAAACTTGCTCCATCTCTGCTGTGTACCCCCCATCCCTCCCAGAGAGCGGGAACAGCGGCGGGAGAGCCGGGCGGGCTGCGGTGCTTCGCCTCGCTCTCTCCGTAGGAAGTAAAAAGAAAGAGCAGTTATTTCAGTGCTTAATGGAGAGTAGCCTGCTGAACTTGTGGTGTTTTTCTGGTGGGTAAATATACTTCTCTGGCTTACTAATGGTAGCTTTTGAAGATTAAAGCATAGTAGAGCCTGTTGGAGCATTATCTGCTGGTGTCTGTTTCTGCTACCCTCGCTCTCCGGAGGGGAGGATGCTTCCCAAGCTGCTATTTAGGCTATTTAGTGAGCTCTCAGGGACTGTCAATGGTTATGTTAATTTTCCCCGAGATCTCTATCATCTTTTGGCTATAGGAACGACTCCTTGGCTTCCGCATTGCGGCTCCTTCAGGGACAGAGGGGGCGAGTTTCAGCGGGCAAGCAAATGGAGTGCGGGATGCCCATGCTCAGTCTCTCTTGGTGCAGGGAATGCAGGCCGGGGAAGATGGGATGCTGCCCTGTTATTCTGCGAGAAAACCTGTCAAGCAAAAACCCCATCAGATTTTTCAGAATGGAAAAGGCAATGGTGAAATAAAATTAAATGAAAAGGGCATCACACCTCAGTGTTTCTAGTGCAATAGCTGGGAAGAAAGTTAAATTATAGTCAACTACAACCAAAATTAATTTAAAAACCGACTCCTTTGTAAAATTGATTCCTATATTGTAAGTGTGCTATCTGGTAAAGTCATCTTCTTCAGTGTGCTTGCGTGGTAACCTTTGGCCTGCTGAGGCACTGTGAACATTTTTACAACCAGAAGAAATTAGTGTCTGCCTCTCTGAGAAAGAAAACTGACTATGGCTCCAATAGCTGATGCATTTTAATGCTAGACATATTTTGGTAATCAAATTAAATATTTAAAGTATAAAGCTGCCATTAAATAATATCAGTATAATTAGTATAAATGTCTAAATGCCTGGATTATGCATAACACTGGCACTGTTTCTTGCAGTGCATGTGAGAGTGTGCATGTGTCTGTACACATACACATATTTAGCTGCTTCTAAAGAAGATGGTGCACGTCAGTTTTCCATTGGTGCACCCCTTCCACTGTTCATTTTTTTTAGCACAGGACGCATTCACCAGCAACATGAGAGTCAGTTGTGAAGAAGTTTATTTCAGGGATTACCTGCTGGCACACAGATAGAGTTAATTCAGTTATTTGCTGTAAAGTGATTTGGAATAACTCTTAAGAGAGTGTGTGTGTGTATGCAGTAATAGCAGCACAAATCTTCAAAGCAGATACATTTTCTAATACCATAACACAGCAAATAATTTATACTGCTGAGTAGATATCAGTGCTTGGTTAGGAAATGTAGAGGAAGAAAATTCCTCTGCATGTTTTGCGTTTGTTCTGCTGGTGCTTCCACATCCTTACAATTCCATATCCTTAACAACCGGGCTTCTCAACATTTGTGGGAAGCAGATTAGAAGGAATGCAGATTGTTCGTATGCCTACAGGAAAGTGGTCATGCCTAATCCCTAAAGATTAGGACTGCTGGAGGGAATCCCTGGAGTTTGCTTTTTAATCCGTCAGTGCTGGAGGGAGGTGCAGAGGCAGAGAACAACCTGGCTGCTCTATGAGGCAGAGCCTTCAAAGGGATAATGGGCACAGCTTCACCAGCAATGCCAAACAACCTGACTGATCCTCTCACTTTAGCTGGTGCTCTCAGAGTTACACAGGCTGGCCCACTCTTCCCATCCTAGATGGGTTAGATCAGGGCAGGATCAACCTCTGTGATTAAGCTGGTTATTATGGGAATGGGATTGTCTCTGGCTCAGTCATTGAGCTGCAGTGTAAATCCATCATTTCCCTGCTTTTGCATCTTGTTCATTTTGTAACTGAGACTTTAGGGGAAGCTTGCTCTCTCAGCCTAGTTATGCACTGTACAAGGAGAGCCCAAGGAGAGCTCTGTTGAGATCCTTAGATTCTACTTTCACGTGATACTGTAATAATGATTCTCTATAAGAGGATTTGTAATAGGACTTCCTTACACTTTGCCATGCCTTGAAGATGTGTTCACTTATAACAGAACAGGTGAATCTTCAAAGAGTATCAAGTATTTTCAGACTCATCTAAAGCTAATGCTTTTGCTCACTGGAAAATAGAAAGATAAAGGATATTTTTATGCTGGACTGCCATAAGTTTGGCTTACCTGCCTGACACAGGAAGTCTCCATGTATTGAAGCAGCTACACAAAGATGGGAGAATGATCGTGATATGATTTCTTGGCAGCTTTAGAAGGTAAAGCCCAGCATTTCACTGCAAGACCCAGAATAAAATCCTCTGTCTAAAACCAGAGAGCTCTGGTAAATCTGTGACTGGCCACTCCTCTCCCACCAAGGTCTAGATCAAGAAGTCGTGTCCTGAATATCCTTGAATCCAAATGGATTTGGATGAAGGCAACTCTCTCAATCCTTTGCAACAATCAGGTTCCAGGATTTAGATGTTTAGCACATCTTGAAATTGTGAAAAAAAAAAAAAACAACCAAAAAACCTTTAGAAATTATAAGGAAAGGTGGCAGCATCCAGAATGTGCAGGAGACAGCATGGAATTACTACATATGTTGTATTACATACATAAAATAAAAAGTAGGTAAAAAGCAATATGAAATATTCAGATTAATAGGTAAGGATGAGCACAGATGTGTTTGCATATTAAATACCCAACAAGGCTAATTCCTCAGAAGAGAGCCTTCCAAAGAAGGTGTTAAAGAGCTAAAATTACCAGCAATTATACAGTTAGATTGACAAACACCTTTTTTTTGCAATGGGAAAAACACCATGTGTACCTGGCAATGTGGCATGCTGAGACTAGAATGGTGTCATAGGCTTTGTCAGTGCATGGGATTATGTAATTGGGGCTGAAGTGCAGTCAGAGAGCCTCCTGACCCCTCTAGTCCTCCCAAGTTACCCCAAACAACAAAAACCTAGGACCAACTGTAGACCAAAGGAGTTCTATAGATATGCTGACACTATGAGTTACAGAATTGGTAAATGTTGCAAGCTCAATTTCTTCAGCCCACAACTTTTGCATGTTGTTCAACCCCCAGTGGACTTTCACCAGTGTCTTTCATAGCTGCTGGCAAAGCACGTCTACCTGTTAATTACCTGAGGGATGAATTTTTTCAATACAGGTTCACCTGTCTCTTTGGTTCTTCTTGTGATTTTTGCTCTTTCCCCCTTGATGCTCCATTGCCCTTCTGTAGAGCATCTCTCCAACCTACCCCTACAAGGTATGTAATTTTGCATAGTGTTACAATAAAACTCTATGTGAAAGGGTTCTATGAGAGCCAGACAGGCCTCTCTCCATGAGAACCATGACTGAAAAGCAAAATCCCCATGACTTTTTTGTTCTGGAATTGTGCCATGCAGGTGTGAACACCTTGTCAATGGGCTGAAGAAACTTGTCACTGAAAGCTTCAGGTTTACAAGCCTAGAATTATGTAGGAGGATAAGAAAATCCAGGAGTGTCAGCACAGGAGTATTCTGGAAGAAAAGCCAAGGAAGGCATGTTTCTGGAGAATGTCTTTCAGTCTTTTAAGGATTGTTAGAATCCTCTCCTCTTTTACCGTCCCTTCAATCCTCCCCCAAATGTAGAAAAATATATTTTCTCTTCATTGTGGATAGCTGCATAGAACTTACTCTTAACTTCTTGCCAAGACAATTCCTATGTGTTTGCATTTACTACAACACATGCCTAAGGAACATTGCAAATTCTGCATTAGCAAAAATGGAAAGAAATTCTAGATACAGAGACTAAAATATTTGACCACTAGGTTTTTCTGTCTGTATGCATTTCTATGACTCCTCCCTTCTGTTACTGCCAAAATGTTTTTTGGACAAACCTCTAGATAACATGCTGAGTTGTTTTTTCTATGCTTTCCTCTTGGCTTTCTTTCTAAAAGTCAGTTTTCTGGATGGAGCTGAAAGTTTGCTGCCTTGTTCAGTTCTAATAGAGTATGGGCAGTTTTTCTGAAGTTAACATAGTTAAGATCAAATAGTTGCTCTCATCATAAAAACAGCTTTCTTCCACTAGGATCTGATAGTAAGATGATTATCACCTACTAATTATTTTTCAGCAAATCATATCTTCTCTGGAAATTCTCAAGACAGAGTAAATCAGAGTTATTGCACCTTTCTTTTCTGGAAATAATTTTTATAGCACATATAGTTTGTACCCGTATCACCGTTACTGTTTTGAACATTTATTTTTGTTACAGCCTATGCTTGTGGATCAGATTTCCCGTAAAAAAGGATAAACTTCATGTTTATACAAAAATCCCACTTAATCATCATGGTGACAGTCTTTGTTCTAGCTCTTTGTCCAAGATCAGATTTCATCCTGAGTTCCTAGTAAGGAGAAAAAAGACATCCAATGGCAAGTGCACAAGCGAGGGCAGAAGTGAGGGTTAGGTGTTTGATAGATGGCAGAAGAATTTCGCCTGTGTAGTGGCACCAAGTCCACTGGTCCCTGCACATCCCAAATGCTTTATCTGAAGTAGAGCCACACTGTTACTAGGCAGTGACACCACTTTCAAAGCTGATGGAACTCTGTGGACTTTGCTGGCAGATTTGTGATGCAAAAAGTAATGCTGGTGAGTTGGGTCTCCACCAACACGTACTTGGAATGTGCAACAAAGGCATTCAAAATTATTTCCTTCTGGGTGGCCGTCACTGTGTAGAATTATGGGAAGCACTTACCTTTTGTCTTTTAAGCACTGAGGGCCTAAGGCTTCTCTCCTCTGGGGCCACATCCACAGCTCAGCAAACTAATAAAGTAGGAGTAACTCTGCTGCAGTCAACGGAGTGCCTCCAGTGCAATCAAAAAGAATATCAAAAGTCAGCACTAGCCCTGCTCTTACAGTATCCATTTGAATGCAGCCTTGACACAGGCTGCTATTTTATGCAATTTATGCAAATCTGGCCATAGTTTGCAAGAAAGTACAGCAAAGACAATATTAGTAGGAGGCCATACCAGACAAACCCCAAATTCAGTTCCATGGGCCACTGAAAGTATTATGGCCTTTGGAATTAGCAAGACCAGACACAAATCCAAAACCTTATTTAATTTTTTGAGGGGAGAAACACATCAAAATCCTTGAAGCATTTGGTGTTGTGTGTGAAGTATTGCAGAGAAGCACAAAGCTGGAAGTAAGCATTAACCAGAAAGATATAAACCACTGTCTGCATGCAAGCAGGGCCTGAGAAATGTTTTGAGCTGTATATAATTTAAAATTTTGAAGTGCTGCAATACTGGGACTGGATATAATATGCACCTTCCTAGTCTGATTGTAGTGAGACATAATTATCAAATGTGACTACTATTTAATAATAGTTTCTTTCATTTGGGGATTCTCAGTTAATTAATCCTACCAGTATTCAAGTGAATTGGGCAAGGATCATTTCCCTCACTGCTGGGCTGGAATGCAGCTGTTGCTGTGCAGCACCCAGCAGAGCTGTATGGACATGCAGGACCAGCACCAGTCCTGACATTCCTGGCAGCAAGGCAGGAAAGCATCTGAAAAAGCCCAAGCACATCTCTGACTGATCTGGACCCTGGCCAGGGCCAGTCCCTCTAAATACTGCACTTTCCCATGGTGGGTTTCAGTCTGTGGTGAAGATAGAGTCTGGGCCGATGTCTGAGATGCTGAATAGTAGTATCATGACTTCTGCCTGCCTCAGTTTCCCACAGCTTTAATAGGGCAATAACAGCACTGGCAAGGCTTGAAGGCAGGGGAGGGGCAGGAGAGCAAGAGCTGCCACAGCACTTTGGAAAGAGAAAATGCAGTGTAAGTGCTGCATCATTACTTTCAGTGACAATCTGACCACAAGCACTAAGACGGTATGATTGCACTCATCTGAAGCACGGCGTTGCCATCACCCTCTTCACCACCATGCCCAGCATGGCCTTGGGGAGAGATCAGGGGAAAGGGCTACTCACCGAAGTCATGAGCATAATTTCTGACAGTGCCTTCTTTTTCCGTGGGAGCCAGACAGCCACTGTGCGCAGTGCAGAGCAAGTCTTGGCCTCAGAGAGCTGCTGGCCTCGGGCTACGAGGTGGCCACTGGCATGCTGGGCAGCAGGCAGGACACGGTTAAGGGAATGCTGAGGGGAATGGCCACATCTCTCATGATTCCTTTGGCTGCTTGCCAGGGAGCCATGTGACTCTTTGGTCAAAAGAGTCCTCTCAACCATGAGACACTTTTTTCCCTCTCTGGTTGTACCTTTTCTTTTCTGAAGTTAAAAGAAAACAAAACGTACCCACAAAACTTTCCACATTAAAGTTATTGTAATCTGATGACTCAGGGTGAGAAATTCAAGGGAAATGAAGAGGAAGGGAAACATTCCTGAATCAGGTCTGTTGTGCTGGGCCTTAAAGAAGGGGATGATTTTGCTGGATGGAGAACAGCTCTGCTTCAGCACAGTGAGCAAGAAGCAAAGGATGGGGCTTAAATCCCTTCCCTGCTGCTGTGGACTGCTGCTAAATCTCTGAGGGCAGCTTCAAACCCAGTGGACTTTGACACTATCAAGAGGGCTGAGGGTGGAAGCACAAATAAATGTGACATCTGATTCACAGTAAATTCCTTTTTCTCCACTCCCATGGCCTAAAGGGTATATCAACCAGCTTTACAGTTTTTGGTTAGCTTTTTTCCATTGGCACTGCCCACAATAATTAGATTGGCACATCCCTAGTAGACTCCCTGGAGTCTTTTTTTCTTCTGCCTACTCTGTCTCTGGGAAGCTCTGCCCAGGGTAGGTGCTTCTGAGGGAAGGGACGGGGTCAGGTTATTGTTGTTAACGTCACTCTGGTTATGTTGTAAAAGATGTATCAAAGAAGAAGTTCTTGCACTATGACCTAAAGGTCATCAGACTCTGGATTAGGCTAATCTCTAAAAATTTTTTCCCCAGACAGATCCTTTCGACCGAGGGTAACTTAACTGTAGGCACAGATCTTTGTTATGTGTTTTATGATCTCCATTGTTCCAGAGAAGCTCCACAGCCAAGGCAGAGGTTTATTCTATCTTCTCTTGCTGGGTCATGATCCACTAATTGTTGTGTTGAAGTTAGGCTTCACACCTTGAGCTAAGGATGAAAGAGAGCAGAGGAAAATGAGAAGGCCTTACACCAGAGCTGATGTGTGCGGCATAGCCTCACCCAGAAACATGCTGTCGACTTTGAAGTCAGCATGCTCTATTCATGGTCAGGGCACTTTGGAAGTCATAAAGTCTGCATCTCACTGTGGCTTTGTCCTCTCTTCGGATAAAAAGGGTAAAACATCTTGAAAATTGCTGGCCAAGAGGTTTTCCAGGCTTGTCCATCTCTTTGAGGCTCTTGTAGGCTGCACTGAGTGGTTGGAAAAGCTATGGATGGAGAGCTGCAAGTTCAGGGATGTCCATTAACCAGTAACACAGAATGCAAGCTGTGCCAAGGGTGTGGAGGTGCACGACAAGATTCAGAAACAACAGCTTGCTCCTTTTTAACCCCCTAAATGCAGACATGCTTCTGAGCAGACCCAAGGTCTCCTCTTGGTGTAAATACTCACTTTTAAGGAATGCACTTAAAACAAGCATGTGTGCCTGGCCCTGTGTGCTCCTCTCCTTTCCCCACCCCAGTTATGCAGTGTGCCAAAGACAGTTCCTCAGCAACAAGACTTGGCAGGTGGCACCTGATGAGATAATTGTGCCCCTGGGACATTAGGAGTCAGAGGTGCAGCCAGGTGCTCCTGATCCATCCATGGGTGTGATTTTCTGTCGTAACCACACCCTCAGGAGTTCTACTGCAATTAGGAAATTTGTTCAGTTTGGATCAAGTACCTCTATTAGTGTGCTCTTCACACCTAACATGTGTTGGCATGGGAGAAACGTGTGGACATCCAGGGCCAGGAGATGCACTAGGCTGAGGGGTGTTCCTCCAATGAACAGGGACTAGATTCTACTTCTCACCACTTTGATCTCTGCCTATATCTGGACCTTTCCTTTATGAAGAGCCACTAGATTCAGGTGCAAATAAGGAAATGGCTCCCTTGGACAAGATGTTGCTCCATTTTGTGTGTAACAGATGAGGAACCTTTTAAGAGTTTACCACTTTTGCTTCCTGGGATTTCCATTTTGCAAGAAGGTCTTTTAAATCTTACACATATGAGGGCCACGCAGCAGGAGAGATCAAATGACAGCTCCTTTTTGTAGTTTGAATATGCCTTGCTGTCCGAGGCTGGCTTGCCTTGCTCTCCTACTCCCAGTGTGGAAGCTAGAGGCTGAATCAGTCACACCTTCTTATTAAAGAATTGGTCCAAAGTCCAACAACAGATGAAGTGCTCTGGCTATCATGGAGGTGAATAGGAAAGGGGGGCCTCCAGTGAATTGCAGTGTTCGTTCTCTGTGTCTTTCCTTGGGCAGAGCTGTCATTGCTTGCCATGTTTGCTGCAGTGCTGTAGGAGGCAAGAAATGAGACAGTCGAGAAGTGGCTTGAAATGCTGCCAAGTCTTGCTCCAACTTTGTGGAAGCCTTTCCTGACAATGCACAGAACAGTTCTTCCAGCACTGCCTGCTTGACCTGCAATCAGGGGAGGAAGGCTCTTTGCCTTCACGCAGGGAAGCACATGCAAGGCTTGTGCTCTTTGCCCTTCTTACAGCCATCTGGGTACTGCCTAGAGTTGAAGTTTAAACTTTGGTTCTACCCAAACACTGCCTGAATAACTTCAGGATTTAGGTCACAGTATTTTGTTGGGAGAGTGCTGTTTTTTGGAAAGAGAAACTGGTACATTTTACCTCTCTAAAATTGTAAACCTCTTTCAGCACTAACTGAAGTCCTGCTTTTCTTTGTTATGCCCTGTTAGGATTTTTTGAGGTATATCAGATCTTTTTTTACATGATAGTTGCCATTGTATATCTAATTAGAAATCAGCTTTAGCTTTCTGACAATAGCTGGCACAGATTATGTACATTCTAAGACATCTTGTAAGATAATTAAAGCATTGACTGAAAACATATCACAGCAAAAGGAATGTTTCTTGAAGCAGAGTCACTTTACAGGTTGGTTATGCGTGTTTTGTTAAATTCAGCCCAGGCATAACTACCCTGACTTGGATGAATCCCCCAGAAATTGGTGCCTTATTTTTTGAGAAAAAAGTCCTGAAATTCTTTCAGTTTCTGCCTCCTTTTTAAGATAGTGCTTGTGAAGGAAGGGTGCCTGAATCACAGCCCTGGAAAATGAATTCCTCTTCTTACCCACAAAACTGGGACAGCACAAGCAGAGGGTGTGTGAGCTTCCCCACTCCACTCCATCCTTATATCTCATCCATGACCTAGAGTGGCAACCTCTAGCTCGGCATAAGCGGGTGGCTCAGTCTCTGTACTTATTTAATCCTTAGCCAACCTGCCAAGGCTGCCAAAGAGGGTGCCAATTGTGGTGGTGGTTTCTGTGATGTGGATAGTCATCCACTGGGAACTGGATTAAGAGCATCAACTCATTTCAAATACTCTAGGCCACAAAGCTTCTGCCAACCAGTAACCATTTTTTTGGTCACTACCGACTTGGGTCATGTTTGGATCAGCAATGAAAGGCTTCATATCCCAATACCAAGCCTCTGAGCCATACAGTTTCCCAAAATAATTTTTTTAAAGAAGGAAAACATTATTTTTTGTCCTAGATTCTACTTTGATCTGCTGATTTTTAATGTGCATATAGAGGCTTTAAGATGCATAATTTTCATTACTTGATTGTAGAGGGTTCAGATGATGGGAAATATTTTAGAAAACGGCAGGTTGCAGACCCATGTGGTGTGATCTAAAATAAGCTCTCAGAGATACTGGTTACACACTGGTGCCCCAGCTTACGTTGTATTTTGACATAAAATTGATTTTACACCTTGAAATTTATCTCACAATCCCTCAGGAGAAGAACTGCCATTCAAATTGAAGATCAGATTCTCCATTGCTCATGCTCTTTCAGAGGTACCTAGTTGTGCATCAGATCTGGTAGCATTTCCAGTAGCTGTTTATATTGTCAGTGGCCCCTGTTGAACCTACCACAAATCTCTGTGCATGCCCACTAGCACTCCAAGTTGTTGTGAAGTGATTTATTTCTCCGAGATGGAGACTGAATCTTTTTGCTCAAATCGCATGGCCCAGCAGAGCACAGAAATGGAGTTTCAGCTTAACTCCCAAACTGTAAGTTCTTCTCTTCTACTGAGAGTGGACTTAGGGCCAGCTGAAATAGTTTTGTTAGCAATAAATTGTATTGCTTCCTGGGGCTGTAGCTCTTGCTCAGAAGAGACCCAGCCCCAGAGAACACTGAAGGTGAGCAGCACATTTTAATCATGCCAAATGAAATATTCTGGCCTTTCTCTGGTTATATATAACAATGCAGTGTTGCATCTCTCCCCTGAGTTGAAGCAATTCCTGACATGTAACTGGTTTTGTTTTCCTGGGGGTAATTTACATTGAAGCAAGCATGAGGGCACTATTTTGATTGCTTTAGTCCCTTGGAACAGTGAATCACCTGTCTCTTTCTTCCCTATTACATATGGAAGTGACATGTGCTGGGATAACAAAGTAGTGACTGTTAAGATGATAGAGAATTCTGAGCAAATCCATTGCAGCTATGGCTATTCAGAAGCAACAAATAGAGGGGGAAATGGTGGTATTTATTGATGGTATTGTGAGGGTGTGGTAGAACCTGCTTTCTTGTACACAAGTGAAGTGTCAGAGGCATCTTACCAGTGATTTATTAGTCTTGGACTGTGAAATATATATTTTGGATTTCCTTTTATTTTGTTAAAAAGAAAAGGAGAAGATTTTGTTTTATGTATCCATCTGCTGTGAAAAATTATCCCTGTTAAGAAAAATAGAAGAAGACAAAGAGTAGGGAAGAAATTGTGCTTGAAAGATTATATGTAGCCATATAGATACACATAGAAATAATAATTCTTTATTTTTTTTAAATAAGTGTGTCTCTTCTCTTTTAGAAGTTTCTCTGCTTATTTGAACCCTTTATATATAATTTCTCTTTCCAGAGAAGAAGCTTCCCTTTCAGTAACAGCTGAGGCTTGAGTTCATGGAGAGCTGGAAGCATACAGACTTTGGAGAGTTTGTAGTTACATCACATATTTAAACAGACCACGTCACACACGTAGAAAACAGGATATACACAGTGCCCAGCACCCCTTGTCTGTTCCCTGAGTACAAAGAGATTCCAAGATATGCTTAACTCTTTCTTGAACCAAGGTCTGAGTGACATCTCTCAATTTTACTTTTTCCTTCCAAACCCATGAAAAGAGAACTGAAAATGTGCCTTGTCAGAGGAATCTCAGTTTGGAACACACAAGTTTATGTAAGTAAATCAGATTTTTCCTTTCAGGCTGTTGGCTGTGAGTGAAGACCAAGGTTACTATCCTAGGAGTTTTGAGATGAGAGGTGATGAGGAGTGATGGTGGCATGGGAGGGACAGCCAGGGAAGGGCCTGCATGTTCCCCAGGAAGAAGGGAATGGAGAGAAGGGTGTGGTGGAAAAACCCATCTGGAAGGACACTAACAACTGAAAGGAAGAAAGCAAGAAGTCCACAAAGCCAGGAAAAGATGGATCTGGAGGATGAAAGAGGTTTTAGGATAGCTGCCAAGAGAGGGAGCCAGTTCTTGGGAAGTTCAGCATTTAGCCAAATCATTGCTCAACCTCTCCTGTTGGTCCAAGCTATGACCCCATCAACTGGTCTGAAATTTAGTCACCTGACAGCAGCTTTTTTGCCCCTCAGCATGAGGATCATATCCTGGAACCAGAATGCAAGTGAGGCATTAGGAAGTATGATCAGGAGGTGTGAGCAGAGTGGCTCAGGAAACCAAGCTCAGCCCAGAGACACCAGCTGTACTGCTGTGGCTTGTTTGTCCCCAGACAGGATGTGACTGACCATTGCTGGCCAGAGAGGGAGACAGCATAGGACAGAGTGCAGGTCACAGCTGGCTAGTTTCAGCTAGCAGAACATGATCCCCTTTCTGAGGGGAGAAGTACAGGAGAGGGAATGTAAAAGAGATAAGAGCCAAAGCACAGTTTACATCAATAAGAGAATTTGGTATTTGAAGAAGATTTTCTGCATGGCTGTTCCACGTAAATTGTGCTCAGCTCTATTGTTGCAGGATTTTGTGGTCTCTGGTGAGGCTCTTGAATTGTCCTAAGGACAATTTTGCAATTTAACATCCGAGAAACTTAAGGCCTTTATGTGAGTGCACTTCTAAACTTAGAGATTCAGAAATGCTGTAATACTGATGGTCAAAAGACACATGGAATAAGGGCTGTCTTTACAGGTATTAATTTGTGGGCATGGGGTAAAAATACTTTTTGGCCCGAGAGTCTACAACTGCAGTATGTACAGGGAATACATGTTATTGCAAATCTTTGGTGTGACACTGCTATGTGAGGTGGAACTCACACAGTCACTGCTGAGTGGATGCTCAGCTTTGCCTTCCTCTAGAGCATGAATTCATTTCAAAAGCCAGCTTTCAGGGAGTATAGCATTACTTGTGTGCCGCCAAACCATAAGGGACTTTTTTTTCCCAAATCAAATTCAGCTCTTTCCTTGCCATCTTTATAACTATTTTCAATATTTCAGCTGACTGGGATCCAGTTTTTAAAATATATATAGGAACCTTTGCTTGGCACAGAATAGAGACATTGGATTTTATAGCATTCATGCACTACAAGGGTCTAGTTTATTACTTTGTTAAGTGTTTTTGGGATAAATATTTCTTTATATAAAACTAAATTCAGTACAATTAATATTTCACATCTCTCTTCTCTGTTGTTTTCTTTATGGATACAAATATATATAAAATATTTATAAGGTATAGAGAGACTCCAGAGAAAGTCTGACTGAGTGGTTTTGAGATATTCTTTTTAGCTTTTCTTAGAAACCTCTTTTCAAAGTTACACACCAATTTAGTTGAAATTGGTGCCTTATCCATACCTATATGATTTTGGTGTGTATGCAGGCCTGATTGTCAGGGTTTCACTCAGCAGTTTTCACTACTTATATTTTTACCACTATATTTTTCATATATGTTTAGACCTGAGACCAGTCAAATGTTAGCATAAGGTGTCTGTATCCTTCTCAGTAACTGAAATTAAACTCCTTGAGATGAAGATTGGTATCTGAAGTAGAGCTATCTTATCAAGGCTTATCTCAGTGTAGCTATGCCATTTCAGTCTTTCCATATAGTCGGAAAGCTGTACTTTCTTTTTCTCCCCCTCCTCTCTTCCCTCTATTGTTGTTTCTAAAATGAAACGGTTAAGGAAGGAGATAACTGATAGAGAAACACATGAAACTCAAAGGAGGCTCAGAAACTACCTATGATTCCCATTGGTGTATTCTTCTATTTGGAATAAACCTCAAGTCACTCACTTTCCTGAAGTTGTGAACCCCTCTAAGTTCATTTCCCAGGGACCAGGAAGCACCTGGCAAATACCTGGAGAGAGACTTACTCCTATGTTCAGCAATATTTGCAGGCACACACATGCAGTTGCCCAGGCAGAAGAGTAAATGCTGGCTCCAGTGCTTTCAAGTTGAGAACACATATCTGGGCAAGCGTAGGTTTTTTTAACTCTGGACAGCAAACCACAAAGGCATTCAAAGAATCACCACCACAACATTTTACAGAATATTATTACAACTGTCACTAGGAGTTCTCTCAGAAATCTGGAAATTGCAAAGGACAAAAATTTAACCACTGAGGAGCAGGGAACTCTCAAAAATTGTCTGGCAGTGTGCTGGCATGTTTGACCAGACAGAAAAGTGCTGGCTTTGCTGCTAACAGTCCTGGAGCATAAAGAGGGAAAGTAATGTCAGAATGATACATAGGTACCTCTGGATGATACTCATCTGTCCCTCTTCCTTCAAGATCCTAATGCATTCTAAGTACTATTTTCATGTCTGCTTGCTCTCCTCCTCTGTATTGCACCACCTCTGAAGCTGGACTAGCTCCAAGGCCTAACTTGAATACTGTTCAAAATCTCACATCTCATTAGAGCTGAGACTTTGGAAACAAGTTTGAGTTTTAAGAGAGAGAAAGTAAACGGAGCTGTTCTCATACAACCCGTACCAGCAAAATACATCACATCAAGATTGCATTTAAATGATATCTGGGTGGGCATGACCTCTTGTCCGTTAAAAGCCTTATTTTGTGCTTTGGTATCTTCACAGAATTCACAGAATGACTAGGTTGGAAGAGACCTTAAAGATCATTGAGTCCAACCCATGCCCTAACACCTCAACTAAACCATGGCACTGAGTGCCACATTCAGTCTTTTCTTAAACACATCCAGGGATGGTGACT
>VWZV01006853.1:0-144285 GCA_013397155.1 Irena cyanogastra | reverse complement strand
CTTTTACCATTAATATATTTATAAAAACGTTTTTTGTTATCCTTTACAAAAGTTGCCATTTTAGGTTCAAACTGAGCTTTCGCCTCCCTAATCTTTTTTCTACATACTCTAGCAGCCCTCTTAAATACTACCTGAGAAACTTGACCCTCCTTCCAAAGATAACACATCCTTTTCTTATTCCTGAGTTCCTCCAAAACCTCCTTGCCCATCCAGGCTGGACGTTTGCCTCGTTGACTTGTCTTTTGGCACACATGGACAGTCTGTTCCTGTGCCCTAAGGTCTCTCTTTTGAGGAACGTTCACCCTTCCTGAGCTCCTTTGTTTTTAAGGACTGCTTCCCAAGGAACTCTCTGAATAAGTCTCCTGAATAGGCCAAAGTCTGCCCTCTGAAAGTCCAATGTAAAAGTCTTATTAATGTTCCTCTTGACTTCACCAAATATTGAGAATTTTATAATTTCATGATCACTATGCCCCAAGTGGCCTCCAACCACCACATCTCTCACTAACCCATATCTATTTGCAAATAACAGATCTGACGTAGTCCCTCCCCTGGTGGGCTCTCCCACCAGCCATGACAAAAAGTTGTCCTCCACACACTCTAAAAATTTCCTGGACTGCCTCTTTTCATCTGTATTGAATTCCCAACAAGTGTCTGGCAAGTTGAAATCGCCAACAAGAACTAGGGCTGATGATCCAGAAACATTCTCTAGCTCTTTATAGAATGAATTGTCCACCACTTATTCCTGGTTGGGTGGGCAATAACAGACTCCCAGTAGGATGTCAGCCTTGTTGGCCTTACCCCTAATTTTTACCCATAGGCATTCAACTTCATCGTCATTAGTTTCAGTACCTATGGCGTCCAAACCCTTCCTAATATACACGGCTGCCTCTCTGCCTCTTCTCCCTTTCCTGTCTCTCCTGAAGAGCTTGCAGCCATCCAGTGCAGCACTCCAGCCATGTGAGTCATCCCACCACATTTCTGTGATGGCAATTACATCATAGCTTTGCTGTTGCACCATGGCCTCCTGTTCTTGTTTGTTACCCATGCTGCGCATATTGGCATACGTACACCTCAGCTGGGCTGCTGATTTCTCCCCTAATTCAGGCTTACCACCCTTGGGCCTGCTTCCAGAGAGCCCAGCTACATCCCCTTCTCCCTTCAAACCTAGTTTAAAGCCCTCTCAAGAAGTTCTGCCATTTCACAAGCTAAAAACCTTTTGCCCTTAACAGAGAGATGGAGCCTGTCTGGTTCCAGTAGGCCAGGTGCTGTAAAAGTTGCTCCATGATCAAAGAATCCAAAATTCTGCCGATGGCATCAACCCTTGAGCCACTTATTGATAGTGTGAGCTTTCCTATTCCTTTCACCATTTTCCTCAGCCACCAAAGGGACTGAGAAAAAGACTACCCTGTCCTATCAACTACTTGTTCCAGTGCCCTAAAGTCCCTTTTAATTTCCCTGACACTCCTCTTTTCAATCTCATCACTGCCAGCCTGGAGTATCAGCAGTGGGTAATAATCAGAGGGCTGAATCAGCCCAGGGAGTCTCTCAGTGATATCCTGTACCTGAGCCCCAGGGAGGCAGCAGTCTTCTCTGTGGGGGGGGTCCGGTCGAAATACGGGGCCCTCTGTTTCCCCCAGAAGGGAGTCACCCACCACGATTACCCTTCTTTTCTTTTGATGTTAGGTGGTAATCCTTCTCACAGATGAATCATAATTGGGAGGCTCACTGTGCAGATAATTTTCTTCTAAATAATCTGTCTGACTCTCCAGATCCAGGGGTTCATACCTATTCTGAAGTGGCACCTGGCTTGGGAGTGGGGGTTGGGAGGAATTTTATTATTACCTCCTTGAGTAATAATATTCTGATAAGATGCATGACATTTTGCGTTGCTCCAAATTTTAGTTTTACAATATGAATTCTTTTCCCTTGTTTTCTTGATTCAAGAGGCTATCAGAAGAGAAGTAGGGACTTGGACACAAGGATCTGAAAGCTGGCACCTTTGAAACTTGGGAAGTTTGCACAGGAAGGGGTTTTGGTAGTTTGAGTGCTTAGAATATCTTTTAGACAGGAGGTGGAGCAGGGCTGTATGCAAAAATGTGGAGCATGAATTCCTTCATTAAATCCCACATCAGCAATGACTGAGGAATCTTCATGCTCCATCCTTTTTAGATGCTGCTTCAACCCAAAGTGATCCATGAGCACATTGCCTAAAAGCTTTTGGTTGCATTACTAGGAGCAAAATGATTAAGCACACTAATTACCATTTTGGCCAGATTTCAGGAAAAGCAGATTTGTGGCATGAAATAGCCAGCTCATGTTTCTCTTGAACTTAAGGTTTCAGGCTCCTTGCAGACTGAGGGAAGCAGTCAGCTGCAGTAGCTGGTGTGTTGAAGGGCTAATGAATTCATTACACTTGTGGTCAAAACGGGGCTGCAGCTCCAGCAGTGAGTGAGGACATGTTCATATAGTTGGCCCTGGTTCCTGTCTGTTCGAGAGCCTGCCAGCACGTGTGCAAAGTGCTGCTGGGGGTGTGTAGCTGCTGGTAGCAAAGCCTTGTTGCCTCTGTCATCATGTGTTCCAGGGATGGCTTTCTTGGAGCCCCGCACATGGCACAAGGAGACCCTGTGGGTGCCCCTCTTTTCTGGGATGGGATTGCTGCAGCCAGAGTAATTCTGTACCTGCCTTCTGTGTTCTTCTGTGATGCTCTGTACAGAAAAAAGGCTTATCCTGGAAATACCTGAGAGAGCTATGAAACATTATTTTTACTGCTGGTCATGCTCACCTCCCTCCAAATCCAGGTGTCTCTAATACTGACAGTTCAGTTTCTTGTCTGTAACACAGTACTGGCATTGTGGAGGTGTGAAAGTACCCAGTTGTGCAAGATACTTTTGGATGGCACTGCTCTGATGACTTGGCATTTGGTGAAGATCTGGAGATTGAAGTTCAACTTCAGTTTGACAGGACAAGAGGACATCAGCTTAAGCTGTGCCAGGGGAGTCAGTAAGAATTTCAGGTTGGAAGTTGAGAAGAATTTCTTCATGGAAAAGGTTGTAGACATTTGCTGCCTAGAGAGGTGATGGAGTCCCCATCCCTGGAAGTGTCCAAGGAACACCTTGGTTGATACGGTAGGAATTGGTCACAGGCTGGACTTGATGATCTGGGAGACCTTTTACAACCTTAATGGCTCTATGATCATATCCTCTCACTTCATCCCATCCAGCTCTGGGACCATTTTGTTGTCTAGTGTACTTATTTGCAACCAGGAAAAAACACAATTGTATTTTTGAAAGTATAAAAAGCCTTATAAGCTGTAGACCACAGGATTAATGAAAACGTGTCAGACCAGGGATGCTTGTTAGGCAACCTGAGGCCATAAGCTATGTAAAATTGTGGATTGCTCCAGAGTCATATGATCCTTTAAGGCCTAGAAATGGACAGAAGACAATTTGTAGCCCCTCATGGGTGCAGCATGCTCTTTTCCAATCGAAATGACTTATTACGCATGAAGCCTGTCTGTCATCCAAGGCTGACTATTGTGTCTGACGTAGGAAATACTGATTCGAGGGGAAAATATGTTTATGTATGTGCCGGTGATTTTATAACTGCTGCTTAGGTTTGGGGCTTCTGAAGTGGCTCCAGAGAGCCTGGATTAACGGATACAAGAGGTGCAGGGTAAGTACCGTAGGAGGATTTCCACAGCTTAGCAGCTGATATCACCACAATGTAAGCGATACCAGTGTCTTGCTGAGCAAAGCAATCTGCTGTACTGGGTTCCCATCTAGGGTCAGTTCTGGTGTTTTGTGGCTTAATTTTACCAAAACACCTAAGTCTGGGAGTATCCCACTGGCTCTGGTTTGAGCTCAGTGGGAGCATATGCACATTTAAAACTTTCCACACGCACTTTAGAGCGTGTCAAAAGCCCATGCCTGGTATGCTCTACGTGGCCAATGCCAAGAGGCTGAGTGTCATCAGCAGCCACCAGTGACGTGTGTGCTTCGGTCACAGCCTGGTCCCTCGGCTGGGTGGTTGCTTTACCGACTTGTTTCGAGTTAAATTTTTTTTTCCTGACCAGGAGTGTTTTGTTTGTTGCTTTCCTCTTTGCTTGCACAGTTGTGTTGCACTTTTTAAGAGTCGCCTTTAGCACAGGAGCTCAGACCTCTAGGGAATCTGTCTGCAATCAGCAAAATCAGAAGTGACAATTCTGCATACGGAATGTGCTGAATGTGTAACATTGTGTACTGTCCAAAGGAGATATGAGCTCTTCGGGAAATTAGACTGCTCCTGTGCTGGATATATGGCTTTCAACTCTTTGGAAAATTTGGCTGCTAGACATATTTCCTTTTAATTATCTGTCTCTGAAGCCATTCCTAAAAGCTTAATCAAGGTAGTCACCTTCTCTGAAGGCCTGAAGAACATTCATTCCTTTGCATGCCTGTGCTATTGCCAGTACACTCAGCTAAAGACGCACACATTCCCCAGCTATGGCTATAGCCTGGATCCCATCCCAGTGCCTCTTTTCACAGAGGTGCCTCCAGGGCTGCCTTACCACCCCCATCCACAAAGATATGGTGTGACATGGTGTGACCCTTTATTCCTGGTCTTCTCCATCCCTGCTATAGGGGTGGCCACCCCAACATCATCCTTTCCCATTAATTGCCATTCTAACATTCGCTATTTATTTATTTTAAGCTGGACTCTACAGCTGCCCAAACTTCTATCTTCCGGCAGACTCAATCATCAGCACCCATGGGGTCATCATCCACCACACATTTCCTGGCACAGCAGGAAAGGGGAAAACATGCGCCAGCAAGGTCCTGCACAGGACAGGAACACTAAGGCAAAAATCATGAGAACAGATACTAATTCTGGCTTCCTAGTATACTCATTGCCAGTGAGAACAGTAATTTCTTTGAAGTCCCCAGAGACTCGCAGACTTAAATGGACTTTGGCTCAGATTGCCTTTTTTGATACAATAATTTGCATTAATTATGTGAGTCAAATTATTCCAGTTCCCTTCCAGTTTGAGATGCAGCTGATTGAAGGAGAGGGTGTGGAGTTGCAGTAAGAGGGAGGTAGAGGGAATAGTCTCCTTTGAAAGCAGATAAATGTTACCACTTCTTCTAATTGCATAAAAGTGAAAAGCTAAGCCATAAACTGGAGTGGAAGTCTGAGATTACTTGATACCCTGTTATTCAAATTCAGAATGCTGGATGGAGCAGATACAGAGGAGCTTAGTGTTGGAAAAGGCACTTATCTTCATTCGTGAAACCCCTGTGTATATGAGAAGTCATGCCCAGCCCTGGCAAAGGAAGATTAGTGCACACCCATCGGGATTAAAAGTCATGGATACAAGAGACTGTGACACCAGATCCACATGGCCCCAGATCTGTGGGGAACTGACACTTCAATCTGGCCATAGCTCAAGCCCCTTTATCATGAAACATTTGAAACCCACCTGCCTGTCATGTACTGATGAACATTTAAAGGAATCATTTTGCTATGAGAACTGACTTCCCAGTTCAATTAACCCAGTGGAAAGACTCCTGCTGTTTTCAGTGAGCTTTAGATCAAGCCCAGGAGTGGCTGATCACACACACCACATGCTCCTCTGTGGCCCAGAGGGACAGCAGATATTGCTGCTAATGTTTGGCAGCTCCTGTTAAAGACAAAGCCTACCAGAGTGGCTCCTCAGAGATTACTTGCTATGGAGTGACAGAAAATTAGCCCCAGAGTTAAAATCCAGAGTTGTTTTCAAAGTCAACTGGCATACATATTAGTGTATCGTATTTTTACTTTGAAAAATTCAATATGCGAAAACCACAATTGCTCTATGATAAGAGAGAGGTAAACAAAGAGAAGAACAAAAGGAGCTGTGAAAGGCAGTGGCGTGTTGCAATCTATTTGAATGTTTACCTGCAGAAACATGCAGAGGTGGATTCATACAGCCAAATTCAGGCAATGAGGAGAGGTTCTCAAGTTAGGAGTCCAGTCTCCCTGGATGTCTTCTGTAGTTAATAGAGAGACAGGCAAGTCCATAGGGTAAATTGATCCACCTCTGCTCTGAATCATCCTGGGAGGTGTCTGGCTCTTTCCTTGATGGTAAAGGGAATCTGGTGCACCTGGTTGCTTCCCTCAGGTGCATCTGGTGGCACTGTGAATGGACAGAAAACAGGACCCAGTGAAGAAGTCTACCAAAACTCAGGATGTTCTATGATTCTGTGAAAAATCTGGTTTTAATTTCCATTAAAATTAATTAGACCTAGCCTGGTTGCCTGAATGCTGAGCTGAAAGAGAATTAGAAGGGAGCAAATGGGATCCTAAAGAGGCAGAGGACCAAATTCCGCTCTGTGGCTGTGATCCATCACATCCAAGGAACCCAATCAATGTTGGGGGAAATATAGCAATGGCAGTCTTTGTGCTGCATGGATTTTGGGTTGCTAAACTGGAGCTGTAACAGCTCCTCATAAACTGAAATAGTCCTGAGGTGCTGCACCAGTGCCATCCTTCCTTAGGCTGCTGGACTGAGGAGGGTGACAACATTGACAGATAGCTACAGTTCTTTGAAAGTGGGATAGTTAGCATCCTGAGTTGGAAGGAACAGACAAAGATCATCGAGTCCAACCTCTGACCCTGCACAGACACCCCAACAATCCCACCCTGTGCCTGAGAGCATTGGCCAAATGCTCCTGGACCTCTGTCAGCCTTGGGACCTGACTGTTCCCTGGGGAGCCTGTTCAGTGCCTGAGCACCCTCTGGGGGAAGAACCTTTCCCTGATATCCAGCCTAAACCTCCCCTGACATAGCTTCCACTTATACCAACCTGCTCCTGTTCCTGAGGCAAAATAGCTTCTCCTGCTTTGTTTTGGTTTATCAATGTACAAGTGAGAAGGAAGCAGAGCAAAGATTTCTCAAACAGGTTAGGGACTCAGCAGCATTTGGGGCAGAGGGAACATAACCTCTAGAGCTGCCAGCATGTGCTTGGGACTTCCAGGCAGTGAGGGTGAGTCACAGGGAGGGACAGAGAGAGAGAAGGAGAGAGAAGAGAGCTCAGATCTGGGAAGGTAGAGAGTGTGGGTGGAAGGCAATTACCATGAAAGAGCAAAGGGCTCCTGTGTGAATCAATTGAATCCTATAGATACTAATAGTTATCATAAATACCAAAGAGGTTTTACCAACTACAATTTTCAGAAAGTAATAAAAGAAAACTGTTTCCTGTGGTTAGAAGGACCAGAGAAGATGATGTGAGCAGAGGAAGAGGAGATACCAGGACCATGAACACAAGGCAAGGAGTATTATGGAGGATGACATAATGGAATATGGATTAGCAGCAATTGTGTGGCATGGGCACAAGATTGGATGATTAGCTTTTCCAGAAAGATGTTGTGGTGTTCTTCCCAGTAATCTCTTATTAAATAGGTGCTAGAATGCATGAATAATACAAGAAAATCCCTTCTTATTCTAGTGGCTTTTCTTTCCATAACTCAGTAAGTTTTGCCCGTAAAGCATTGCAGGACACTATTTTTTTCCTAGTGCTGCTTCATTTCTGTGTTATGTTCCCTGCTTATTTTGGTTTTCAGGTGGCACTAAATGTGAGGCAGTCTGCAGAAACATTTTTAACTCTGGAAGTTTCTTTTTGGGAGTTCCGTCAATGCAGAGATCACTGTTTACTGGTTTTACTTGCAACATTATCCTTACAAAGGCCTGGACTGTGGGGTGCAATAGCCTATCAGTGATTCATTTATTTCTTTCTTTAGAAAATGCATTGAGAGATGAATAAGCATTATAACAATCTTTTTACTCAGCTTTTAGATTTTAATTACGAAACAGTCGTGAAATAGAAAAGATGGAAGTGCATCTTTGGAGCTAAGATAGCAAAACAATGTCTAGGACAATGCAGAGTTTTTTCTAACCCTTTTACAATTTTATAGAGCCTAAATTTTGGGCATTCCCAAAATTCAGAAGTGGTTTTTTCTCATTTTCTGAAGGACAGAATGCAGTGATTTTCAAATAAAATTGTCAATAATGAACCTAAGCCATTTCAATGGATTCAATCTACAGGTGAAGCGTACCACTACTCAGAATGGATATAAACATGGGAAACTGGGCCACAGATGTGAGGGCTATGCATACAAACCAGAGCAGGCAGAGAGAATTTTAATCTGAAATTATAGGAGGGATTGTTATGCATTTGATATGGTGTCAAGACTTTTCCTGTTCTGTGACATGAAATTTCTGCCTCAGTAATTTCAGATGGGACAGTGCAGAAGATGCTTAGAAAAGAGGCCACAGAAAGCGAAGCTTCCCTGACCTTCATGTTTCTGTCATAATGTGCTTTTGAACAGAGTTGCAGTTGGTATCCAAGTTGTGTCCAGTTTTGGCATTTGAAAGTTCCCATTTGGGTTAAAAGTTCAGTCTAGCAGTTATTTCTTTTTTTTCTGGCAACTGTCAATGGATCTTGAATGTGGTTCCCACCTAAGTGTGCGTTAGTGTCTGATCTCTAGTTCAGTGACATATTTCTGCAGTACTTCTGCCTCTGGGCTTTTACTTCAAGCGGCTTTGGGCTGTAGGCATTCCTCCAGGGGCTGTGTCTAGGCACTGGTGATGCAGGGGGAGCAGAAGACTCCTCCGAGTCCAATACTTGAGTGTTGCTATATGAAAGATTTTTGGTTTTTTTAAGTGAGTAATAGCTATTCCCTGTATTTGGTTGCTTGATTCAGGTTCCCAGAATGTGACTTGATGAAACAGGGAATGATCCCAGCTACAGAAGTAGTCAGAAGGATCAGACAAAAAAAAAAATGTTTTGAAGGCTGAAGTCCTAAGAGTTGTCAAACTCAACTCCTTGGACCAGTGAACACTTCATTGCTAAATCTTCCTGAATTTCTAAGGTGGGAGGAATCATACCTCCTATCCTCAAAGGGGTATTATGGGATAATTTTTCTGTCATTCTCTCACACATTGTATTGATCATCACTTTTGTAAAGACAGGGTCAAGCTCAGAATCTTTCAAGAAAATGGAGTTCGAAATGCTTATAAAGCTTGGGTGTGCACAGTGAACAAGGAGGGAGTAAGTCAATGCCATTCCTCATCAAGAGAATGCATCCACCCTGTGCACCAAGTGGATGAGAGGATCCTGTGAAAAAAAAAGTTGTGTTGCTGTAGAAGTGCAAGCTGCCTTCCTATGCATGCGCAGGAGAATTCAAATTTCACTGTCAATCCTTGTCCTGGCGTTTTCTGACTTGCAAGTGCTTGACCTCATGATCTGAAAATGTTAGTCTAGAGTTGCTTTTTATCACCTAATATTATGTATGCTTAGAGAGGTTTGAATGGAAAGACTGGCAGAATGAACTAGGACATAAAACCCTGATGTAGACTTTTTTTTCCATTTTAAGAAACAGTTCTTTTCATACTTAATTTTCTGAGGCTTTGTCTATGATATATCATAATACATTGGGTCACTCACTTTTAAATTACGAAGTTAATTGAAGCTTGTTAAATCCTAGAGTTTAACAGTTTGGCATTTTAGAGGCATTGCTCAAATTCATCCGTCATATTGCTCTAATGACATTGGTATTTGGCTTATTGCACCCCTTTCATTTTGGAAAGCTAATCCCGCTAGTCCTACTCACAGTGAAGGGATACATCGACTTGGCATATTACACTGGACTCCTTTGTGTCAACAACTCATAAACAAAGAGACATATCTGGATGCTTTTGCAGTGAACAAAAAAAACAAAACAAAAAAAACCCCTAACCAAAACAAACAAAAAACCTCAAAACCAAAAAAAAAACCCCAAAAAAACCCCACAAAGCCAACAAAAAACTGCTTTGTGTATTGCCAAAGAAACAGAAGCATTCACAGGGCAAATGAAAACTTCGCTACATGGGTGATGGAGAACCACTAAGTGATAATTTCAGTAAGTTTGCTAAAGGTTACAGCCTGCTTACAAACTCTTGATTAAACATATCCTAGCTCCTAAACTCGTGATCTAATTAAAACAAAATGTATTTTTAGGTAAAGACATTAGAACACTCTGTAATTTCTATGGCTGATTGCACTCTGCAAGAGCAGGGGAGGACGGTAAATGGCTGGGTGTGTATGAGTATAGGTACGTGTGTATGTGTGTGCCAGTATCTGAAACAAGGTGGAGCTGAGTCTTAGTTGAAAGAAGAAAATCAACCTCAGCAATTTCTGGATTTGCTTTGGATTTTTTTTAAGAAAAAAAAACCTTGTAAAACGTACAGCCTGCAAAGCAGCTTGGCTTTGTTTCCCGGGGTAAGTGAAGAAAGGTGGTTGTCACAGCATAGGTCACATTCGAGACAGCCACGACACATAGTAATCTAGAGTAACACCATACCTCATCAGAAGGCTTCAGCCTGTCTGCCCTGACAGACTAACATCATACACCTCCAAAGGCTGCAAGCATCTGCTGCTCCTGCTTCTCAAGCCCAACCTTTTCTACCCCTCATGGTTCATGCATTGCACCTGTGTCCTTCATTATGTTCACCTGTTTTTCACAGCTGAGGCTCATTGGGGATTAGGCTGTGCTACAGCCCCGTTCCCAAGTATCACAAACTGGGTACCTACAATGTACCTACAGGTGGTAGGTAGTAGAAGCAGAATACTGAGGCATATATCTGGATAGAAGAGTGGTTGACCAAAGTCCATTGAACGGAGATCTCCTAGCTTCACAATGAGTTGCCCGAATTATGTCTAGAGCATTATTAGTTGGGAGACATCACCACACCACAGCTGCTGGGCGGCTGAGGAGAAAATAGATGTGGCTTCACAGCAGCTCCCCGATGGGGCCCACCAGGCCACTTCTGTAACCAGTAGTAATTAACACTCCCAGTTCCAATGTTAGCTCCATCGCCATGAGGCAGGCCTGGAAAGGTGAGAACTTTCCCTCTGAGAGGCCCCTGGGTTGTGGCTAAACTTGTAGAGTGAGCACTGTAGTATCTTTTGAGCACACAAAGAGAGGGGGCAGCTGGGAAGAACCTAAGATAGGGAAAGAGATGGGTTAAACTTTCTCTCTTGCTATTTAACTAACCCGAGGAAAAGCAGTGAGATCGGTTAGTGAAGAAAGAGAAAGCATCTGTATCTTAGGATGCCATTGTCAGAGTCATAGAGCAGAACTGTATTTCATATTGCAGATGTTTAAGTTTTGGTTTTGGCTGTCATTTGCTCTTCTATGACGAATGTGGGTGTCTGAATCAATGACTGGAGGCAGAAAACAGAAAAATTCATAATTTTAATTCGCATTCAATGAATTGAATATTTAATATTGAATATTTAATTCATATTCAATTGGAATTGCTAGAGCAAACAGCTATGGGAAGTGGTGGGCTGTTCATCTTGGAAAGTGCTCATGAAAAATCAAAATCATGTGCTTTAAAGCTGAGTTTTTCGGATGAGTAATTTGTGACCTCTTCAGGGGTCAAAAGAAGATTTGTGTGATACTACAAAGTGTTATATGGCATTGTGCAGCCCATTGGTTCCTGAGAGAGAGGCAGTGCAGATATGGGTGTCCTGTAGTTGCACCAGCCAAGGCACAGCAGCGTGGCAGTGTGTTGTAGGAGCTCAGCTCATTCAGACCTGTGGAATGTGCAAGCAGGCAAGGACAGTGGAGCAGAGAAGAGGTCTGTTATTGCCAAGTGCGGAGTCAGCACTTAAAAAGTCACAAAACTTGTGCTGGGTTTATACTTGGTTCATCTACATTAAGAATTTGAGATTTAATATATTCAGGATGTCCTCCTCATCCTTAGTGAGAGATATTTGATCCACAAACTAGTATTAGTATCCCTAGTCATGTAACTAACTTGCTAGTTAGTGTGCGTCTGTTTAACATGGCTGAGTTTGAAAATTGCCCTTTAAATGGTACTCCTAAGCAGCCTGAAGGAGATATTTAAGATTTGCTATGCCTACACTCATGTACCTTCTCTGGAGCTGGAAAGCACTGGCACATGTTTGGGAAGAGTGAGGAGGATGATTTGTTTTAGAATTACTACTTCGGTAACAACACTAGCTCAGCTAGGAAAAAATCTATGGGGAGCTGGAGAGGTAAGACCAGATTCCAACCCAACATCTTTCTTCTGTGCAAATGAATAACAGCAGCTACAGCAGCTACAGCAAAACTGATTATTTAAAAGAGTTTGAAAAGGATAGTTTGGATGGCAAAGAGGGAAGCACTAAAACTGACAGTACTCTGATTTTTTAATGCTTCTCCTTTTTGCTGTCAGCTACTTGTTACTGGTGGTACCTATGTGACAGTCAGTTGATATATATCTTCTAATTATTTTTTTCAAATAAACTAATGCCTACCACTCAGTCTGTAGCACAGAAGAGATTGCAAGTACAGGCAAATCACTGTGTGTCCTGACTCACACTCTATCTAGGAAGGTAAGACTGCAAAGAAACAGGAAAGCAGCACAATACAAGGAGGTGGCTCACTCAAACCAACACAGCAAATCAGAGCCAAGAGTAGGACCAGACCTTGTTACTTTGATCCAGTATTGGAGCCACTGGAGAAGTTGCTCTCCACTTCTCATCTGTGGATCTTCTGGAAGAATAGGTGAAACAGGGAGAGCAAGTTTAGGCTGCTCTTCAGGACCAGGAGACTCTCAATATCCTGCACCTACTGACTGCATCCTTCCCACAACCTGCCTTAGCTTGCAAACATGGGAAGTGAGCTGATGTTCTAGGTATGAACAGAGCAGTGCAAGACCTGAGTCAGGTTGCCTGATTTTCTATGAGTCTGTGACTCTAGAGGACAATCTCAGATTTTTATTTCAAATTCTAACTATGGGATGAACTGGCCTATCATTCCCATGATTTGACATTGTAGTCCTAAGGTCTTTCATTTAGAAAGACAACATGAATGTAAATGTGTGAAATACCGCCATCAGTGTATGTCATGCCATTTAGAAGCTGCAAGCCTCTGAAATGTGGAAAATACTGGTGCAGACAACTAAAACAAGCAAAATGGAATCCCATGCCCAGCAACTGCTTGGGTTTGACCTTGTAAAGATGTATATCTGCTGGAAGGTCTAACTAACAATTTTCTACAAACTCCTGTGTAGGTTTACAATCCCTTCCTTTTATATTGTGCTATAATGGTCGGAATTTTCTCTGGAAAGGAATGGGTGATTCTTTAAGCTTCAGTAATCACCAAGGAGCTGAGCAAGAGACTGGTTGACAACGATATTGCATGTGGAAGATGACACTAAATTAAGATGGTAGGGAACCAAATAAGATACTTTTCACCAGCTTTTTCATTAAAATTCACTAAAACCTTTGCAAACCAGAAGATGTTTTGGATTAACTGCCACATTTAAATTCAAAACAAACAGCTTTTTGCATAGTTCTGTGCTTCAGTATTCTTGGCATCTTGGAGTGCCACTTCTCATCTATTGCAATTGCTGGGAATTTCAATCTCTGATTTTGTAATTTAAGACTCTTGGCTTTTCTTTATTTCACACAGGATGGGTTTGAAGATTATTTTGTTTGCCTATACAGTGTCTCACCATGCTCAAAGGAAGGTTTGGAATGTTTTGGATCCCACCATCAGCTGATGCCAATTAAGAAGAAATGATGGAAACGAACACGTAGCCAGGATAGGAGGTAGAGGTCCTGCAGCCCCACTTAATTCCTTGATAAAGTTGTTGTACAAAAATTGCTGGAGTCTGGCTTTTGATTCCTGGCTTCAGTAACTCACAAGATCTTCTCAGAGACTTATTTCTTCATGTTTTCTTTTTAGTCGATGTCAGGTTACAATTCGGCAGCTTTCTACACAGCTTTCTTTATATAGGCCAGCACAGCTGTAAGCTCGCAAGTCAACAGCTTGCAATCAAACACAAGGATCTCAGACACTAGGAACACAGTCTGCCAATAAGACAAAAATAAAAGCTACCCATCAGTTTACCATGTTTCAGTGTCAGGGATATTTAATTCCACTTCCTCTAGCTTGGAGTACCAGCAGTTTGAAAGTATTAGCTTACTTCTGTGTGAGTTCACTAAATTTAGTGAAGCATGTGGAATGTGGGTGGAATTTTGATATTTTGTGCAGAATCTTAAACCAATGAAGATGCAAAGAATTGGTGGGCAATGAAATAAGTTATTATAGGAAAATATAATACAGCTTTTTATTTCCACATTTTTGATTCAGATCATGATGAAACTAGTAGTTTGGAATGATGTGAGTTTGGCCAGTCTTGGGATAATTTCCAGAACCCAGAACACCACAGCTGTTATCTGTCATTACCTCATTGATGGCCTCTACATAGAACTCAAGGATTTACTGGCTGTAGGACAGAAACTCTCTCCTCGTCCTCAGAGAAGATTTTTCCAGTTCAGCAGTGAATACAGCAGTCCTTGCATGTGGGTAGGGAAATAAGAGAGGGAGAATATCAGAAACTTACCAAAAGAAGTGTGCCAGAACATTCTTTCTCTCCTTTCATTCTTGCATAAAAAAGAATACACCTGCTATATCTTGTAAAAGCTGAACAAGAAGCTTTTTATAACTGGAAAAAAGCCATCAGGCAAACACTGAATTATCACTTTTTTAATGTTGGCTATGCATAATTTTCTTTTTCTCTGCAGGCCCTGTATTTGTCACACTGAGTCATCTGAGGTCAAGCAACTCAATCCTCTCTGCCATAGTGCCCATCTTTTCTGGGATCAGGCTTGGCAGGCTGGCACAGTGCAGCTGTTGGCATTCCCAGGCCCAAATTGGCTTGGGTGCCCTTGGCAGTGCAGTCAGTGGTGCCTGGCATGGACCTTCAGGCCACTGCATCTCCTTCCCTCTTCTTGTGCAGAGCTTCTCCTGGTGCTGTCATAGCTGGGACCACATCATGGACAAAGTGACACTGACAGTGGGGAGCAGAAGGTTCACTCTATGAGACTTCTTTCTCCCAATATTTCCGGTTTTCTCTGGTCTGTTCTGTTTTATTCCTGGAATTTATTACCATTTCAGCCTTGCTGCAGACTTCAGTCAGTAAAAGTGACTTTAGTTGGCTGCAGTGTGTTAGAGCCTTATAATACAAGATATTTGATCTCTTTTTTGGATTTACATTTTCCTTCTGAGTGAGTGGTTTTTTGGCATGGGAAACATTTTTATTCATGATGAAATTTTCTCTGTGTTAGAGTTTCATGCAGTGATGTTGTTTGGACATACATGATGATATGCTGCTGAATATTTGGCAGAACTGAGATCCCTTCACCTAGAAATTGGCTGTCAATGTTTGTCTTTCACTGAAATAGCACAATGGTGGTTTTGAGCTAAATAACCAAACTGGATAGGGAACTTACGTGACAGTTATGATTCAAAAATAGTCCACAGTATAAAAATCATTATAAGGTCATGTTTCCCATTTGAAGTCTCTAGATCTGTGAATCACATTTTCCTCTATTAGTAAAACAAGGAGGGTCATCTCTTCTGTGCAGTGTGGATTCATTCATTACCATTTCTAGAAAGCCCTGAGCAAGTCTATTTCATAAGTCTGGCTCTTTTGCCACCCAAAATTCTTCTTGGTAGTTTATCGCCAAAATCTATCCTGGCATCACTTGACTTCTCCAGCCAGAGAGAACCCTAAGAAACACATAAAATCTTACGCGTTTTCTTTTTGAGTTAAACCCACATTCACCTTTACTTTGTATGCATTTCATATAGATAAGTCATAAATATACAACATTTATGTCCCCAAATGAGTTCCAAAACAGTTGCAGGCCTCTGACGTGTGTACTCAATATTACATGAATGGGATTGTCCTCTTGGGCCATAGAGTTAAATATCATGTCTAAACTTCTAGATTGAGTCGTTTGAATCTGAACTGCAAAATATCAGCCCTTTACTTAAGCCTTTTTACTTGAGTAGTCAGCAGATTTCTTGTCCCCAAAATAAAAAACCTAGGATGGTTTTTATACAGAAAAAATGCAGAAAAACTGTTTAAACAGAAGGAGCAGAAGAATACAACATATAGTTAATACTTACAGGGATTCTACACAGGCAAGTTTAATGATCTGATTTTCAGATAATCAGTTCTTTGATTCTGAAAAATGCGAGAGGATTTTTAACACCACAAAAGATCAAGCCCTCTGTTTCATCTGTGGGTGGCAACAACAAACCCATCATTGTCCATCACCATCTATTTTTGTTGTGAATTAGGAATTTGGTATCTCCAGAGGAACTGGGTTTCGGGTTAGCATGAAATCTCATTGTTTTGTTCTACAACAAATGCTGATTCTTGTTAGCTTTTGGGAGCTGGTTTGTGATGTTTGGATTGTGTTATCAGGCTCATGCACCATACGGTTTAGTTATCAGATCCTTCACGAAGTTATAGTTTTCCCTACACCAAATAAAAAAACCCAAAGAGGCAATTTTCTTACTCTCATCTTTCTGTAAGACAGAAGGAATGCTGTTGTTTTTTTTTTTCCTTTCTGGTGACAGAAAGTTTTGAAGCATAGCAAACAAGATGCTTAAGAGAGTTCTAAAGTATACTTTAAGACATAGAATTAAGGTATTATTTATAATTAGTTTTTTCCTGGAAGCATGCAAAACATTCTCTTCATTAAAATAACTGAACAAATACATATGTTATTCCATCAGTGGAACTAGTTTTTCCTTTAAAATAAAGATTTTTAGCATTCTGTAAGTATTTTTTAGAACACACCAGAAGACAGGATAAAAGCACTCAGCTTGGAAAACACTGGCTAGCCCAGGAAGAGCCTTAGGGAAGATAGATTTTGAACAGCATGAACTGTGATTTTTTTCCCCCCCTGTCTGTAGGGTGGGCTTCCCCACACAGAAAAGCAGTTTGTGTCTCATGGTCAAATTTTCAAAATAAGTGAGAATTCTGTTGACCCCCCAAATGGGTGGCCAACTCATCACAAAGAATTGTCTGTCAACTGAGTAGATTTGTGAGAGGGGTGAGTGGTCCTACTTACAGACTGAACCCATGACCTCCTAATCCTATCTCATGTGTAGTGCCTGCCAGACTGTTCAATGGTCATTTATCCTGGGTGAACAATTTGGGGAAAAAAAAAAAAATAAGTCCTCTGAGGATTAAAGATCCAAAGAAACCAAAACCCACCTCTCAAAGTTGCTCTGGGCTCTCAGTTTTCACTGTTTTATTTTATAGTAACGTTTTTCCCATACTGCATGTTTGTTCTGCCATGGCAGTGAACTTTCATCCTGGATCATATAGGCTATGCTAGGAAAACTTGAGGGTATGGCACAAATGCTTCATGTGTGAGGTAGAGAAACTGGAGTTTAATGGTTCATGTTAATGGCATAATGCATTAATCCAATAAAATCAGGCACTTTGATTTTTACTAGAGTTGAAATGCTCAGAAGCTGGATGAAAAAAATGTTAAAACTGGCTTAATTATAGAAGTGTTACTGAAAAGAAACTTTTCTATCATCCATACTCTATAGAAAATCCATGAATTACAGAAAATTCAGAAGCATTGAATTATTTGAACTGTAAATCTTAACTCCTAGGGTCCTTTGAATGTACAGTCTGGCCTAGAAATTAAACAAAGGGTGACAGTATTAAAGCCTGCAACTGAAAGATTATTTTTCACCAACACATGTAGTTCCTTACAAGAAAAACTTCTCTGGCTTTGTTGGGAGACACAAGAGAATGACTTAGTAAGGCTGTAAGTGATGCCACCTTTATCTTCTTAGTTCACAGATCTCCAGTTGGAGCAATTGTCATTCTCCTAAGCAGTTGCTCCAACTCTCAGAAGTGCAATGAAACCAAAACACATCAAGCCTACTTTGGCTACTGTTTATTGGGAAAATTGATTCCTATTCTGTAATTCCACTCAATAGTGCACCAAAACTAGGCGTAGATTTATTCAGGCTGTGTATCAGTGGGAGGCAATATATGCAATATTTTTAAACTCTTAAAATAGGTGCTTTTAAAACACAAGCTTTGTGTATTTTAGGTACTTAGTGAAGATACTTTAACTTGACCTGTCTCAGACAGTAAAACCTCTAATGTAAATATTAAGCACAATCTAAGCAAATTGTTTTTCTACACTTTTAGTCATACTTCCCCTCCATCTGCCCCATGTTCTCAAAGTCAGATGCTGCAAATCAAAGGAGTGCTCATAACTGGACACTGATTACTGAACTGCTACTGTTCCACTAATAAGGGGATGAGACACAAGGAGACAAAATACTTTCAGGCCCGTTTCACACAGATGCAATGCAGTCCATGCAGGAACTGAAGAAGTCAGAAGCAATGGTAATTCACTAGAATGAGTACCAAAGAGCCATTTTAGGTTTCAACTCTGTTTTACTAAGTGGAGCTAAAGACGTGAAATGGCAAGAGCAGTTATCTTTCTTTTGTATCCCTGAGAGGAGAAGAGGGGAGTGTAATTCCAGTCATGATGTGTAGTTTATCTTCTTGTGCAGAAAAGCTTGGACCAGTGGGAGAGAACATTGAGAAGGGAGATAGAAATGGTCAGAGGTCTCATGCAGGAGAGGAAAATTTGAATGAGGGCTGTTCCACTCTGCAGAAGATTTATAAACAACATAAAAAACAGTGCGAGGCCTCTGGGGACAAAAAGTTCTGTTCCCATTGGGTATCAGAGAAGAGGCCCTGAGCTTTAATTGCAGAAATTTCATAGAATCATAGAATAGAAGCATTGGGATATTCTGAGTTGGAAGGGACCCACAGGGATTTTCAAGTCCAACTCCTGACCTTGCACAGGGGAACCTCAAGAATCTTACCCTGTCCCTGAGTGTTGTTCAAATGCTCTTTGAGTTCTGTCAGCCTTGGAGCCATGGCCATTCCCTGGGGAACCTGTTCAGTGCCCAACCATCCTTTTAGGGAAGATTAGGTGGAATGATTTATTGACTGTCAGGCGTGGGAAAGGTGTAGCTGATCCTGCCCAGGGAAGGTGGATGGACTACTGTCTTCTCAAAGTGACTTACTGTCCAGTTTGGTCCCTTCTGTGGAACCTGTGCCTTCCCATCACCACTCAGACAGATGTGCTCACCGCATTGCTTTCTCACCAAGCTCTCTTGGGGGAATGCAGCTCATTCAGTTCCCAGCATTTATGGCCCCGTACTCTCCCGAGAGGAGCCTTTCCACGTGAGCACACAGGGGACAGTTCTGCATGCACAGCTGCCAGTCTGACATGCCTTGGCATGTGCTTTTGGATCCCTTGGTGCAGGAGTTCTGCTGTAGTGCTTAAAGACAGGTGTGCTCTTGGCCTAACACCATGTACAAAGGCACATCACATAATCAGGGTGACCACTGGGGGAACTGAGGGGGCAGGTTTCAGACTTCACATCTCAGAGAATGTCCATGGCTGTCCTTGTCTATGACCACAACCCTCTTAAAAGAAACTCATCTTCTGAATATGCCATAGTGCTTAAAAGATATTTAAGTCATAGAGTTCTAGGAAACTTCGATAATTTGTCAGCTTCCTAATAATGTCTGTGATGCTGCTGTTTGCTTAAGTTTTTCTTCTATGGAACAGATAAATGTAATTCAGACAGAAAGCTAGCTTCTCTATTAATTTCTGCTTTACCTAAGGGTAAAGTGTTAAAAAGATCAGTGGCAATAGTAGCATCAGGGAGAAAAATGAGAGTAAGTATTTGTTAGCAGTGAAAGGAGATTTCTCTGAGAGTGTGGGGCTGACTGAAGATGAAGACTGGACTGTGTCTCAGATGTAGCTGTTAAGATGTAAGCTGTAAGCTAGGCATAACCTGCTCTGCGTGTTCACTGGCTGGCATTGTGTGTGCCACCAGCTGCCTATAGCCCCTATACATTGCATATGACTCACTTTGGTAGAGCTGTTTTAGCACCACCTCTGCAGGCTCGGCGGTGAATCCCAAACAATCCTTATCACTTACCTCTTTAAACCTCTTCATTCTTTGGATTGCATGGCCATAAAGGGATTTTCTCAAATTATTAAATTCAGAAAGAGAAAACTGGAGGAAAAAGAAATTCAAGACGCCCATAGTCAGCAGCGTGTTCAGTTTGAAGGGAAGAAGCAGCTAAATTGGGGTCAATGTGCCAAAAAGGCAGGTAAATGCCTCTGTGTGTATGATTGACAGTGTGTGCAGGATCTTTTGAGAGAGGATTTTAGAAGTATTCCATCCATCTACTTCCACAAGCTTATAGCGATTTGCAAAACACCAAGGACACACCCAGCACGGGCCACTGGAATAATAACACAGATGCAAGATCTTTATGGCTGCACACCAAATTTAGAAACTCCCTCTAGAAAAACAACTCAAAATGACTTTTGCTAATCCTTCTGAACACCTGGAATAGACTCAACAAGCCAGGGAAGTAGAAAAGTTACTGTGTGGTTTACCAGGCCTCTTATATCACTCAGAATTAAAATTTTGAAATAAGTAGCTGAAAGAAACCTTAGACATTCATAGACAGCCCTGTTTGGGGTCACATTATTTTGTGCCAGTGTTGACAGTTCAGATTAGACAGAGAGTTGTTGTTCACAGAAAGCCCATATGCAGCATAAAACAATGTTTTAAATGCTTTGAAATCTGCATAGGAAATAAACTTCTATATTCCACAGTTTCTGAGGGGTTCCCCCCTTTTTTTCCACACTTGAGACTTTCTCAAACTGCAGCTATTTTATAGTAATATCCAACTTTTAGGTACAGATTTGAAAATGTGATCAGAGTGGTGATCAAACCCTATTTCCACGTCTAACCAATGTATAATCTCAAGTAGACAAACCGTCTCATAACATCAGTAAGGTAATTCCTGTAAGGAGCTAACCATAAATTATCTATCTAATGGATCAGAATTTCTCTTTACGTGATCACCAGTAGCCAGTGGGAGTTTTGCTGGGTGCAAGGAATGCAGGCCTGCTCCATGGAAGTGCCAAGCAGTTTTACTTACAGCTCGTGTGGTGGTACAAGAAAGGCTGCAAATAATTTTCTCATCAGGGAACAGACTCACAAAATGAGAGACAAAATTAGTTAACACACTAAGAGACTATTAAAGAAATTATTTCCAAGTGCCATTTGCTATTTGCCTAAAAATATGTTGCGTTTTTTTCTTTTTCTTTTCAATAACTGTTTATTAAAAGTATACAACACCTGCCAAGTGCAGCATTTCTGCACTCTGCATTTCTTAGGCAACTTCCTCAGTGTAACACCTCTACCTTCTTAATTTATTTTGAGATCTGGTGTTTAGCATGAAGTCTTTGTACAGGGATATATTCTGGTACATTGACTTGGGCTGACTTGCAGTTAACAAAAAATTTTCCATGGAAGCAAATAGAACTACAAGACCAGGAAAACACAAAGGGCGTCAGCCATATCTAACACATATATCTAACACATTAAAATGTGTGATAGATCTCTTGTATTTAGTAAGGTGGTCCTAAAAGCATTTCCTTCCTAAATCAAGGCTTTGCAAGAGCTTACATAGCTTACTTGAGCTATGCAGGCTGAAAGGGACTTCCAGGGCACTTTTGTTTGAAGTTGCAGCCAGCCCAGGGAGGTCATTTAAACTTGGCTGTCCAGCCCTAGCACAACCTCCTGGCTGCCAAACCTGTCCCGGGAGCAGAACATGTACCCAGGCAGTCTGTGCCAATCTGAGCAACCTGCTCCAGTGAAAAGTGAGGCACAGATTGCCCAGAGAAGATGTGGCTGTCCCATCCTTGGAAGTGTCCAAGACCAGGCTTCTGAGGAGCAGAGCAGCATCTGTTTCTTTTTGAGGTGATGTGGGAGGCGCATCCTCCCTCCTGCCCTTGGTGCTGGAGATGGAGAGTAGTTGCATATTCAACCCATGTCTCTGACAGAGATATATCTGCACCACCACCCAGCCTCATGCAGACACACCACCCATATCTGGTGGGATATTGCAGTTCTCCTGTGAAGGAATAAACTCTGAAATGAAATATAAAAATGTTTTAAAACCCCAGTTTTCCTCATTCTTACCCATTCATGCTAAATATGGAGAGGCCCACAGTTTCTGCTTCTGGGACTATGTGTTTCTTTTCCAGTTTTTATGCACGTCTTGAGAACAATGAAAATGTGTTCGCTATGAATGAGTGTCCCCCCTACTGTGGTTTGAGGGAAAGGTGAAAGTGGGTAAGTGAAGAGGAAAAACACAAGGGTTCAAGGCTTCACAACCAAACTGGCACTATTGTCAATGCACCAGTGATCTGCCTGGTCCCACTTGGGTGGTGCTGAGGATGTGCCCAGTCCTCACACTCACTTCCTTGACTGCTGCACTGGGAGCAGGAGGAACTGCTCTTCTGTCTGTCATCTCAAAGCTTCAACAGTTGTAGAGAAACATCAAAAGAACTCATTCTGCTCCTTTTCCCCCTTGACAATGATCTTGCCTGAAGTGAGGCATTTAGAGCAGATGAGAACAACACATGCTGCTGCTGATTTGAGCAATGGTCCCATTCCAGATGTAGGAGCCAGTAAGTAAACCTGACAGCACCAAGTCTATGGGTTTTTTGCTTTAATTTTGTTTGTGGATGTTATTTCATTCCATATAGCCTGATTTTTTATGGCCTTAGGAAAGATTTACCACCATGAAAAGAGTAGAGAGGGAAGGAATAAAAGAAATAAATCATGGCTCATCATAGTGGGGTATTTGGTGGATAAAAATTCAGTGTCATTGACAAAGAGAATTTAATTTTTTTCTCCTCTGCTGCTAATTCAAGACCAGTAAGTCTTGTTTTGTGGTCATATATCCGTGCACAAATAGCAGCCTTCAGTGGTCATTTAGTCTGAAGTGCACATTATACGAAAGGTCAATGTGGCCTCTCCACCTTAATAAGAAAAGAACGTCTGAGACAACTTTGTATGGCTTTTCAGGTGTACCTCAGAGCTGCATACAGACTTTGATCCTCATGATTAACAGACACTGCAATGGAGTCTCAACATTTTAACACAATATACTAGATTCTCCAACCTAATGGCTCAGTAGACTCTTGGAATTTATTATCATTGGTTGTTTAGATCCTGACTAACAAAAATGAGCTCCTACCTGAACTGCGACAGCAGTAAAGCTAGATGACTTCATTTTGAGAAGGAAGAGCCTTCCTTTTCTGTAGACCCATAATTACATGCTTTCTTCTTTCAATTTTTGCATCACATCCATGAAAGCCCTATGCATGTGAAGCAAAAAATTAAAGATATTTCATAAATGCTTAATAAAAAATATCACAAAGCATATATTTTAAGATGGATTCCAGTAAGAGTCCACCTTAAAGATTTTAAAGCCACAATGCATACCTGGCATTTTAGAATGAGCTAACCTGCTTCTGTGCAGGACATCTATGGCAGGACTGTGACAGGCTTTCATCAGATCTCACAAATTAAGCAGGATATGGTCTTGATAAATCTTGGACTTTGTCTGAAGACTATCTATTTCTTCCTTCCTCTTACTCCGTTCCCCAAAGAGAACAGACTGCTAAACTTTGGTCAGAGCCAAAATATGCACTTCACTTAAGTTTAATTAAGGCTTGGAATTGATAAAGCTTGGAAAATGCCCATATCTGTATATATGTTGTATGTAATTGGAGAAAGCTTATTTGTTCTTTTTTACTATTTGAAAAACATGACAGAACCGTGGACTTTACATATAGAAGTGTGACATTTTAATTTTTCTATGATACTGAACTGTTTCTGCATAGACACAGAAAATCTGTGAATTATCTCTTCCAGCCACTCTGGCATCTCAAAGTTGCATTCCATGCCAGGAGAACTGCAATATCTCACCCCAGTTATTCTGCGAGGTACCTTTGCTTTCCACACACACAGTGGTGAGTGGTGGGTTGCTGCTCAGCAAACAGCTCTGTGCCTCCCTGTCAGATACTAGCGTGGCTCTTTCTAGTGCTAAAAGGAACCAGAAATGGGGTGGACGGCAAATTACAGTGCTAGACATCAACACCAGCTGTGAGTGCTTAAGGGGCATCTTGACGTTGGGGAATGGACTTTGTTGTTACTGAGGGTGGAAGCTGCTTGGTACTCTACAAGGTAAGGCGTGTACATGTTTGCAGAACTGGACTGGTAGGTCCTGCTAACGCTGTTTATAGAGACAAAAGAAAAAAACTGCGCAAAATCGAAGTGTTTCAGTTTGATTTCTAAATCTGATAAAGCTCTGTTTGTAAAAGGAATTAAATATTTTATATCAACACCATTTTTCATTAAGCTTATTCAAGTAAGTTCATTTACACCATATGTGTCACTGCCTCCATCACTGACAAGACCAAAGCAGGAATATTCCAGCCTTCCACGAATTGCCCAGGAGAATGCTAGAATTGCTGCCTTCCTGCAGCTTTCAAACACTGGCCTATCAGTTTTCTCTGCTTTAGAAACCAAACACTTATTGAAACACAAATGCCTTTGGAATCATTATCTGCCACACTTCAGATATTTTAACACCTGATTTTACTTTTATAAATTTTTATATCCATGGGATGTGTTTTCCACCATATAATAAGATACCCCCAGAGTAAAGTGATTTGAGGCAATTAAGAAAATCCTCGTTATGCAGTAGTGTGCCATGAAAATTCTGGAGGGCAATGAATGTCCAATGAAAATAGAAATGTAAATTTGCTAGTGTGGCCTTTACAGTAGGACACATGAGGTCTGTCAAGCATTTCTGTTCTCCATGAGCCTTTCGTTGGTGTAAAAAAGTTGAATACAGGTAAATTACAGATGTAAGAGTCTTCAAGATACCATGCTGTTACATAGCAAGTGTTGCCTCACTGAAAGATTATTAAAAATTATTGCAGCGAACCAGTCATACAGCAAATAAGATATGTGTCAAAATCAGATTTCTCTTGCTCAGTGAACAGCAGGAATTTGCAGGAGGCTGGTTCTGGTTGCTTGTGCCTGTCTATGAATGGCATCCCAGGGAATGTCTCCCCTCCTTCTGCGGAAACCTAATGATTCACTGCTGGCTTCGTAGCAACCATCCCAGCTGGCAGGTAGGGGAGAGTGTGATCCAAGGGTTTGCTGGTGTTCCCCGGTGACCATGGCATAGAGGGATGAAGGCCATGCCCCCACTCCTCTCTCAAGCAGGCGTTTAGCACGAGGCATGCTCTGCCCTTGTGTGAGTCATCCCTCAATTCACCTATCCCACCACTTTCGTTCCTGATCATGCCAGCAAGCACACTGCATAGGCTATCAGGCACTTTTTTTGAGTGAACTCCTCAAAGAAATCTCTGCCTTCCATTTGGTGGAAATGAACACATTTCTATGTGCAGCCCTCAGGTCCAGAGCCCCAGCAGAGGGGAGAGCACCACAGGGCTGAACCACGGAGCTTTACTGGATTTCCGCTTCAATAACACATGTGCCAAACATCGATTTCCCAAAACCAGGGCGGAAAACAAAACTGAAAGCCTAAACTTATGCATATGGCATTCAGAGCCCAGGACACTCCTGCCAATTTCTGCAACTGATACACACTCAAAATATTTACTTAGGAATTCTTAATTAAGGCAACCATTTGGTTGGTAGTGGTGTATGGTTTCAGATGTGTCACAATGTCACCACAAAATACCTCGGTGGCTCCTGCTAACAAGGAACCCACTATGTGGATTTTTTTTTGTCAGAGGTGATGAGCTAAGCTTTCGGTACAGTGTGCCAAAAAGCTGCACAACTGCCCTGCTGTTAATGGGGTTAATGTGGCTAAATCCCTTCATTCCTTGCTGAAAACAAACACCCTGCCCAACAGCCGTTTCAGGTGAATATCAAAAAGCAGAGCTGGGGTGGGATCACAGTGATCCTACAGTTGCCTATCCAAGGGCTTGCTGTAAGGCTCGGTGGGAAGTGTGTGGCTGTGCTGCTGTGCAGCCAGGAATGCAAGTGAAGGAGGGTGCTGGAGGAGGAGAAGTTCTTGACACCAGTCCTGGGCTCCAATAAAATGTATTTTGCCCAGGGAGCACAGATTGAAAGAGAATTTTTAAAGCAATTTTTAAGTCTTTTTAGCCAAAAAGTTAAAATCTACTTGATTAAGTGTTTAATCTGTATGCAATGTGTTGTTGGTTTAATCTCTTATTTTACATCTTTTGTTGTGTCAGAATGGTATATTAAGCTCCTTGGAGAAATCTCAGTACACATTTGTGCCTGTGCAGGAGCTCAGGGAAAACTCCAAAGATTGATCAGTCGCTGTTTTTCATCTATAAGTAGACAGTTCTGTTTCATAATTTTATCAAAATTAGAATTTTTTAACAAGAATAAAATATAGATTTTTTCTTCTCATGTGCTTGTACAGCTGTCCACTATAAGGGTTTACTTTATGTATTTTCCACTCGTGCAAAGACTCTGTAAACTGCAGTTCAAATGATGACCTTCTTATATGTAAAATTAATCAGAAGTTGCAAGGACATGATAACATTTGAAAGCAATGAAATGACTTGTGCTCAAGTTAAGTGGATGCTTGCTTTTGCAAATATAAAATGGAGATTCAAGCAAGCCAATCAGAAATGAGGAGTACATTTCTCTTCCAACAAACAATTCTTAAAACTCAAGTGGCCTTAGTGTTGAACTTCTGAAGCATTTCAAAGACCTTTACTTTTATGACTTCCTTAGAATATCTAATAATTTTCATTTCACTTTGTGAAAAGGGAAGCTGGAGTTGCTTAGGTCCTACAGAGGAGACACAACTCTGAAATGAAATACATTTGGAGGAAGAAATTTCTTTTTATGATAGGATTCATCTGTCTTTGCATAAGTAAGCAAGCATTATTTCAGAAAATAAGCTGAAACTTGTCTCCCACCGCTGTGAATTTCTGCTTCCTGTAACATAGCCCTAGTTATATTTTCAAATGATAAACCCCCTGATGTTTCAGAATTCTTATGCAGAAACCAAGCCTTCCAAAATCTTGCTCATTGGGTTTAATTTGATGGAAGTTTGGACTGCAAGGTCCTATCCAAGCCCAGATCAGATGGGTTCTTTTTTGTTTGTTTGTGTGTGGGGTTTTTTTGTTTGTTTGTTTGTTGTTGTTGGGTTGTTTGGGTTTTTCCTGTGGGTGTTTTTTTTTTTTTTTGGTTGTTGGTTTTTTGGGGGGTTTTTGTTGCTGTTTTTTAAATTCGGGCGTAACTCTGTTTATAGATATTGCTCAATTTCAGTGCTGGTGTTTCCCTTGGATTAAAGGCATATCATGAAGAAATGTCAAAACCCATATGCCAGACACTAATACCAATTCCTTAGGAACAGTGCCATTATTCCACTAACTCTGTTTATCTGGATAGGCCATGTGGATAATGTTTAATAGGATAGCCCATGTGGATGACCCAGCAGAACACTGTGAGCCATGTGTAGACTGTTGTGGTGCAGAATGGTTGCAATTACTGTAAACTGCATCAGAAATCTTAAGAAAATGCCACACTCTGGAGTTTCTGGTGATAAGAATCAAGTCAATTTGCACCACAAAGAAAGATAAGATGAAAGAAGGTGCCAAAGTGTGGCATGGAGGATCTGCCTTTTGACAACTATAAAGTGAAACAATCTCATCTTAAAAAAAAATAATGTAGCCTTCAACCTGCCAAGGGGCAATAGCACAGCACAACCCTCCTGAATGTGTGATGGATGCACAAACTGAGGGATGCCACAAGAAATAGAAGATAGGAAGCTTGAAATGCTGTTGGGTGCATTTCTTTTTAAAAAATAAAGTTTTCCAAAACCTCAGTTTCATGATTCAGCACTTCTTTTGGCAGCATAACAATTTAAAAGTAGGCTAAACAAGTCTGAGGGAATATGCTGGTAAGTTCAGGCCAGAGAGGGGGAAATTTCTGGAAGTGATAACAAAAAAAAGTAAGACCCCTTCCACCCCCAATTGCAATTTAATTGTTATAATACACGCCACAAGCACACAATAATTATAAAACCATGACACCATCACAATACCTCCGGAAGCAGGTATGATCATGCTTATTTTCTGGATGAATAAACCGACCCACTGTATTAAAATGCTTTGACCAAGGCCTGCTCCAAAAAACAGTGGAAGACCAAGGAATGTACTCTTTAAGCTAATTATGAGACAGCAGTGACATGCATGAAAGAAGCAACTTAACTTAAAATGATACATTTATATGCTGTGGCCAATTCTTGCTTGCCTTTGTTTTGAAAGTTGTAAGGTTTTTGCTGCTCAACTTGAGAATAGTTAGTGGAAACAGTGGAAGTCCACCAGTTTTTTAAAAATTATGTCAGGAAGTTATTGCACAGTTTTTATCAATTTTTTTAATTTTTAAAAGATTATTTATATAACATACAAATAATTTTTAGATTTAAGTTTTGCTACTAAGTTGGTGGCATAGCCTCAGTAACTTCATGACTGTCAGGCAGTTACAAGACCAAAACTGTGTGTCTTGTGCATGGGCAAGCAACAAATGGAACTTTGAATACCTTGTGCACGTCTCTTTCTTAGGAGTCAACCCCAGATTTCCTCAGGGTTAGATTTTCCTGGAAGGGTCAGTGTCTGAAGCAGCAGTGGAAATGGGTTACCAGGTGGGAAGGTCTTGCAGGATGCTTGGGCACCTGGTCTGTCCCAGGAAAATGGACAAAGCCAGGTGGAGGGGATGGGGCAAGAATGGGGCACAGCATTTTAGTATCATCAAAGAGTGTATGTTTCTGAATTCAACACATCATCTATTAAGGAAAAATGCTTTCCTTTGTATTTTACTCCAGTATTTTCAGAATTTCCATCCTACTTTGTGCGGAAAGTGGGTGAAGTCAGGGAGAGAAAAGCTCCATGACCTTTCGAAGAAAACAACACTTTTTCTTTTCAATACTGAAAAGCATCTGATTAAAAAAAACCCCAAAAAACCATTGGTAGTTTCCTCTGTGATTTTCTTTAGCTTTTGAAGCTATAGCATAGAGGTCATAAGCCACTGTAAAGAGAATCTCATCCCTATATCAAACATAATACTTTTTTAAGATTATAACTCTTGGAAAGTCCTAGTTTAAAGACATCACTATTTAATTTTTTCAAAGTTATTTTAAAGAAGAGAAACACTTTTTGCCAGGAAAAAAACCTTCAGCTCAAAACCTGCATGAATTTCAGGGACTCTCTGGTTCCAGTTGATGCTCCAGCTTTCTTTCTCAACATGTGGAACACAAATTAAAGACGCAGGTCTGAGCACTCCTGCTCCAACACTGAGAGTGGCCAGACTGCAACTACCTTTTGTTCTTACTTCCATTTAGTAGGCAGAACAACAGGGCATGCACACGCTGTGTGGTACCTTATTTCTATACCCATAACACCCCTTCGCCTCCATAAATAAAAACACACAAGTGGTGAATTTCTCATGGATTGTTAGCTTTGGAAAAGATGCAAAATTACCTATTAAGGCAGAGTGGATCATCATGGAATTTCCATTCCACAGGAATAGCAGTATTTCATTTTGGCCAGGGAAGAGATCTCAATTTCACCCTCCTTGCTCTGGCTTTACTGTATTTTATTGAAACAGCAAAATTAAACACTCTTATTTCATTGAAATGCAGCATTTATGTAATTTTGCAGTTACTCTGTGATGAAGTTGACAAATTCTTATATAATTCTTTGATTTTGTTTAGTCAGCATTTCCCCAAGGGAGCATTTCCAGTGGGAAATTTTTAACACTAGGATGAAAGGCCTGGGCTGCTGTTCAAGGTGAGGAGTAGGATCACAGGGCAGTCAGTCTGCTTGTCCAGAGCCAGCTGAAGCATCTCCACGGGCCTGGCAGGTACCCAGTAGATGTGACCAGAAGCATCACCAAATGTGTACCCATGTTGTCCTATTTTTTTTCAAAATATTACCATTTAAAATGTAGGCTGTAAAGATGTTGAAAAATGAGCCTATGAAGATGTTGAAAAGTGAGCTGAAAAATGAAAAATATATGTGCTCAAGTGAAAACATATGGCAGGTGCAAGTTATATGCAAACTTAATAATGAATTCTGAAAATATACTTGAAGAATGAGAACTGCAAATGTTTCTAGTCTGCATGGCACATATTAAGGATAACTCCTATGTGCTCCATGATGTTTTCCAGATCTAAAAGCACAGTTATGCTGGTGAACTTCATTAATCATTCAATACCCTGAGCATAATAGTGGGCAAGAGTTTTGGTAGTGTCAAGTAATTTTCTAAATTGTGCTTAACAGTTTCAAATGAGGGGTGGATGAACTGCCTGAAGTAACTAAACACTAATTCTGAACCTGCATTCAGAATAGACATGAGTTTCAGAGATTTGTGGATGATTGCTTATCACTAGTTTTTGATTTAAAATAAGTCTTTATTTCCACATCTCGCAAGCTGATGTCTCTGTGTAGGACTGGAAACAAAAGTGCCAAAATTCAATTCCTTTGTTTCTCCTGGCACAAACCAGATCAGGAATTACTGCAAGGTTTCCAGGCTGCTGTACCAGACCAGAGACATTGTGCCTAGTCGGCATAATTACCGGACCTCAACCTCCGACCCTTCCCCTTTTACACAGCGCCTTGCCTGCCACACAGCAGCTACTGGTGACTTCAATTTGGTTATAATGTGTCTTTCTGCTTTTTTCTTCAGAGCTTTGTCGTCCGTGGTGGCTTTAGGAGCTAATATAATCTGCAACAAAATCCCAGGCCTGGCCCCTCGGCAGCGAGCGATCTGCCAGAGCCGCCCTGATGCCATCATTGTGATTGGGGAAGGGGCACAAATGGGAATCAATGAGTGCCAGTACCAGTTTCGGTACGGGAGATGGAACTGCTCTGCGCTGGGAGAGAAAACAGTCTTTGGACAAGAGCTTCGAGTAGGTAAGGGTGTCTCTACTACAGAGCTGTAGGGATGTGTTTGCGATGGTTTTCTTTTACCTTGCTTGCTATGGTCCTGCAGAGGTTTATAACCCTCAGAGTTCAACAGGGATGCTTCCAGAACAATTGTGTGTTTCCACTCAGTGAGAAGTAACTGGCAAGAGACTTGGAATCTCCAGTGATCTGTAGATGAAGTGACTCATATCTGTGCAACTTCAGATCCAGCAATGGCCTCAGTGCCTGCACAGCCATCCAAGGTCACAGCCCACGAAAAGAGTATTTCCAACTATTGTCTTGTTACAGGCTGTCATGATAACTGTGGTGAATATTACGACCAATCAAAAATGAGCTAAAAGCAGTTCAGAAAAATCCCTCTGCAGACTTCCCAGAAGCTTAAGTAATGGGAGAGTCCCAAATAATTGATGGAAGTACTGTGCATACAACACTGGCCATCTGATATGTGGCAATGATATATTTTAGTGCTGCCATCATACTGCAAAGAAAATACTGCAAGTGATTTGAGGCAGGAGACATATCCAAAGAAAATAGTACATGGCCTTGGCCTGACAAGCTGCTAGCTGGCAGAAGTTAAATCAGTACCTTTTTATTTACCCTGTATCTGATATTATTTCAGAGGGGAGATTATGTAAATTTTTTTCCAGCACTGAGGTCACTTTTCCCCATCACCCAGCTGGGTATCCTTAGCTTGTTCCTGACATTTTCTCTCTCCTCCAAGGGCTGCCCACTCTCCTGTCTGCTGCTCCAGGTTGGGATAACATGTTGTACTGTGTGGCTCTCTCAAGGGCACTCAAAGTGATACCATCCAGTTTCTCAGTGGGGTTGTAGCCTATTCTACTTGCGTCCCATTTTTCTTTGGGTGATACCTCTTACATTCAATGGTTTGGGTGAGTCTTGTGCTTCCAATACAGCTGAGTGTGGTCAGATATAAGATCTCATTAAAACTGTATGAAAAAAGACATAACAATTAATTTCATCTGTGCAAAGAGATCTTGATTCACATGGTACTTTGGTTGTTAGTGGTAGTCAAGGCTTCAGGGTTTTCTCCTAACGCCCTTGTGAAATGAAAGGCAAAAACTGAAGTATGTTTGGGTCAACAAGGGAACCGAATATTTTTTGAAAGAATATCCAACTCTGAGAGTCTGGCTGAGGTCTGGGTGCTTTAAGGACACAATGGTTCAGCTGTAAAATGTTGTAAGGGAGTAAATCCATTGGCATAGGGCAATTTACTTACATTTGCAGAGGGTCTGTCATATTCTGTGAGCTTTACATTACATTCTCAAGGCATCATATTCAGGAATTAACCTAACTTTTGACTTCTACCTTCAAATTTAAATGAATCAGAAAAAAATCTAGTCACTTGTCTTGACTGTTAGAAGCATGGTCTGGTCCTCCTTAGTTGGTATTATGTTTGTTTGCTTTCGTTTGGTAACCAGTATTACATTGCTGCCAGAAAATGTACATCTGCCAAGCATTCTGTACTTCTTCATGCTCTGTTTTCATCTGCCAAAGATTGCAGGCATGCCTAACCTAACCTTAGATAAGTGAATTATCTTAACTTCTGTGAGATCCCTTATGGCCTGAGAAGGGTTGTACCAGAGTTGGTGTCATCACAAAGCTTTCCAATGAAAAGGTGTTTACCACTTTTGCTCTCCTCTTCAAGCTGAGAGTCTTGTGCTGCCTCACCATCTTCACCACTGTACTCTTGTGTAACAATTCTCTTCACCAGAGGGACTCCTTTCATCCTCCAAACCTTTGCAAGTGAGTGCAGTTCAAATGCCCAAAGAGGACAAGTTGTAGTTGTGCTTTCAGTCTCAATATTTCTATGCAAAGTACGATCTACAAGGAACAGAAATTATTTGTCATTAGGATGGACCAGCTATAGACTGGTCAGACTATATGAAGTTGGAAAAAAACAGGAATTTCTTGACCCACTGTTCAAGCCATATTTGCCAAAATGTTTACCAGATTCTTGAAGTCTTCACTGAACCTGAGTGGTTTCTTGCACATCTGAAATGACTGATGTGGAATTTGGTGGGTTCTTTTATGGGTTAACCCAAACACAGATGAAACTTGGCTGTTGCAGCTAAGTTCTGCTTTGACATTTGTTGGGTGTGAAACCACACAGACTCTAACAGTTGCAGAAGGTTTACACAACCCCTTCCAGCCAAGCCAGATGAGTTCCATGCAGGTCTATAAAGGATCCCATAATCCACAAGTCCTTATTTTTTTTTATTACTGGAGTAGCACCCAGAGATGATGAGGTCAATATCTAGGAAAAGAATTTGTTTTAGGAAGTAATGTTACTACACTAGCAAGGGGAAAAAGATAAAAAATGGATAAAGATTTAAAAACCCAACTACTACTACCCAAGTACAAGATAATATTCATATGTGTAATAAAACACACCCATGTCTGACACAGAAACACTAAACCAGCAATTTGGTTCTTCCTGAACACACTGAAGAAAGGACTAAAACTAAAAAAAGTCAAGCATGTTTTTCACTTCACCCCAAAGGAAAGCTTCATCCCAGAACCCCTTGGGGAGATGAACACTGAAGGTGAGTTATTCAGGTCTCAGGGTGGGGAGGGAAAGTAAGCAGTGATAACGTATTAATCGCTCTCTTGCTGCATGGGAAGGAGAGGACCTACTCTTTAGCCACCAATCAAGACTCTATCACCACACTGACAAGTACAGATTTATGGTTATTCTAATTTGTATTTTGATGCAACACTCCCCCTTAAAAATTCAAAGCAAACACTCAGACTCACCCAACATGAGGTTTCTCCAACAGATGTGGATCTGTTTCTACCATCACCTCTCGTGTGCCTTTATGTTCTAACTATGCATGTCTTCCACTCACCACCAAGCCAGAAGACATGACACAGGGACACATGTCCCCCTTTGTGATTTCTGGGGATCCTACTGTGCCAGCAAAAGTCCTCAGTTTATTAGCTAAGCTCCAAGATAGATCAGCAAGGAGTTATTTATTCAAAGAGGTACTTCAGTGAATGAGAGCTGCATCACCAATACAGTATATGGAATCTATATTAAAAACAATTGAAATAGTCCAGACAACGTAATAAAAATTATAGAAATCATGGGGCATTCGCGTTGGTGTGGAAGATTTATAGCAGCCAGAGATAAAACTGACAGAGAAATCTACATTACTAGCATGAACAAAGGCTGTAGCATGGGATGAATTTGCCAAGCATTGTGTATGCATAGCTTATTTTGATATATTTATAGCTGACTCTTCCATAGTCTTGCCATCCCCAAAGAAAGTCAGTCCTGCACTTAATTTACTCATGCTGTTCTTGTACATGTTTGTATTTGTCACCTTCCTGCTCTCATCCCTAGTTTTCAGGCCATCTTCTCACATAATCTTCTGTACTCTCCACTCATTCTTCTTATTTTAAGCCTCTTTAAAGATTGACTTTTAAACAAATGGATTCAAAAATTAAAAATTAGGAATTTTAAAACTAATTCAAAAATAATTATACATCAAATGTTATTACTGGTAATCACTGTTGAAAGATAATTGCCCTTCTAACATTTTGAAAGCAAGGACCCTGAACTGGATGAGTAAAGCCTCTGGTCCTATGAGGTTATTGATACAAAAGAGCTCCAGCACTAGGTCTCTAGTTCCCCAAATGACAGGCAGATCAATTCGTCACATGCCTCTAAAAGCTGCAGATCATTAATAGCATTGAATAGCATTGAAAGCAAAGAACTCCTCCTCCCAGAAAAGTAAGCAGCGCAGGCTCTGTAGTATGAAGTCTGAACCAATAACAGAAATGAAACCTACAGTTGTTCTTTGACAGTGGATTATTCTGGCTAATTATTTGTGCATTGACCCTTTCCACTGGAATCCTTTAAATTGAAGTGCTTATGAACAGGCAGCTCTTACCAGTGCTAAATCCAGGGCAAAACTGAGCTGTTTTGGTGTTTTGAAAAATATATCTGTCAAGATATCCAAAGCCATCTGTACCTGTCTACTTTCTCAGACTCATGATGTGGAAAATGAGCACGATTTAGCAATATTTAGCTGTGTCACTGATGCAGTGATTTGGAAAATCATTAAACTGGACACCTGACAGGGAAATATTAACAAGCAGGCCAAACCCAAGGGAATTCTGAAGGTGGTTTTTTTTTGTTTTGTTGTTTGTTTTGTTTTGCTTTGCTTTGTTTTTGTTTGGTTTTTTTTTTTAATGTGTTACCCTTTATTTTGATCTGTAGTTTTCTGGTGTATTGAAAGGATGCATCTGAAGTGAAGTTACAGCTCTGCTTGCCTGGGGAGGTTTAGGAGAAGAACATATTAAGAAGTTTCTTGTCTCTTCCCATTCACTTAACTTTTGTCCACTCTCCAGTCAGAAAGGGGGAGGAATCGAAGAAATGCCCTACAGTTTTAGAGACAAACAAAATCTGTGCATGGATTTTATTAGCTTCCAGGTGAAGAAGACTTTTGGCAAACACAATCAGAACATAAACTTCAATGTTACAGTTCTCTACAAGCATGCACTTGTACATACGCACACATAAACAGGGAAGAGGATGGCTAATTACAAATGGAAGACTGGGAAAGGGAGGGAGAAACTTCTGAAGGAGAGATACTCACAAACAACAGTGATTCTTGCTCTCTTTGTACTGGAAACAGGTAACATTGTCAGTCCCCTCTTGATCACATGTTTCTGCTGCAGGTCTGAAAAAACATGGGAATTGGGCATGAAAGATATATAAGTGATGGCATTCTGGAGAAGCAGTTGGCATCTTATCATACATGCTGAGGAGGTGTCAGCCAGTAAATTATTCTTTGTTCAGGCCATATATAGGCTTAATTAAATTTGGATTCCACATATGAATCCAGTCATTTTTATTCTGGGCTGTGATGATGGTTTAACCGAGGTGCCAAATGTTCACAAAAACTTCCTACCAAAAATGGGAGGAGTAGAGAGGCTCATTATTCTCCAAAAATAGATATTTGTGTCCAAGCAGATGGATTAATCTAGCACAGTAGTGTCTAGTGTGGTATGAGTTGGCCAACTTGGAAAGCTTGGCTTTCAGTGTGAGCAAAAAACTTGCGATACATGAAGACAGGCGGCATTCTTAGGAATGCTTTACAACCATAGTTGTGCTTTAATGCTATCAGCAAGTCAATAAAGGGAACCATAAATGAATCCAGACAGCTTGCTAAAGTAAGTACATTTCTAGCTCACTTTTTGCCTTTATTTTCTCCTGCCATTTCTTTCTCTGCTACTTTATGTTCTCATTTTAATTTTTTTTTTAATTTACTTTGTTTGTTATATGTTTGTTAAGGCTTAGTAATATTCATATATCAGGTTGACTGTATGTTTATTATTCTAACATCTGTGTATTTATTATGAGAAAATCTATCTTTACCAACTTCCACTATATCCAATAAAAACAATATGGGGGAAAAAGGAATTGTACAGCTGGAAACAATTTGGAGGGGCAAAATGAGTTGGAATTAGATTATTTTAAATATGATACAGAGCAGGGTACATGCTTCAATGACGGAAAGGCAGTAATTATCTTTGTCATAGCAGTAGGTGCTATGATTGGTTTAGGCATTTGTCAGCTATAGGAACATCAATTGTACAGTGGCTTTTGGACCTAATGTGGAAAAATTTGGGTTTTTTTGTTATTGTCATACAGCCTGCACCCAGGCAACTATGTCCTTTGAGCATTCAAGCAACTGAGCAGAAACAAATTTGTTTTCAGTAATTTGAACTGGATTTCTCTGTTGGTGCTAGGATATAGTAAAAAACCTTCCAGTGTGAGGGATGGCTGCTCAGGACATGGCATCAGTTTTCAGCTCCTAGTACAGTGGGTTGTCTGGGATTCTAGGAGAGAGGTGCACAGGATGCATTCAATTGGCTACAATCTGTACTAAGGATGTGTGCAGCTCCAGAAGATGATGTAGGACCAATACAAACTGTGTCTTTATTCCTTATGCAGCCATCTTGGAGTGACTGCTGATGTCCATTTCCCAAGATGCCATGTGGAGTCATTGCGTTTGCATGTTTGATTTACTTAAACTATGAACAAATGGCAAATTTAATGATCTTTGGCTTAAGCAAGCATAACTCTTAATAGAAGCACAGTGGTGCATAACAAGATGTGTATTTCTTGGTTATTTGGAGAGGGAGAGTTTTCTCATTATTAGTCTGAATGAAAAAAAATAAAAAGACATGCATGATGAACCTCCACCCCTAGCATCTAGGTAAGTGGCCGGCAGGTAGAGGCAGGCAGTAAAGAGATAAAACAACCCCCAAAATCTGTGGACTTCCTCCGCATGTTCATTTTGCAGGAAAGATTTACCACCCTGCAAACAGTCAATGCCTCCTCTTAAAATGTCTCAAACAGCACCTTTATTTTCACAACTGGCATGTTGTTGCTGAAAGGAGAAACTGAAATATCTTTAACCTTAAGAATGTCCAATCTATTTGCTCTCACTTATTAGCTATATATTATGGCAGAAGGATTCTGGTGTGTCAGTGACTATCCCACAAGCTGCCTTACAGAGGTAGAAAGGCCACGCTGGAGCAAAGCTGAGCTGTTCTACACAAAACCCTGTGTGCTGGTCTGAGTTATGCTACAGGCAGTGAGAAAAGTCCTCAAAGGCAGGCTGCCTTAGCGGAACAGTTTCCTCAGTGCACTTCACCTAAGCTGAAATCTAAGCACTGGGGAAAAGGTGTGATAATGCAGCAGTAACAAGGCAAAATATGTGAGAGGGCATTTCAGTTTGCATTATCATCTTTGGGGGAAGCTGAAGAGTTGATTCAAACGGTTCATACTTTCTTACTGTAGAAGGTTGGATAAGCTTTTTACTATCACAAGTAAAAAAGTAAGACAGTAACCCAAATCAGAATAAGAAAATAAACCCTCCCAGATGGCAGTTGCCAAGGCTGTGAAGGAGCAGTGAAAAAGTTATGAAACCACTCAGGTGCTAGGAATTTGTACTTTTTTAACTGAGAAGACAGGCTATTGTGGGAGTGGTATGTCCAGACTCTTAATGTCTGTCTCTTGGATGTTTTTAGAAAAAGAAAAAAATAGTTTTATTCTAAGAAAGTACTGTTGTTCTGAAGAAACATCCTATTTTGACAAGATGGAGGATTTCCAGCTTGGTTAATCAATTTGAGCATTTGTGGGTGATAATTTCTCTGTGCTTTAAAAATTTGTTAGATGTCAGAACCTCAAAATGATTCAGGGAGGCTTTAGTAATGTTTTCAAAATACATTGTAAATCCTAGAGGAAAAGACAAACATAAACGGACAGTACCATTTATAAATTATGAATTGACTGAAATAAATTTTGTCTTACTTTACTAGAAAAACTGTCAGTTTGCTACATTAATTTTATATCTTTTTATTTCTTTGTCTCTCTATAAAAGAAATAAAAGCATATATAGTCTGCAGTACAGCATATAATAATTTCCAGCCATGAAGAGACAGATGTTTATATATCTCAATTTATCTTCTCCACTTCTTTTCGTTTTGTAAGGTTTTACTGTTTAGTTCAAGTATAGCTCAATTGTATTTTATCTTCTCTCAACGGTCATGTGTGTGAAGGACAGTATAAATTCTCTTAAATTAAAATGTCCTTGTTGCCATTTAAATATTTACCTATTTGGCAGCAGACTTTCTTTAAAAGGCAAATATCCTTATTCCAAACACAGCACTAATATGGTAATACAATTACTTGGTGAACTGTATGTGGCTTGAAGGTGGATGAGGAATGGTGGTTACTGATCTGAATGAAATCTGGAATTTCCATTCTAAGGAAAGGGCTTTTGTTTCATATAAAAGTGAAGATTTTCTTGGAACAGGTGCTTTTCTGTAGACATTTTCAAATTTAAAGATACTGACACACCTGACTGTGAGCAATTCCGTTTTTGTTGTCAGAGCACTTAATTTTAAATTTGTTTCATGCATTGATGTAAATTAATGCCAAGAACTGTAACTTGGGAGACTCAAGTCTCTGGATTTCCTGAACTCTGCTCTCACATGCTTCCATGGGTATTCTGGGATGTAAGGTCCCATAACACAGCACAGCTTGGTAAGAAACATCATATAGCACAACACACTGTCTTCCCGTGACCCTAAACTTCAGATCTGAAAAACCAATGGACTGACATGGGGATGGGGTTTAATACATGGTTTCCATGGTTCAAAACTAAATGGACCTTTTTATTGTATGGAATTGCTCCATCGAAGTGTCTGTATGAAAAAGAAACATTTTTGGGGGGAGAGGGGTGGGTACTCATAAGTTTTGGCATTTGATCATCCTACTTGTGTACTTAGGTGTAGTGGAAAGGGAACAGGAACATGTGACAGAGCCTTGGGTCTGTCATGATAATTTCCTGCTCAGCACTGGCCAGAACAAAAATCCTCTTCTTCTCTTTTAGCTTTGCCTGTAGCTATTCAGGGTAACATTTTCCATATTACTTTTCTGGTTTTGCTTGGGATGAGTCAGTCAGAGGTCCTGTGGAAAAGACAGTATGCAAATTCTAGGCTATGGTTTAGTTGAATACTGTACCAAAGTTTGGACACAGGGCTAACTTCACATAGCAGCTTTAAGTTTGGCATTTCCTTACTTCCACATGCCTTCAAGGAACATTAATGTTCACTTAGTGCCATTTTTTATATCACTTTTTAATAAAATTTCTGAGTACAAATGTTCCATAGCATGCTGACTCATTAGTTACTTCAGCATCCCAGTCCTATTGGTCAATGATTTAGAATGTAATGCATGCTTAAACCAGGAAGGCAAATGCCGTTACAAGTCAAATAAAGTGAAGTGGGCTTCATCCGAAAGGACAGGGGCCAAGTTCTTGTCCTATTGCTGTCAGTAGAAATTTTGCCACTGGTTTCACCAGAACCACTAAAAAGTCTCCTGGCTTTTGGTTATGAGTAGAAGTTGAAAGTGAAGCTGAATTTCATATAGGCACTCAGCTAAACCCCAGTTAGTTAAATGGCAATCAACCATACAACATTTGACTTTTTAAGTACAGAGCAATTTTGCAAACAGGTAGGTGCTGCCAAACATTGCCACTGCAGGAAAGTTCTTTATGGCGGGTGACAGGGAGTGCAGGACAGCACCTGCTGGTGTGTGATGCCTTAATAACTTAGGATTCTAATGACTTTGGAGATTCCCTGAGCTTTACTACTGTGGTTAAGTGTGTTGTCAAAATCTCTTCCCTAGAATTACAGATGATAGGTTTGGTCATCTAGTCCAACCTCTACTCCAAGCAGGACAGGCTAAACATAACATTAGACTTCAGAGTTACATGTATATCAGCATCCCTCCCTTTCCTCCTCTTCTCAGGGATAGATTCTGTTTGGTAAACTATCTGTTTCTAAACTGAAAAGCTTGAAATGCAGAGAGGCATGTACAATACAGAAACATGACAAAAAACACAGCATTTGTTATTTGTGCATTTTGGTTTGCAAACAAACATTTTAGCATTCAGGATTAGATCACTGATCCATGCACTTCGCCATCATGCCTCCAGTCATAAGCAATTTCTTTTCCTAACAAAGTGGCTGGTGTATTGCAAAATATTACATCTGACAAATACCTCATTTTCTAATTTCCTTCATGTGTATTATGCCTGACCTTTTAGCATTGGATTAAATTGTGCATGACTGTAGTTTATTTCTTACTGATGTTTATACTGTGAAGAATAATATTATTGTTACTGAGAGAAGAGGAAAATTGAAAAAAAAAGAAATAAAGCAAGCAAGCAAGAGGACTCTATAATCTACTATTTGGAGGCTTGAAAAAGTGAATCTAGCATTGTAGTTCTAAGGTAGTCATTCTATCAATATTCAAACTGGGAACTGACCCAAGCAGTACTTTTTTTACCCAATACGTGCTTAACTTTAAACCCTCAATTGTAAGTGCTATTAAAGAGGCTTTGAAAGCCTCTTTTTAAAGGCAGAACCAAGTGGTTTGCAGAATATGGAAGTCATAGTGAAAGCCAGCATGCAAGATCAAGCTGACAATGGGTCCTTCTGCCCATCCCAGATCCACTTGGAGTGGACCTAGGAGAGTACTTCTAGCAACAAGCGTAAGTTGTTGCTACCTATAATGCTCTCTCCACTGCAGAGGTTCAAACTCTTATTCTGGGATTGTACAAGAAGCATGATTCCTAAGACTTAGCCAGTGTCAATTAAATGGTCTTGAATTACTGAGGTGTCTTTTTGGTTTGCTCTCACCCCAGACAGCTCACTGGTGCACTGTGAGAAGGCTCTGCTATCTCTAGGTAGAAGGTCAACAGACATGCACAAAACTGCTGCAGATTTTACAGCTTTATTCAAATTGCTAAAATGAAAAAGTTTATTCATGGATCATGACTTATTTTTACCTGTTCACTCATTTCTTCACCAAAATGTGGGAACTAATTTTCTGTCTGATTCAGCCTCCAGCCATCTTGTTCAGAAGAGATCTCCATTTTAAGTCTCATCAGACATGGTCAGTTCAACCTTGAAGTTCCTGAGGGGAATGGCACACGAGGTAGAAATGGTTTCTCTCTGCTGCTGAATGAAAGGGTTTCAGACAAGCAAGGCAGAAAAATGAGGAGCCCCTTCCTCAATTCTTTTCTTTGGCCCAGTTTCACATCACACAGCTCTAGGCATTGAGACACCAGAAATAAGAACCTCATCAGGCTGTATCCCTTGTATGGTCAAAGAACAGGGAGAAACACTTCCAGAGGGTGATTTGGATCTTAATTTGACTTTACAATGGTCCATGTTGCCTATCCTGGGAGTTTAGACTCCCTTAATACCTGATTTCTCCTTGTGTTTCAAATTTTTCCATTTCTATGTATATAGTTTCTCAGGGGAGCATTTGGTCCTCTCATAAAGCCATACCTGCTTGCTCCACACAACAGACATGGAAACTTGATCCCTATTGAAAGTCCTACTGATTCTTAGTACTGGTAGTACCTGCAAAAGTCGTCTTAGCTGAGGACTAGATAGTGGCAAAACCCAAAAATAAATGCTGCAACCACAGGCGTAGCTCCACCGCTGCTCTTTGGAAATTTAAGAAGTGGGAGTCCAAAATTACCACCAGATAGTGCACCTATTTAGCAAGTGACAGAGACATGTTGCACAAAAAATGGAAGCCATAGCCTCCAGCAACCCACCAAGTAGCTCCCCCTGCTCTTTATTCTCAGTTGTGATATAAATTGAATGTGTTTGAAACATGGACCTGCTGGTCATTCTATCCTGTTACATTTAATACGGAGTATGTTTTCAATCTTTGTAATGGAAGCCTTTCAACTCTTTGGCTAGGGTCGTGAGGAAGTGGGACAGAGTGAAGCAGACCTATAAATGCATGTGAAGGGAGAGGGAAAGAAAAAGGGATGGGCCAGAAGCAGTAAAAATTAGTAATGGTGAAGGGCAATGACAGGATCCAAAATCAGAAGCGGTCAGCACAGAGCACTTGGTGCACTGCTGTTTTAAGTTGAGGCATTTCTGGCTATCAATGGTGGGCACCTGTCAGTGCATTTTCAAAGGATAATCTTGATGTCTATAGTTTAGAAATTTGCTAATGCCAGTATCCCAGGCAGAATCAGACAGAGTATTTCATTAAATGCATAGTAAATGTGGTGAACTTTCCTAAACAATCAGATAGGTTTTATTCTCTGACTGCTTCTCATTCCTAAGCATTTGGGTCCTCCATACTCAGAGAAGGATTACCACAAATCAACAAGCATATATTTCCTGCCATGTTTGTCACAATGACAAAGACCATGTGATTCTTTCAACCAGATTTTCTGGACATCAGTACATTATCATGTGTAACACATGGACAGGTATCTATTTCCATTCTACTCTACTTCTTGCTTTAAAGAAAATTCCAAAGTAATAACTAGATTCCTGGTAATCTATTTCATGAACCCCACAAAATTTATGTGGAAGAAAATATTGTGTCTCATTCCTTTGCTTAGGTGGGTCTTGTATTGCTTTCTGTTGTTATAGTGTCTTTAAAATTACGCTGTAAATAGAATTTAGTATATTGCTAAGAATGATTAATTAGAAAGGTTGTTCTTTTAGTTACACCTTCACCAGTGAAAATGAACTGAAAATTTCCTGAGTGAAAACATTTTAATATTCTTTAACTTGAGAAGTATTCATGCAGAATGGATAAAATATTTTTTTGTTCTCTTTATCTAAGCTTTAAAGCTTCTCTTTATCTAAGCTAAGAGAGGAAGGAATCACATTGAGAAGCTCAATACCATTCCCTTCCTATCCTTTTTCACATACCTGTGTCTCCTAGTTCAATGTAAGAACAATCATTTTATGGTCAAAGTGTGGACCAGGAGATAAATGGACTTCTTCTCTGCTCCCAGCTGTGCCTTTTTGTGTGACCTTGGGCGAGTCACTTCATATCTCATTCTCTGGAAACTAAAGATGACTAATTTCAGTGAGGAATTGAAATGATTGGGGACTAAACTCCACTTGAACATTTGGGATGTATCCTCAAACAAAACTGGTTGCTGTTAAAGTCTTCCTACTCAAAGAGAAAAGAAAAAGGAAAAGAAAGAAATATCGTGGAGGAATATGGTCTCCTAAAAAGTCAGTCCAGGCCTGAAAAAAAACCATAGTGAAAAATTCCAGTAGAAGAGGCCTAGCAGGATTATTAACTTAGTTTGCGGAAGAAGAAAGTTTGAAAATCTTATGTAATTATCCACTCAAATTTCACAAACAGAAAATACTGAACTGGTGTTCAGTACTTACATGTAACATAAAAGGGACTGAATGAAGCCCACCAGAAGAATAAATTCTGGTTACTTATTGTATGTGTGCTGTGGTTCTTTGAATAAATCTTCCTGTCTGAGTTTCCTCTTTTTCTAGCTACTGGTGCACACTCTGACACCAGAGATGGGGCATTAACACTTTTTCCCTCTTTCCCCTTCTCTTTCTCCTTGCTGTCTCATTTTCTTTCACTTCAGCAGTTCCATAATGCTGAAACCAAATTCCCTTCCCTTTTGTGTGCTTTCTACTTGTCCACTGATCAACCATTTTGATTATCACACCTAGTATTAATTATAGTATAAACAGAAGCACTGAGCAGGAGACTTAGCTGGATTTTCCCTGCCCTCTTATGCAACTGAAGGTTCTGCAGCACCCCCTTCTTGTTTGTTTTTAGGGATTAGTGGCAATAATCCACATACTGGTGACATAATGAAGCATAAGCTTCACTCAGAGAAGGCAAGACACTGGTTTTTGAGAGACCCTGGACTACTGTGCAAGAAGGGGTGGGCATGGAAAGTTTGAAAGGTGGCAGCCTACCCTCAGAACTGAGTGGCAGGAAGATTGCTGATGGGGTTTTGCACATCATGAAAGCATTTCCATGAATACTGTCTTCTTCTTGAAGCTGGGTTCAAAGCATCTGCATAGAATATCTCATACAGCACCATGTGCATGTTGTCAGTTTGTGTTAACCAGAAGAAGATGACATCATGTGATAGACAAAAACACTACTTGGTACCGTATAGCCTGATCCAAAACTTTTCACGTGAAACATTTGTTTTGTTTTGGTTTTAAGACATTCGCCTTTTTAACTGGTTCATTTTAATTAGAGCTCAACCTGAACCACAAACGATAGATTTGAACTTTCCCAGAGTTCAGTGGTGTTCAGATCTGGCTTTTGGTTTGGCCCATCACAAAGACAGGGGTCAGTTCCAAAGTTCAGATCTGGAAATGAGCTGCTGGAAAGTGTGGGGCTGGAAAGATTATTTAGAGAGACCCATATCTCACTTTAATGGGGGATTTGCAGTAGAGACGCTTGCTCGTGGCTTTTAGAAGCAGTTTTACATAAGTAGCATCTTGAAGATTAGTATTAGTACCAATCTATCTATTGAAATACTCATGTACAGAAGAAAGGGCCTTGTTCCTCCTTTTCTGGTCATAAAGGCTGGGTCCTGGTCTGAAGCCGGAGTACCTTAAAAACCTAGAAATTTTTCTTCTTGTCTTTGTTTAAAACTCATCATTCCTTTCTAGGGTATAGTGCTTAAAAACAATTGACTGTGAGCTAGAAATTTGATCATTTTATTCTTATAAAATTCAGGTTTTTTCAATAGGTAGCTTTCAGAGTTGTTATAGCATTTGCCATTTGTCAGTCTCTTGCAGGTTTGGATCCCCATTTTAGGGTGAACTCACTCAGTCCGTGGCAAGACACAAGCTTAACACAACACAAATAATAAACAGCAACCACTTGTCTACTAGATCAGATAACCTGACCCAGTGGGGTTAGCTAGACAGGCTCAGATTAAACATTGATTCAGTATTTGCTACAAGTCCTGAGAAGATTCAGATAAACTTTCCTTGTTTATGTGAATCTTGTCACTTCCCAACTCGTCAGGAGCAGAAACTCCAGAGCTGAAAAAAACTACTTTGCTCTTGTGAGGCTACCAAACTCATTTGCAAACCAGAGAGGTTTGGATCAGAATCTAAACTTTGTGTATTTATCCAAACTTCTCTGAGCTCTTTACTCTTTTAAATCTCTTTCATATGTGTGATTTGTGCTGTGTCTTGCTCCATGGGTTTACAAATGTGACTACCAGGCAAGGACCCTTTAAATACCAAGAAGGCTGGACATCATTACTTGACCCTGTCTCTCCTCTCAGCAAGATGTACAGGCAAGTCAGATGTATCAGAAAGGTGAATGCAGCCACACAAGCTGTGTGAAAGAGCATATGGAAAATATTTAAGCAAATTCAAAAGGATGTCTCAACCCAGCCTTTCCACCAGAATTTTCTCTTTTGCTCTCCACGACCTCTGAGCTTGGAGAGAGGACTGCAGTGACTTGCAGGGTTACTGCCCAGCCTGTCTGCTGCAGCCCAGGAGATGTGACCTCTGAACAGGAATAGCAGAGCACAGACACATGCTGGGGGTCTGCCAGCCCAGCCCTTCTACTGCAGCCACCAGGGAAGGACTGGGTGAGGTGGGCTAAAGCCAGTGAGACACATCTGCTGCCATGGGAGATATCCAAAGAGTGAGAACATCCTAAACAGCCACATAACACTCGCTGTTGCCTTCCCTTCCAAACTCTGCCTTGCCAAGAATGCACCAACCACATGAAAGCCCCCAGACCTACAGGATGGGTCACTTGTGACAGTGTAAGTGACGTGCTTGTGGAATTTGACTTAGTAAGTTGGTCCTCCACTGTATCCTGCCAGGCATTAGGAACCATGCCAGGAATTTCTGTGAGCTACAGATTTGTAGGACAACCTTCATACTGAATTATCCTCCAGGAGACAATCCAACAGCAATTCCCAGCAAATGCAGCAAGAACCTGCTGTGTTCCTTTGCAGAAATTTTACAGAAGAAAACAACATTCTGGTATACCATTTGATACAAATTATTTTTTCTTTTTTTGGTCAAACGTAAGTCTTTTGTCTATATCGATTCACTTTTTAAGAAGAAGGCTACCTTGAAGAGCAGAGTCACCAGACAAGAAAGTATAACAATCTCTGTGCCTGGAAAGTGCTGTCCTAGGCACACAGGAGCTGTTTCTCCATGACCAGCAGCCTGAAATGCTTTTCAGACCTCTCAGTCTGGCTGTCACCATTTCTCAGCTTGGGAAGAATGTCCTCCATATTCACTGCTTTTATCACGAAATGTTGTGTAGAGCAAGGTATTTCTAGAGGTCATTATTTCATAGTTGTTTGACATAATGCTCATCTTGTGTTGCTGTTGCAGTGAGAACTAAAAGGTCAGTGGTTATTCCATTTAATGATATTTGTCTGGATTTAGATTGAAAGTCTGAAAGAGAATTTAAATAAATATATATAGATATTTATTAGACCCTTCCTAGGTCACATAGATGCCTAGTGTATGTGATTCAGTTTAATAAAAGATACTGCTGCTCTTCATAAACCGTACTTTAGAAATGTAATGACAAAGTAGAATTAGTACTTTATATAAATTCATCCTAATTTTGTACTTGATAGAACCAAGTTAAATGACACAGAAAAAAACACTAGAAGAAGTTATGTTCAGAAGAATGTCTTTTTTCTAATCAGTGAAAGCAACAAAGTCATCTCCTGGGTTTTGTAAAGAAATCTTTTTTCCTCAGTTAGAATATTTTAAGGGTGGGCTCTCCTTTTCTCAAACCACCATGTCCCTCCAGCAATTACACTAAGATGATTGCTGCCAGAATAGTTGGAAAGATTCACTGTGCAGGGAAATCTGGCTTAACTCTGATGGGGTAAGTTTAGCCTCTCTCTTTCTTTGCATTTTCTACTGCCAGATTCGAGGCTTCCCCATGCAGCTTGATACCTTCCAGGAGCCTTGCTTTTTTGGTTTCTAATTCTCTCAGTTCTTGCTGAGGCTCGATTTTTGTGCCAGCCACATGGAAAATGGTATGTGGAAGAACATCTAAAAGACAGGCTTTTAGAACCAACACCCTGTTGCAGATTTAGCTCTAGGTGATTAGCTCTTGCCCTATAGATGCAAATTATTTTGTATCCCATACACATTAGGACCTAGTCTGGAATCAGTATCTCATACTTGCTAAATCTCCTGGGCTATGCTTGCTTTGTATGTTTCCAAAAAGAGGTTTCTAGATTTATATGTTCCTCTCTCTCTCTCTCTCTCTCTCTCTTTCTCTCTCAAACATTTGTGTAGGTTAACATAAAAAGAGAGTACAGGAAAAAAGTCTGTGCTAACAAACAGAAGATCCAGCTTGAAGTTGCACGGATCTCACTAGTAGTCAAGAAATGTCAGTTCCAAATGGGGATGTGGAATCACTTGGTACCTCTCTGAAACAGAACAAACAGAACATCAGCAATTCTTCTGGGAAGACACATTAGTTATTTTTAGTCACTTATTTTTTTCAAATTAAAAGTAAAGGAAAGATGTGCATCCATGTTAAGCAGGTATGGCATGTGAGGATGCGTGTGTGACTATAAGGGCTGGACTCCAACAGCTATGTCCTTCTCTGGCAGGCACTGGGATGCTAAGCATTGCTGTGTCAGATCCCTCTGTGACTCTGGCAGAGTCACAGAGAGATCTGACATAGATGTGCAGTTCTGTACAATACTGTATTGTACAGAAGAAGAGCACAGCAGAGGATTTCCAGTACCAGGACAGCTGCTCCTCTCTGGGAGGGTTCCCGCCCCATTGTGCAGCTCCATGGACATTCTCCCTGGCTTGAATTTGTATTTCAGTTGCTGCTTGAGAAGATTGCAACTGAATTACTTTTATCTCCTCACAAAAGGAATCCAATAAGAGGACAGCTTGTCCTCTTGCATGTCCTTCTGTCCTCTGTATACATATCTTAACCTCCTCATGCCTCTGTGAAAGAGAAGTAATTATATCTCTCTTGTCTTGCCCTCTCCAGCTGAAAGATGCATCTCCTTAAGGCAAGGACTGCCTCTTGCAGAAACAGATTTGTGTCTAACACAATTTCGTCCAGGTATCATTCAGATATTTGCAACTCAATAATTCTGGCAAAATGGCATTGGCCCATTAATAGGCTCTGCATAGAACATTCAAGTAATAGTCATGAATTAACTAAACCACCTCAGGAACCAAGGTCAGAAATTTCATCTGCAGAATATACAGAAACCCATCTACAGACACTCTGGCATGCCCAGGTATAGGAGCTTGGTGCTTACAACAACCCATAATTCAGTGGAGCCTTTAGAAGGTATTATTATTTAACATGTTCCTACAGGAAAGGACAGGTATGCACAGTGGTTTACAAAAGAATACAGACATGACCACTGCCCCTGGGGATTTGTTTTCTGGGTTAGAAATGACATAAGATAATAGAGCAAAAGATGACTTGATGCAAATGGCAATGCAGATTTACTTTTATAGAGGTGGTCTTCAACACAGTACAATTATGTTAGACCACTGAGATGATTTAAGTTAATTAAAATACTGACCCAGGAGAAAGTCCACTGAGAAGGTCTGATTCTGCATGGTAGTAGATTCTTAACATTCATGAGTATAATAGAAGGAATGACAGAGTATTTGTGAAATGGGGTCCATGTGAAAAAGTCAGGTACAGTCACAAAATCACAGGATAACTTAGATTGGTAGGATCTTACCTAGAGTGCATCCATTCTGAACTGATTCACTCATGAAAGGCTCAAGCCTCTAAAATCTCTGCACATGAAAATCTCAGCAGTTATGGTAGCCACCTGCTCTGCTCTTGTATCTCATTAAACAGAGCATGAAGTTGACTTGACAGCAAATGTACTTTAAAAATTTGATTGGTAGTACTGTCCTGTTTTTTTCTCAGGTTCAGAAGGGAGGTTTCTTTTCTGCTTGTTCTTCCTTCTGTTTTTTATTATGTGGCAAGCACCTTTTCTTCTTCTTAAATCCAAGTGGACAATGTTTCCCTTGCTGAGCACCACACAGTTATTCCAGAAACCTTTAACAGGCCATATTATAGTGCAAGAATACTATCAAGAGCAAACCTAAAAAAAGGATAAAAACATGTGTCCACATAGTTATAGATTCCCTTCCCTTTTTTCTAAATATTGGACTTATTTTTCTCTGTGAAATGCCCTTTAAAAGAGAGACTGTAATGCATTGTGAAATCCTACATAAGAACTGTTGTTAACAGGTTGAGGCAGTCTATTCTATTCCTAGAATAAGAATAGAATAGAATAGAACAGAATAGACTAGACTAGACTAGAATAGAATAGAATAGAATGTATAACATATCTGGTTCTTCACAGACCCATTTAATTTAAGGACATTGGTATACTTTAGAACACAGCTTCTCTGGAACGCCTTCAGGATTCCATGTTTTCTGGCAAAGGGTGCAAAGAACTTTTTTAAACCTCAGTACACTGCAAGATGTCTCCAGCTGAGGTTTCACATGCTATGATGTATCAAACCTCTTGTCGTCATTGAAAAGAAAAGGAACCAAACATTCAGCAGGGAATCATTGAATGCCACAGTGGGACATCAGCAGGTCCAGAAGAAAACACAAGCAGGAGACAATCTCTCTGCTCCAGCTCTTGTTTCCCACATGCTACTTTGAAAGTATTAGCAGCAGCATTGTGAAAACACAGCCATCTGTGACACACACAGACTCCTCTCAAAGGCACAGTGCACCTGGGACCTACCCCCTCATGCTCCTCAAGCCATGGTCTCATGCCCTCTTTAAATGTGTGCTCAGCACCATGTTCTGATTTAACTTAGACAAAAATAAGCAGTGGTGCTTTGGGACCAAAATTCAATTTCACCATTTTCTGTAAGAATGGGACACAGTTCTCTTTTTAGGGTTGAGCTGGTAAGAAATATTTGTTATGGCAAAATACAGTTTTAGAGTGGAGAACCCAAAATTTCGCATTTCTCTGGGCACTGCTAAACATCTTTTCAAAGATTACAGCAAACTCACTAACCTCACAGAAACTGTCCCAGAAAACTTCACCAAGGGACATGTTGCCAAAAGACAGTCAAAACCATAACAGAATTATGCTCACTGGAACAGAAATGCTGACTATTGTTTAAGGTTGCCAGGACTCAACTGAATAAATAAGGGGGTAAATTAGCTTAAAAATCCCTGCAAATCCTTGGAAGACTCATTACAGAAATCACTGTGGAAAGTAACACCAAACCTTTAGAAAATAACCATGACATTCAAAAAATGTTTGAAAAAATGTGAAAAGGAGAGGCAGAGTAAGTATCTCTTTTTAATAGACATGCTTTCAAAAGTGTATAAGGAGTGACAACAAGAAGCTGAAATAAGACTAGTGTGAAATAATTCTGGCTCATGTACAGCCCATTCTAAAAGAAGATTTGACAAACCCATATGAGCAACAGAAAACCAGTTGACAGAGCAATTCTAAACTGATGGCCAAGATCCTGACACCTCCAGCCATAAAAACTTAATGGAAACCTAGAGATGAAAAATGCTGAGTAAGAGAAGAATCTGTAAATAAACCATTATGTCATATCACTACACATGCTCAACTTTGAGATCTGCAATTTTCTCTGTCCTGGCCATGTGTAATTGAAAATAGATACCATAGACATTCTAGGAAGAAGCTGCTGTAATCACCCCTGTTCTTGCTCTAGTTCAACCAAACAGACCTATATGGATGAAACAAAACTAAAGAAGACTATTTTAATTAGACTGTAGTAGAAAATAAGGGGTTTAAGGAGGAAAAGTGAAATTAATTAATGAATACTGTAAAGAGAACATTACTGGACATCAGCAGGCTCCATCAGACTTGACCAGAAAGTCCTGCCAGTAACAGATATTCAGCCAGCACTCCATTCATTGTTCAGGAACACTTCTGAGCACAGGAACCTCACAACCATGGATGGCTATATATTTTTTTTTGACAGGAGAAATCAATGAGTTACTAGTATTTTGTCAGTAAGAGATGTAGGACAAAGGCTGATCCACTACTCAGTGGAGTGGAAACCAAAGATAACATCAAGAAGGCCAAGCACTTCTTGCCTCAGACTTTGCTAAACAGGTGAATGGTGAGCAGATGGTTATAAACTAATACCATCAACAGAGGAACAGTCTCTGAGCATTAGAGAGCAGTATTTGTCCATGTTGATCGCTTTCCAGTTAACTGTCCCTCATCTCAGAACATTTAACGGAGTCAGGGTATAGCTGGTTGTCCTTACAGCTGCTAGTGCTGAAAGCAAATGTATTGCCTTTGTTAAAAAAAAAAAAAAAAAAGGAACTGTAGGACCAATCCGCTCAAATTCAGCAAATGAAAAAATATGGGAACAAACCCCAATTTGTAAGCTCATAACAAAGAACAAGGACATGAGTAAGAGTCAACCAGGATCTGTCAAGAGCAAATCACATTAAACCAAACTAATTTCCTTCTTTGGCCACCCAGGGCCTCAGAGGCGGAGAAGAAGTAGTTTATACCATATATCTTGGACTTAAAGGGAGCTTTTGACATGGCTTTATATGAGATTCGCATGAGAAAAACAAGAACATGCCACATGGTTACAGACCATCTGGAAATCGTACTTGGAAGGTAGTTATCAAAATGGAAAGGTGTGCTGACTAGGTTTCTTGTGATCTGTGCTGCAGCTGGTACCAGTCAGGATTATACTCTTGACTTGACCAAAAGAATAAGCCGTGCACATTCCATTTGTGAATTATATCCTATTGGGAAGGACTACAAGGAAGCTGGAGGAAGTTGGGGTCAAAACTGAATGTGATCATGGATAAGTGATCCAGAAACAAAGATAAAGAGTTAAAGCAAAGAAAGAGGAGGTGAATCAGGAAGGCAAAGATCTGTACGTGGGAATGACCATCTGCACAAATGCAAGATCAGAAACATCTGGTGTGAGAGCAGCTGTGCAGAAGACAGCTGCAAATTGAGTAAGAGTTAAAAGTGTCCTGCTGCTGTGAAATAAGGAATGCTGGCATAAACAGGAATAAATAGGACTATAGCACACAAGGCATATGAAGGGCTCCTTCTGCTCTGGCCCCAAGGAGGCAAGACCTCAGCTGGAGCACCCTTTCACATCTCCAGCACCGCAACACCAACCAGCCAGTTGGGAGAGCAGGGGCAAGGAGCAGAGCTCTTGCGAGTGCTGGGCAAGAGCTGATGATGCAACACATCTGGGAAGGAGTGGAAGTCTTTACATATTTCAAGGCTGCTGCTAGAAGGAGGGAATAATCTGCTCTTGGCAGCTCTAGAGAAAGAAGCAGTGGTTTTGCACTCAGAAAGCCAGTTTCAGGCTAATATTAGTGAAATACATGCCAGCAGGGGTCCTGAGGTACTGGACTAGACCCTGGAACCTCCTCTACTGAAGATCCTTAACAATAGGAACAATAAAAGCTGTTGTGAGGAACATCTGTATGTCAGAACATCAGCCTGTGTCAGAGTTGACGGAGTAGAGACCCTCCTGAGTTGTCTGCACTTTTGCCTTATTTTTTCTGCCCGTACAAAGTGGTTTCAGTAGCCTTTAGTTCTGACATGTAGCACTGGGTACAGAAAGTTAGAGGGACAGAGAAATTAAATTAAATTAGTCCCTCCTTTTATAAATGAAAAAGCTCAAAGTTAATTACACTGAAAATGCAAATAAAGGATCTGTTCCAGATGGTGAGAAAACCCTGACTTGCCCTAGGATTGAACCCAAAATTAATAGCCTTCACTATTTTCCTTGAGAATTGTTAATATGTGTGTTGAATAAAATACAAAATTACAAACAAAATAAACTTAGTAACTGTAAAAGTCTTCATCCAACACTACTTAGAGTGCTGTTGTCTGAGTTTTAGTTTACTCATCTAGATATATCTATTTTCTTTTGCCATAAAATGGCTCAATCTGTCATCAGCTTACCAGACTTGTTGAAAAGGGTAGGTTTGTCAAAAAAATTTTAGTTCTGCTGTGGTTCATTTCTTTTTCCCATTGACCTACGTTGTATTGTGTCATATAATCAATCTAGTGTCTTGTGTAAATGCATGAAGAAGTTGTTTTGTTTAATAACAGTGTGTAGTAGTTTTTTGCTATCATTGCTGATGCAAGGTCTAGGAAATTACTAGCCAAACACTGTATGTTCTGCAGTTTAATATTTCAAGTTAAATTACAGTTCTAATAGGTGACATTCAGTGGCAGCCTTATTCATGCAGCTGCTGACACGAGTCATTTGAGGATAACATGTGCATTAGCAGAATTCTCATCTAGTTACTCTGACAAATAGATATCTTGCAAATAGCTACAGAACAGATAAATCTTTAACCCTGTACTCACAGCTGAATAATTGAGTAGGTATTTAGCCTATGTGATTCTCAGCTGATTGTGGCTCCAAGCTGAAAATACTCTCTGTGCACGTTTGAGTCTGGTAAACTATAGCAATTGTGGAACTTGTAAGAATTTCCACATCAAACCATATTAAGTTTAGTGCTCAGTTGGAAGTCTAAAACTTATTCAGAAATGACATCTAAATGACAGGTAAAATACAGGCTACTCCATGACTCCAAGGACAGGTAAAGGCTCCTCTCTGCCTATCTGCTGGAAGACACACACGAAGGAGTCAGTGGTCCAATATCTGTCTGTCTGAGCAGCAGCTGCCTGCATTGCTGGCTATTAGAGCATTTTTAAAGTACAGCTGTCTGTTAGAATGCAAATAAACTCAAGAAAATGGCAGTATCTCAGATTGGCAAGTGACAGACTCCTCTGATGGCCTAGCAGATTGCTAGAAGTGGCCTTGAGCACCTTCACCAAAGAAAAAAGGCTTAATTTTAATTAATACTGGCAGTCATTTCATTTTGGAGCTATTAGATCAGACAGTTATCAGATCAGATGGTTATCAGTTCATGTTACTCATGAAAACATCCCTTCTATGTTTTGAGAATAAAGTCAGAACTGTCATCTTTGACACCAAGGCAGGTGTTTCTAACAGAGAAATGGATGAATCCAAGGGTTGCAATAAAGCCAAAGCAGTACGTTTTTCACCAAAATAAAAATCTCAACAGAATTTTTCTGGTCTATCTGACAGAAAACTTTGGAAGTCAGACAAGAATTTTTCTTCCGACACTGAGAAACTGAGTGTATACAGTGCCAAATAACTAGATAATCAGGATATTCACTGGAAAAGAAAAATCTAGCCCCAAATTTGGGTTAAACCCCAAATCTGCTGCTACTTATATCTTAATTTCATTAAGATTTCTGGAAAGACTTGTCTCCTTTTTGTTGCAGACCAAGAATATTTTTGAAATCTGAGAAAATTGAGTAAAATGAGATTATTGTTTTCCATTAAGGTATCACAGCAATCATTACTTAAATATTTTTAGCTGCCTAACAAAGACTTGCTTAGAACTGATTCCAAGTGATGACATGCTAATGGAAAGCTTTGTGTACAGCAGACTTTATTTTAGCACAGAGGTTCCCCTCCCTCCTCCATCAGCAGTTTCTGACAGACTTCACTGATCCTGAGACCTTAGCAAACTGTTCAGGAGCACAAGTGAAGTTTTAGAACATCCTCTAGTTAAAAAAAGTACCAATCCTCCAAAACCTCAATTCTTAGCAGGACAACTCAACTTGCTAATTTCTGAGACCTTCTTATTTTAGACCTGCATTGAAACAGGAGAGTAATCTCTTACGAGAGTCAGTGTGGTTTCCATTTGATATTATCCCATGACTTGAGAAAATTCCATCACTGCTGTAGCTCTCAAATGGCTAAAGGAAAGATATTTTCCTTTATTGTTGATGGTAGTCAGGGTTATAATGGGAATGAGGGAGAGAGAAAGGAAGATAGACATTATTTTCTTTCATTTTATAAAACTGATCAAGGGAAGCAACGTGTGAAAATTTACAAAGAAGTCACAGACACAGTGGCTGTATTAAATGTCTTACCACGTACTCTGGAGACATGGGGAATGTATTGAGCTTAAACACAAAATATGAGTAACTGCCACTAAATCTCTGAGTAAATCTACTGAACTGTAGGTCACAGCTGCTATGTTCCCTCACAGGAATAATTTTCTTCTTGTTAATAAGCTTTTCTACATGTACTTCAAAGGTATCTGACCAAAAATTTCCCTGGGTCTGATTTTGCATTGTTGTTTACTCTCATCCTGAAGAAAAGCAAACTTTATCTATATATGTAGCTTCTATTACATAATCATACTTCCAATATTTCAATTTATAGATTAGAAATAGAATTTTTTAAAAAAGAAGGATAAAGAAATCCTTCAAGTCAACAGAACACATTTTAAAACAAGAGTCCCAGATTTGAATTTAGCTGGCAAGCGAAGAGGAGAGAAGTGAATATCAACATGTGAAGATCACACTAGGAACTAGAACAGTGGTTCCATAACTGTTTTGGATTGCTATAAACCCTCAGAATTTCTTATGGACCACCAGGTATCGTTATCATCAAACTTTTAATTGAAAACATTATTTAAAATACTGTTTAATACGGCTCTGTGGATTAGCTGTGAACCCTTTACTGCGGCCTCCTGGACCACCAGTGTTCTGCAGACCACGATTTAGGAAGCACTGAACCAGACTGCACACATCGTACACCCCAACAAAACACTGCTGTGTCTGAAAGCTGACACAGTCCTGCAACTGCACCATCTACTCAAAAAGTGCACATGTCAGTTCAACCTTCTTGGTAGCTGAAGAACACAAAACCCTTTGGTTTTTTCTCTACCCAAAGTTTATTTTTTATTGCTTTGGAGAAACAAGCAAGTGCTGCCAAACCTCAGTTTCTGATTGTTTCTTGTAGGATCTTCCTCATATCTGGCAATGGTGTAATCTTTCAGGAAGCTAACTATGAAAATAAGAAATATAAATCCCCCCATCCTGTGGAGTTATCACTCCAGAATAATTATGAGATCTATGAATACAAAAATTAAAAAATTAAAACTAGCTTCTAAGTTGCCTTCTCGGGAAAATTTATTCCTTTTTTTCCCTTCCCAAATGCACTGATGATGCTAGAGCTCTGTGTGTGGTCATTAAAGCATTTCAGCAACTTTACAGTTCTGCAAATTCTTTACAGTTATTCTTTGGCTGCAGCACTACAGGATTGCCTGTTCATTACCAGAGAAACACACAGAGCAAAGCCATTAGAAGGGAACTTATGGAGAAAGCACTGAAAAGGGAACTTGTGTGGAAGTGTTATAAATTAAGAGCAGTAAAACACCATGATCCAGCCCTATGTGAAGCCAGTGACAGTGTGGTCTCACATAAGAGCAGGGATGGGCTGTAGCTTCCCCTCCCATCATTCTGCCTCCTTGAACCTCACAGGCACCTCAGCCAATCAGTATAGAAAGGGACCTTATTCACCTCTCCTCATCTACTCATTACCAACAGCTATTACATGGAATTGGCAATCAGGAACCTTTGCATGTAGCAGCATCGCAGAAAAAAAACCTAACCAACCAACCAACCAAACTCTTTTTCTAGAACAGCTATTTTTAAAAATAAGTCTGTGCTTCCATGACAGTATCTCACCTATTTGGAGAGAAAATAGTGCTGTTGCAGCACTTCCATGCCCTTTGTAAGCTCAATAGCCATGGTAATGCAGAGGTTTGAATCACAGTGGGAGTGGAAAAGAGTCACTTAAGCAAAACTAATGCACAGGAGAAGTCTACAAGGGAAAGGTATAACCTCCACCTTGAAAGAAAATGAAACCTATCCAGTTCTTCTCTCTATAGGTCTCTCTTGCAGTACTTTACACTCAGCATCACTAATAGATGCTGCTGGAGCATTTATAAAGTTAGACTAATAATCAGCCCCATTTGTGTCCTAGGGCTTTTGTTGTTGTTGTTGTTGTTGTTGTTGTCTGAACAGTTCTCTTTTTCCATGCAGTGCCAGTGCTTAGATGTAACCCACTTTTTATTCATCTGAAACAGATAAACTTCAAACTTGCAAACCTGACTAGACAGTGTGAAAACAAATCTTGTGGCTTTGCCTCACGACTGTCCAGATTCATTGCCAAGTTCCCCTCTGGTGAAGGGGTTTATGAGGACTATCACATGTCTGCATACCTGGGGTAATACGCCCGAGCTGAAACAAGCATTTTAAATATGTGTGGAATTCTGTAAGATGAGAAATCCACACTGAGGAGTAATGCCCTCCTCACATTGCTGCCTGACCCCCTTGCTGTAGATAATGTGTGTACTTTCTTTAGTAAGTACGTGCTGCCTTTCTGCCAACCCATCAGCTTTTGGCTTCTCTCCACAGGAAGCAGGGAAGCTGCGTTCACCTATGCCATTACTGCTGCCGGGGTTGCACACGCTGTCACAGCCGCCTGCAGCCAGGGCAACCTCAGCAATTGTGGCTGTGACCGAGAGAAACAGGGCTACTACAACCAGGAGGAGGGCTGGAAGTGGGGAGGCTGCTCTGCGGATATCAGATACGGCATTGAGTTCTCCCGGAGGTTTGTTGATGCCCGAGAAATCAAAAAGAATGCACGGAGGCTGATGAACTTGCACAACAATGAGGCTGGAAGAAAGGTATTCCAGAAAAGACAAGGGATGGGAACGCGTGTGCTGGAGGATGGGGGGAGGCTGGCTTGGTGGCAGGAGGCATTCCCTGAGAATTTACCCCTCTTTCTGGTGTTATCCCACATCCACATCAAGTCACCAGATGGCATCTATTGTTCACCTCTTTTTGCTGTTTTTTTATTATTCGGAGCTGGCCATGTATTACAGGTACTCCTGTAAAAATCTCTGCTTCCTAAGCCTTCTTTCCAGCTCCCCCCCCTTCCCCTCCATAACTCTCGATAACAGGGAGGACCTTGCTGGATCTGTTTCACACAATGATAAGTCACTGCTTTTCATCCAATTTGCAAAAGATCTAGCAAGGGATGTCGAGGCATGTGATGGGATAGAACTGAGTTGTCTGCATTGCTCAACTTCCACAGCACTCCCAGATACTTATTCCAGCAAAACCCAAATCACTTATTTGAACCCAGCTCTAATGAAATACGCACAGTAGTACACAATGCACTTCTTAGCAGATGCACAACTGTCTCTTTGTGATTATGAAGCTACAAAGAGCTGCATAAGAAGAAATAGTTTCATGTCTACAACCATGACTTAATTGCTTCTCATGGTAACAATAAACATCATGGAGCTATGCTGACTTATGTTCACCAGCAATCCTCATAGCTCTCAAAGCTTGTCCTTTAAAAAGTGTAACTAATCTTTCTGCATCATATATACTTACCTCTGGAGAGATTATAGCCTTCAGAGTGTTTTCCCCTAGGAAAAGCCCTCCACTCCAGCGTTGCAGAAAAATCCAATATCAGTCAGAAATCACAGAATCGCACGAATCACAGAATCGCAGAAGCAATCACAGAACCAGTAAGGTTGGAAGGGTCCAACCCCTCTGCTCAAGCAGGATCCCCTAGACCTTTTTACTCAGGATTTTGTTCAGATGTTTTTTGAGTATGTCAAGAGGAGACTCCATACCCTCTCTGAACAATCTGTTCAGTGCCTGAGCACTGTCCAGAGCAGAAGTTCTGCCTCATGTCCAGGTGGAACTTCCTTAGCATCAGCTCCTGCCCGTTCCTCTGGTGCCATTGCTGGGCCCCATGGAGCAGAGCCTGGGCCCTGCTCTGAGCCCTCCCTGCAGACAGGGACACACAGGGCTGAGGGTCCCTCTCAGCTGCATCTCCTCTTAAAGCTGAATAGCCCCAAGTGTTGCAGCTCCCTTGCTCCACATAGGATACTGAACTCCATGATCCTGTTGTTGTTACAGCCATGGCTGCCCCCAACCTTCCCGTCCCCAACAGGACCTTCCTTGTTTGTTAGAGTAAGGTTCAGCAGCACACCTTCCCTCACTGGGTCCTCCATTTGCCTGGGTAAAACCCTGAACTTCCACCTTTCTCCTTTTCCCTTCCAAAACTCTCACACACAACTGGGAAATGCTTGTACTGCTCTGAGAAAATCTGTTCAGTGCCATCCTGCTGATCTGTATGTGGCTTGCCTTAAAATTTAAAACACTTTGGAGCCAAGCTTCTGTTTCATGACTGCTATTATAAAGAACCAAAGTATGGATATTTTGTCCATGTTATGAATAGAAATAAAAGGTAAGAAGGAAAACACAGGCAACTCAGTTTATTTTTTAAGTCCTTCATTGCTTTAGAAGTTCTCAAATATTTTCAAATAAGGTATTTTCAACCTTAGAGTGGTAATGGACAATAAAGGAAGTATATGCTTTTGTAGCTTCCTACAGAGATTTCACAGCACTTTCACCATTTAAAAAACCCTGCATTCACATCTGTAATGGTAAGGCTTGCAGTTCTTTTTTAGTCATACCAAATTGGCTTTTTGAGTTAGCTTAAGAACAACTTTCAGCCAACAAATGTGCTACCTTCCTTTTAGTCTTCTTTTTGAATCTCAGAGCCCTACAAGACAGAAATATGAGGAAAAAAGCACACAAAAAACTCCCAACCCCACATACAATTGTTTCCAACTTGCTCTGAAGTCAGTGCTAGGCCCTTAATGACCTCATTAGTCCTCTACCAGGTGGCCAGAGGTTCGTTGCTAGGATCATTTTTCAATACTCTGATCACCAGTTTTGCCTCTTGAGCAATTATTTTAATGTTCTTTTATACCACGACAAGGACTTTCTCATGTGCTCTCAGAAATCTTGTCCATTCTCAATCTCTCCCGGCACTTGTCCCACACATGCCTGGGTGTCAGAGGGGTTTGTAAGTACAGCAGTATGGCTCTAATATTTTGCCTTTGTTGGGATGCTCTCAAAAGCTGGCCTGCTGCTAAAAACAGAGCGCAGAGGAACTTTTCTTTGTGGAACAAGCAGCATGCTGTAAAAATAATTGCACAAACTTTGCAAACAAATGAGGGGAAAAACAGTCTTGGGGGCGTCTTTCACTTCAGTCTAGGGCTGACATGTTCAATACAACCCTCTAATAAATTATCTCATTGGAAAAAAAAAGACATTTAGGTTTCTCAGGGAATTTCTGATGACTGTGGAATGAAGTAATCCCCTAATTGCCCCACACTGCATCCTGTATGGCTCTGCATTGAATTTCCAATAATTGTTTCAGCTAATGGCAGGTTTGCAAAGCTTCTGTTAAATTTGCAATAAATAGCACCAGGGAAAAATCATAATCTTGCCATTGGTGTAATTTGGAATAAATAAATGCTCAAGGATTCCTGGTGACACAAGAGTCTCCTGACAGAAGATTTATGCTTGATGGCAAAGCAGCACTGCACGGTGTGAAAGAGCAGAGGAACAATCTTCTCTGTCAGTTTCTAAACATCTGTTATGATTTGGGATGGAAAGTACAAGTGTGGTAAATGAAAACAAGCCCCCAAAGGAGGACTAGTGTAAGTCTAATACAAATGTTACTGAAAGAACGTTTTGTTGCAAATCTGAAAGATTACAGAGAGATCTGTGGGCAAAGCTTAGACAGAGCAATGAAAAATCAAATACCAACAAATCAAGTCAGCTTTGATGCTGTTTTATGAGACAGCTTTCTACCATGTATTTTTAGAAATAAGTATCTTTATTCTGGGATAAATGAACTTAGAGGAACATCTGGGAACACACATCATTAAGCTTAACTTTTTGTTGAAAGTTTCAAAACGATGACCATCTCTCATGGGGAATCTCCTTTATAAAAATGGAGATTTCTATTTGTTTTTATGGGGTGAGTAAAAAGAACAAACTGACAAATTGGTAGCAGATTGCAGCTTTTACCAAAAAGTAGAAATGTTTCTAACAGTTTATCAATCAATTAGGCTCTTACAACAGACAGTGGCTGTGGTTATGTGTTTCTAGCCCTTCCAGAAACACACCCATCAAAAGGACTGCCAGCAACTCTGCCTGACATCATCCCAATATTTACTCCCTTGTAACAGCAATGGGTTTTTCCTGTTGTTTTTTTGGAATGTCTGGAAGATGACAACAGCTTATTTTACATATGAAGCAATAAGAGTGTGGGGAAAAAACAAATAATTCAGGCTCTCTTCAGAAGAGATTTTTCAATTACTTGGGACAACATTTCTACCTAAGCCATGGCTTTTTCTCATAGTTTCTGGTGCAATAGGCCTGTGTTACTGGGAAGGGTTTTTTTGCTCACTTGCTTTGGCTGTAGAACAGCTAATGAGGTGATTTGTTGATTACCATTCATTACATATACACATATAAAGATATAAAAATTATATTATAATATGTTATATTATATTATATTTACATAACAGATATAAATATATATATTGTGTGTATGCACATAATTGTGGATATTTATACATATTTATGTGTATTGTCTGTGCATATATTATGTGAGACAGTGTTGGCTCCCTTCACCTCATGTGAAGCATCATAATTAATCAGCTCACTCCTGCAAAGATGCACAGCGCCTAATTTGCTGCAGGCTGCCCACATTGTCACCTGACAGGATGTAAAGATAAGAAGCAATGCCCAGAAAAAGACTCTGAATAAAATGTTCTGAAGTTACAGTGGAGGCAGTTAAAATGTGAAAGCCAACTAATTTTATGCTCTTATAAGCATAAAATATTCTTTAAAAATTGACTTTGTTTCCTAGGTAATTTCAGGGATGCAAAGAATATTACTTTACAGGTTTTACAGTCTTGAGTCCATAATTTGCTGAAGGTTTCTTTCTCTAAAAGTGACAAATTATTTCACTACACATCCCTTGTGAGACCACCCATGAAAGAAAAGCTTTTGATAGTTGTGTTCCATCCCATACTTTCCATCTTCCCACTTAAAGTGATTTGCAGACAGTTACATAAATCCAGTTTCAAAAATGCTGGTGTTACACCTTGGGTGAGTTAGATAGGTAACTAAGGAGTTATCCATATGTCCTGAATATGCAAGCTTTGGCTCAAAATCTCATGAGGATAGACCTCCTGCTTCCAGTTGGGCTGGATTTGTTAGCTTATTTTATTCTTCCATTAACACACCCTTAACACAGACTGACAGCAACTACCTCTAGTACTACCCTACTTTTTGAACACTTTGCTTTAAAATTAGAAGGGTGAATAGCCAAATATTTTAGAACTTGCTAAATGGTTTTATTCAAGAAATGTGCATGCCTATGTATACCATGTAATGCATGCAAGGCATGTATCAAACATCTAGTGAAATATCACTGCATGACCTCAAACCTGACACATCTGTTCTGCCTGACAGAATAAAACTACCAGTGAAATATTTTTACTATTTCAGGTGATATTTTACTTTTAAGGTTTACAACAAATTCCATAGAAAACAGTGTGGAACACTGCAAACACACTTGCCTTGGGGATGATTGGGAAGATGCTTCTGAAAGAAATTGCTTTGCAACTATTCACTATAAAAATATTATTCAGAATGCTTTAACAAATTGCAGCAGTTTATTGACCAAACAGCTATTTTCTTCTAGAAAGTAGAGAAGAAACACTGATGGATTAGGCTATTGTTCCTCCTCATAACAGTAGGGACATCCGTCAAATGGGCAGCAGGTCCCAAAATGCTGGGCTCATTTTCCTGGTACCCAAGAGGAGAACTTTCGTGAAGAGTGCAGTGGGCCTTCCTCAGCTTTTTCAATGCATTAAGTGGGGACACTATGGAAGAGGGTGCCTTACCTAGAGAGGCAAGTGGAAAGCAGGAGGAGGTGAATTAATACCTCCTGGCACTCTTGATGGTCTCCAGCCCTGCTCAGCTCGGGCCAGTGGCAGGGGAAAACCACCTCATGCTGTGTTTGGACACCGACCTGCTGCAGAAGCAGAGGCTCCCCGCTCTCATTAAACTGAACAATAAGGAAAGCGGGGACATGACAAGAGGAATAAACACAGTAACTCAGTTCCTCATCCCACAGAATATAAATACTGTTGTGATGCTTGATGGAACAGCTTCATAGAGGAGCAGAAAGAAAGCCACACAGCTGAAGTACTCTTATTCCTCTTCTGCTGGTTCCATGCTTCCTGTTCATGGGGCTGGGCACAATCCAAGGAGACATGCCATGAACTGCTCAGTTTTGGGCTCTGTGATCCGCTATTAACAAAGAACAATTCCAGGATGTTTGTATTAGAAGAGTAGCACCCTACTAATCTTAGTTACACCCCTGCCTATCCAAGATAAAAACCAAACCCAAACAAACTGAGCTTGGATTCCCAGATGGGGAAGAGATTAGCATTTTGTCAGCAGTGGTGGGCCCCAGGCTGCACTGAGACTTGGGTTAGCCACTGCCCACACATCATCAGCAAGCCATCAGCTCTTGCGGCTGCTGCCACATGAGCATCAAAGAAGTGGTGACATCTTGTTACCAGAATCTGTCTCTTTTTGGTAGTTATTACCCCAAACAAAAGTTGATCACTTGCATATTTGATGAGTCAAAACTCTTCAAGTCTTTTATTTCTTTTCGATACTTCAGTCAAAAAATTATATGGATTTTGTTACATTCAACACTTGGTCCAACAATGTGCATTTCCATTAAGGAAAACAAAAACCATTAGGGGTAAGCCAAAACATACAAACACACAAAATGTAACTATTGTTTTCACATAGTTTATCCAAATAGGATTTTTACTATGTACAGAATCTGTATCTAATGTTATGCAGTTGGGTCTAGATATGGAACTTGAAAAAATGCATTTATTTTCATGCATATAATTTTGTTTTATTTTGGTTTTCTCAAGTCTTTTTCTACTTACCTGGCAGCAGACAGCCCACAAATTGCATTTTAAATGTATGATATATATAGGTATGAAAAGACGTGGGATTAAGAAAGCTTTAATGTTATACTTCACAATTCATTTAATAAAGTAGCAGTAGTTAGAAAATTTTACTTGGCAAGATCATACTGGGGTGGGAGAGGGCCTGTATGTGGAAAAGGGACCTGTGGAATGTTCCTATGATTAATCTGAGGCAGCACAGCCCAATGATGGGAATTTGCTCTGGGAGGTAGATCTTGCTGTAAACCATTCAAGATTAGATATGAGGCACTGACATATGACAAATGAAACTGCTGAGAGAATGGCTTATATGAGCTAATGATTTTCAATCTTTAATTAAGCACCTAGCTTGGCATAGCGTCTTAGATTTAAGTGAATAAGTACCTTTAAGGTTCAGGGTCAGAGCTTTGATGGGAATTTTGCTGAGGAAAACTGAGTTGGAGAGACTTTAAGGAAGAAAAATATTAGTTGCTCTTCATTCAGAGCATTGAGCAGACAAGGTCAAATCCGGCCACCTTTGCCAGGTCCCATGGCACCTCCCTGGCAAGTGGGAAGCTGCCCAAGATACCATGCAGACAGACATTCCTCTGGAGGTCCAGAGCACTCTGGCCTGTCAGCAAGGAAGGGCACTCCGCAGCATCTGGGTGGAAAGAGGGGGAAAAAATATTGCTTAGAATCTGCTTAGTTTGGGCCTTGTATTCCCTGACCTCCAAGTTTTTGGGCACAATTTATACCCATAGCTGACTGTGGGCACACAAATTATAGCATTCAGGAATTTAACTACCTGATGATTGGACCTCTGCTCAGTGTTGCAACCCCAAGCATTCCACATTCATGAGAGAAGCCTCCAAAAAAATTTTAAAAACCTGCAAGATTGGCTTCAGGAGCATGAATTAATACTTTTTGAAACTTCTTTTTTGAGCCTGCATGGCTTGCATTTGCAAGTCCTCCCATCATCAAAAATAGTGGGAATCTTTGAAAAAACACAGCAATGAAATCAGGTTTTTGCTTACCAAAATGAATTACAAAACTGGACCTTCAGAAAGACAACCTCAAAAAGAAAAAATATCAAGACTTAAGATGAAGTTGCTGGAGATTGTACTGTAGAGGCTTCCAGGCAGTGTCTACAAATAATATATACATATAATGTATGTAATAATATATACAAACATTAGCATCTCAACCAAATACACACTGGCAAACAATTATTACATAGACAGACACGCATCCATATATAAATATACATTTCCAAATATGTCACCCAGGACACCAAAATGGGTGATGTCTGTCTTTCAGGAGAAATGGCACTTTCTAGTGTATCAGGGATGCACATCAGAGGCTTCTCGGGACAGTATCCACAGTGTTGAACTCACTAAAGAACAAGAAGATCCATGAACTTCACCTCCTCTCACTCTCTTAGCAAGTTACTGACTTGGCCTTTTCAACCAAAATGCAGACACCAGAAACACATGTAGAGCATGAAAAAATATGTACCCTTCACCAAGATTTACTGCTCAGGGAGGAGTACCACTCAGGGGTGACAGATCCCATTGGCAATGCTTTCCTGGAAATCCTTAGATCCTAGTGCTCTTTGGTGGAGGTGTAAAAGTTGCATCCATCCACCTCTTGTTGTGGATTTTGCTGCAGTTCTTACAGTTGCAACTACATGTTGAGAAAGCTGTAGCAATGGGTTTGTTTCAACAAAACCAAACATTTTTCAGCGCAACTTCATATCAAGCACAACTTCTAAGCATGTTTTTATATATATGCAAACACATCTAAATATCAATAGATTATTTGAACCCATATTTATGGAACAGGATTGAAATCTCATTTGGGGGGTCTTTGGAGAAAGACCTTCTCCATAGAAGAAATAGATACAGAGGAGACCCTGGAGACCCCTAAAAGATCCCAGAATATGTCACAGTGCATCTGTCACCTCACTGCCACAGAAATGCTGCTGCTACAGCAGAAGGTGGCAAGTTTTCTATCAGTGGAAGACAGGAACGTGATACAGTGCATTCCAGTGTCCACAAAAAACCCAGCTCATCACAGCCTTGCTGATTTTCTTCTTTTAGAGCAGTTGCAGCGATAGGATTTTCTTCCCCAACTCAGTAAACCTTGCTGGGAAACACCTTTTCTGCCTCTTTTCTGCCTTGACCCTGGTAAAGCCTGTGGTTCCAGAAGGTCTAAGGTATGAGCAGACTGAGGTCAGACCTCAGCAGGGGCTGCAGCTCCTCCTCAGGGGCAGTGGAGGGGCAGCTCTGATCTCTGCTCTCAGTGACAAGGGACAAACCCGAGGGAATGGCTGGAGCTGTGTCAGGGAAGGGTCAGACTAGATAGCACCCTCTTCCCCCAGAGGGTATCGGGCATTGAACAGCTCCCCATGGCTCCAAGGCTGCCAGAGCTCCAGGAGTGTTTGGACAACATTCTCGAAGATGCACAGGGTGGGATTTTGGAGTTGTCCTGAGCTGGACTAGAAGGGTCCTGTGCAGCTCAGGATATTTTATGATTCTTGCATAGGTTGCTCAGCTATCTTATACTTGCTATTGTATGTTGGTAAGGGAGAATCAAATCCAAATATTCTCTTTAATATTGAAACCCCAGAAATTTGGGAAAAAAAACCCCATACAATTTAAGTGAAACTCAAACAACTCAAGAGGGTGCCCTCTATTTGCAGGGATAACCAGATCTGTACAGCTTTTATTTTAAGGCCAGTTTCTGAAGCAGTAAGCATTTTTTATTCCCTCCTACTTCATTATGCCATTGTACTCAGATTTCGGCCCTTTTATCCTTTGCCCATTTCAGTCATGTTCTGGGATCTGCAGTGAAACCACTACAGGAGATGGTCTGCAGCCTCAGTAATGCTTTCAGACAAGCTCGGTAGCTCATATTTCTTTGTTAGCATCGCATTGCGAAGGCGAAAGATCAGCTTGCTTTGTTCTTAGGCCTTGATTTTCATAAGCTAATGATGACTGTGGGTGTAATTATGGTCAGGCTTAAGTGGTAACACAAGGGCAGAAAAACAGAGAGGCGCTTCCGTGGGCCTGGCTTCCCTCTGCTGCACACATGGAGTGGGAGGACATTGCTTGCCTTCCCCCTGGGCACAACCTGGCCTGGGGAAGGAGGGATATGCCAGTTGTGGCATGGCTTGGCTGCAGCAGAAACAGCAGGATGACAGTGGAGCGTGAGCCTGAGCACCCACCAGTTTGTGTTCCTTCTGACTCCGAATTAAACCCCTCTGACTGAACCACCTTGACAACAGCAATACATTTCGGCTCACTGTTGAGCAGGACCCTTCAGTGGATTTTTTCCCTCTAATGTCATGTCATCATTGCCCTGGTGGAAAAAAAAGTATTTGTGGCTGATTATTTGGGGAATAATTGGACTAAATACTGCAATGAGTGCTGCTTTTAAAGGGGATGGGACATGCTGTGGATGGAACAGTCCATAAGTTTACCACTGGTGGTATAGGTATATAGGCAAAATCTTTAATTATGCAGTGAATATAGCATCATAAAATGGTTTGGGTTGGAGGTTACCTTAGAGATCATCTAGTTCCAGATCCATGTAAATAGGCTTATTTAGTCACACAGTCTCTATACTGCTCTTTTTAAGCATTCTTTGATAATTACTTAAAGCAATTAAGTATTTTGAATCTTATACCACTTAACCTCAAAATCCATTTTTTTTCTGTTTTCAAAACGAAAATGATTTGAAAAATTTGAAGTCCCCTGTGGCTCTAAAGAAATGTCTTCTAAAACGTAAGTAAATATTCTCCAATATTTGGAAAAAGAATGGAAATGTTTTCCTAAAAAATTACAAAACACTGTATTTCCAAGCAGGTACCACTTGAAACAAAATGCTATGAGCATTCTGCTGGGAGGTGAGAAGATTTATAAGCATGCATTCAAAAAATTTCAACTGGCAGTAATGAACATTCATATTAACTAAACAGACTGAGGTTTAGGCAGGCTTGCAATATTGTTTTCCTGCAGTAACAATATGCAAATGTCTGTACACACAGGTTCTCGAAGAGAGAATGAAATTAGAGTGCAAATGTCATGGAGTTTCAGGTTCCTGTACAACTAAGACCTGCTGGACCACGCTTCCTAAATTCAGAGAGATTGGATATATTTTGAAAGAGAAATACAACGCCGCAGTGCAAGTGGAGGTGGTAAGAGCAAGTAGACTGAGGCAGCCAACATTCCTGAAGATCAAGCAGATTAAGAGCTACCAGAAACCCATGGAAACAGATTTAGTGTATATTGAAAAGTCACCCAACTACTGTGAGGAAGATGCTTCCACAGGGAGCGTTGGTACTCAGGGACGACTCTGCAACCGTACCTCTCCCAATGCGGATGGATGCGACATGATGTGCTGTGGAAGAGGGTACAACACACACCAGTACACCAAGGTGTGGCAATGCAATTGCAAATTCCACTGGTGCTGCTTTGTGAAGTGCAACACATGTAGTGAGCGGACAGAGGTGTTCACCTGCAAATAACAGCATGAAGTGTGAACAAACAGAGCAAACCAACACAAGTGAGGAAAGTGGAGTACAACAAGCAACAACAGCATCATTTTGCACATCTAATCCTCTTGGGGAAAAGAGCCCCAGCCAACACCACAACAACCGCTCCCTCCCCACAACTACTTATACTTCTAAGGATGGTGCATTTTGGCTGGCTGGCTGTTTTAACTGCTTTGGAAACAAAGGCAACAGGATTAAGGTGATGTTGACAACCACGTGAAACTTTCTCTCTGTCTCTCTCTCTCTTTTTTTTTTTTTAAACTACAATCTGGGTGTTGTAGAGTTCTCTTAGTGTTTTAAATTATACATATCAGAGAAGCTGATTGCATTGCAGCTCCCATGACATTTAAAAGAAAAAGACACTTTCTCCTACTTTCTCCTATTTTACAACAACAACACTGTCTAGCCCTGTGCAAACAAAGACTTTTTTAAGGAAATGAAATCTTCACTGACTAGAACACAGCATTCTTACTGCAAAACCCAAAATTTCTAAGAAAGCAGATAGAGAGAAACAACAGGTAGGGAGCAAAATCTATGACAGAAATACTCCACTACCACTTTGGAAAAAAACCCCAACAAACATTCACAAAATTACATCAGCTGCCAGTGACACTGGAACTCTTCGAACGAACATTAAAAATAATTATTTATGTTTTTAATAGTATAAAAAATTCTAAGCACTAACGGGTAGCTATGTCTTAATTCTGTACTAAATGTAAACTTACCGGAACTCTGACTTCATGACTTTTGTATTTGGTTCTCCCTAAGTTCTTCAATGCTACTGATCTGTTGTCACTCCACTATTAGAGAGCTCAATTACTGTAGGCCTTAAACAATTGCCAGAACTGAGCAAAAATATCACATGAAACTTTGGTTGCCAATGTTTGATATCAACTTTTACCACTTGCCTCCTGAGTAAGAATGACTTTTTCAGTCTCAGGCCTGAGGTGTGGAGCACCTGCTCACAGCTCCTCATAGGGAGTTTTAGGATACAAAGATGTGTTTCAACAAATAGCAAAGGCTTTGCTTTGACATTGAATGCACTGGCAGGGTCTTCCAGGCATTGTGTTTTCCTTTTAATGGTTGAAAGTTAACATTTCCAAGACTTTTAAAAAACTTATGCTCAGTATGCACTCAAAAGTCGATAAAAGTGTGGCAGCTGAGCTCTAGGTTGCTGCAACCCCTGAGCTGTCATGGCTTCACAAGCATAAGAAAGTCAAAATTTGGGTTATTCTGTGTCATCATTATTTTAAGGTTGGCAATAACGTACCTCCTGGTAAGCACATGAATGTTAAGAGAAAGAAGCTCACTTCTTAATAGCACTCAATCCTAATTCCTACACCTTTTCCCTATGAGAGATTTTAAAAACAGCTTTAGATATTTTACTGCTGTAAAATCTAGTGTTTTAACCCCAAGAGCCCAGATATGCCCACTTAGAACACAGCCCATTTAATCATTTAATTGTTTGCTTGTCCCAAGAGTCCCGGCCGATTTTCTGAAAAGTTGGATTAAAAATTTCCTCACATTTGCATATCTGCATTTTTAGCTTTTGTTTAATTTTATTACTTATATTGAGGGGCTGCAGAGCCATGAGCCCTCCCCTAACTCAGAACACTTGTCCATCCACATGGTGCTCTTGGGGTAAGGGGCTGGTGGACCTAGAGCTCCACCAACTCCTGTGCTGGATATGTGAATGAGCCAGAATTACGTCTGTAATTTGTGGACCTGTATTATCAAAGGTAACTAATGATTTGGGGATCTTCATTTGAACACTTGTGAGGACCCAAGCACTTACACTCTGAAAATCAGACCCCTTTGATGACTCCCTCACAGAGCAATGCAAAATTGCTTATTTTTTTTTGATGTTGCTGTTCATTTCTAAATACCAGCCTTGGCATGAATGAGTGCAACTTCACAGAAGTCAACAGGGGCCCCTAAAATACTAGATTTACTCCATGTAATTTAAAGTACCTTGGATTCATGGGTATTGTTGTTGAATAATAGTGATAATACTGTACTTTCACTACATTCTTGACAGGAAGCAAAAACTCCCAAACACAGTAATGCACAGTCTTATGGTACTAGATACTGTAAATATATTAGAATAGTATTTGTTAAGTACAATTGAGAAATCCAATTAAGTTATATTATTGTATATCGTTTAACTGTCTATAGAGTATTTTAAATTATTGCAAACTACACTGCGTTAAAAAGAAGAAAAAGAAAAAAAGGAAAAAAGGTTATGTATTATAACACCAACCACTCCAAAAGTGGACTAAAGTGACACTTTCTCTCTTCCACACCCCTATTTGAAATAGCTCTGTCTGCTACTGTAAGACCACTGTAACAGTCCCGTGACTGGGTGAGCAGTCTAGAATGTAATGTTTCAGAGCATCCTACAAAAGCTTTGCTCATGTGGAGGCAGAGCATTCAAAAAGGTGCTGTATGGCACAAAGCAGAGGGTAGCAGTGGGAATGCTTGGACTTTGAAATATGTCTCATGGAAAAGCAGTTTTGGTCAGAAAATACCATTACCACTAATATACTGAAACATTCCCCAAAATCATGACTTTTTACAAAGGTCTCTGTGAATAGAAGTGGGTTACACACAGCTTTTACTTTTAAAAATGTAGTTTGATGTCAAACACCTGTGACAATAGAGGTTGGAACACGACCAGCAACATGTGGTTTAACCATACCTTAGCCATGACAAAACTCAAAATACTTTATGTTATTAAAGAACTTAAGAGCAAAGATCAGTTTGTTTACTATGTTAATATTTTATGGCAAGCAGAAAACAAAAGATGAAATGTGTTTCCATTAAAACTTAATTTTTTCCCCTTCTAATTACTTTTCCTTTTATTTGTTCTTTGTTTAGGGAAAAAAAAAAGGCAAAAGGGTCTTATGAAAAGACTTCAGGCTTCTTGTACAGATTTCTCCACATGAGAAATTATAGGCAAATTCCAAGTCCTAAGCAGTTTCTGTGTTTCAGGAAAAATAGTAATGAACATGACTGTGTGTGGTATCAGTCTTGACCCATCTACCTACACCAGTGCTACAGAGCAACTGGCACCAGCGTTGTTCTTACCAGAGACTTTAGCTGGCTACAATAAAAAAATAATTTTTTTGGTGGAAGAAAACAAATGTTTGATAGAAATTTGGCATTTAACTCAAAAATGGTGCTTGACCCTGAACCTCACATAACAGATTAGCAGAGAGGAAGGAATAAGAGCCATAGAGAAGAGGATTGAAGGCCCTGACTTAGGCACTTGTACATGCTCCAGTTTCTTCAAGCCAGCTATGGACACATCTGAAAATCCTACCTGAATCTGAACCTGAAGGATTTTACAGCATTTACCTTGGTTAGAATAGTTACAACCTCTTTGATATCAAGAATACTGTCTTCCTATACAAAATCTAAAGAAACTGTATGACTTTTGCTGTATTTACCCCTCAGGGAAGATATCCAGATATAGATGGAGCTATAGTGAAATTCTACTTGAACCGAGTCCAAAATAACTTCATTAAAATGAACTAAGTTGGCCTGGGTTTACAGCAGCATAAGTATGCACAGTATTTTACCTACAGATGCCAAAGAAAACACTGCATCTTCTTTCTAATTACATCATGGGAAACTTGTTAATAGACCTGCAGGAAGTTTTTATAGCACATGGTAATATTACATTTGTTTTTATGATGACATCTGGAAACTAGATGAAACTCATCAAAAGCTTTGCAAATCTTTTAACAAATCTAAAGCATGTTGTAAGCAGGTCACCTAAAGTTTTGAACATATTTCCATGGGTTTCTTTGTTAGTTGAAGATTAAAACCCTAAAGTGATACTGAAGGTAACAAATCAAGACCTTTCCTTATAGCAGCTTTCCTGTGCAAATAGCTCAGTGTGGCTTTCACTATTGAAGGCAAAATTGGCATTCAGCAGAAAATGCTTTCTATAAAGCTAATTTGCATTCATAGCAATTTTCATAACTGGACAGAATGACTGCATGTTTCCTTTCCAGCCCTTCAGAGCTTTTGTTGCAATGACAGTTCCCACAGCGAAGGCAATATAGTAAATGGTACAATAAAGACCCAACATTCTTCTCTCTGAGTAATGGCCACAACAAGATGTGGAATATACACAACAAAAACTGCCTAAGAAAGAAACCCATCAAAGTTGGAAAGGCAGAGGAAGTTGTAAGCAATTTCAGTTTGTGTTACTGATACTCTAAGAAACCTCCTGTGTCCTAAACAAACTGCATTGTAGGCTGATCTTCACCCACAAACACATTTCCTCTCAAATCCAAAGTCCCTGTCTGCATGTCTACACATTCAGACTTGAACAAGCTTACCCAAAGGTTGGCAAGTATTTCCTTTTTCATGTTTTATCTGCTATTAGGAAATGTTAGGGGATCATTTTCTGGCAGACAACATATATTTTCAAATGTAAAATTTGCATCTCATGTTTTAAATGAAGATTTAGGACTTCCACCCCCCCCAACCCTGCACATTCCTGCAGAACAGATATGTTTGCTTTAAAAGATATGTTCAGTGAAGAATGGCAGTTCACATAATACATGGTAATTGTTTGCAATGTGTTTCACAGAGCACAAAGACAGAGGGAATAGTATTATTGTAAACTCAGAATCTTCAGTCATGCCCTTTTTTACTAAAAAGCAATACACTAATTATTAGCTGTTTGGAGACCCCAGTGTGAGTCTATTTTGATCACCTTTTCAGAAGTTAGTGCTATGAAAGACCAAAAAATGTAAATATAAAAGTTTGCTTTGTTTCCAGGTCCTCTTATTCTTGACGGAAACAGATCCTCAGATCAATAAAAGACCAGCTTAATGAGACTTAAACTTGCGTAGGTCATAAAAATGATTAATATATATGTTTCATAGACATCCCAAATAACTGGCAATCACACCAGACACTGGAAATGTCTGCATCGAAAGCCAGCTGTATGATTAGCCTCTGCCTTCATTTGCCCAGCAATTTAGGGAAAACCCTGCATTTTAGATCCCATACAACTAAAAGAAATTCCCAAGGAGATTACAAGATTTTGATCTTATTGTTTAATTCTTGTGGCTGAGAATGAAAAGGAGCATTCCCTCAATCTTTGGGTAAAGGGAAACCCAAAGGCATTTTGAAGGCTATTCACACCACTCAACTTAAAAGACTAAAAGACAGACTAAGGGAAGTGACAGCCTCTCTGGAGTCCCTCTACAATAGGGAGAGCAATCTTGAGGAGGGGGAGGCCTTAGTTCAGCTCTGACAGATCTTCTCCCTCTCATCTGGAGAAAAACTCTAGGAAGACAACGCTGGATAATTTATCTGCTGAAATTAAACACCAAAAATTGTATCACGGGAATGAATTTCCATCTCCCCTCTACCATTTACCTTAGCTGCTCTTGGGCCCAATTCTATTTTCCCTAGGTTTTTTTTAAGTGCAAGCTTTATTAGTTTATATGTTGTGGAATAGATACTCTACTACATCAGTGAAATTTGCTTTGCTTTTGCTTTTTATTGCCACCCTCCCCTCTCTTCCAACCAATATCCAATTCTATTTCCATGCAGAAATTATTTCAAAGAGAATTGTAAAAGCCAGACTACTATCTAGTGACTTGATTGAAGTCGTTTCCTACAAAGCATCTTATTTATGATTTTGAATTCTTCTAAACATATAAGCTGTCCAGAGAACTCTTATTCAAGGGGTGAACATTTAATAGTGTCATAATACTGGTTGTGGACAATCCTGATGGATATTCATGGAAATCCTCTCCTGGCTCTTTCACCAGAGTGTATCCAGGCTGCACTGAAAGGCTGTCACAGCAACTGCATGCCAATTACCTGCAAGGATTGCACCCTGCCATTGCATCCAGCTGAGTTCAGCTTCCACGTTAGGATTGTTCAAAGGGCAGTGAAATTTAACAATCATGTATTTTCAGTAGTGCTAGATATAACACAGAATTTTCCATAGTGCTAAGCATCATTTCAACACTTTGCTGAGGTAAGTATTACATTCTTTTAAGACAGAAATACACACATAACAGGAGGTTTAGGCTGGATATCAGGGAAAGGTTCTTCCTCCTGCTTGGGCACTGAACAGGCTCCCCAGGGAATGGCCCCAAGGCTGCCAGAGCTCCAGGAGCGTTTCGACAATGCTCTCAAGGCACAGAGTGGGATTGTTGGGGTCTCTGTGCACGGCCAGAGGTTGGACTCGATGATCCTTTTGGGTTCCCTCTAACTCAGGATATTCTATGATTCTATGATACTTGAAGGAATTAGCATACCCAGAGAGAGAGAGAGAGAAAAGGTAGTCCTCAAATTGCATCTTATATCCCAAATAAAAAGCTAAAATGCATGCACATAATCCATGTATTTCCATGCAAATGTACAGATACATGTAAATACATAAAATACATATGTGTGTGCATATCTGAAAAATACTCACTGCAGATATTCAGAACAATTTCTATAAGCTCCTTCCTCAATTTTCCCTTTTCAAGGAGAGTGGATTTTTGTGGCCTCCTACTGAAATATAGGGATACAAATTTTCTAAATTGTCTTCCATATATCTGTGTCATCAGCACCCAATAACTTCTGATAAAACCTCCTTCTTTTATTTGTAGGTATTTAGGTGTTTTCCTTTATTAGTAAGTCTCAATGGAAAGCAGAAGGGGAATTGGATCTAGATAATGTTTACGAGCCTTTTCTAACCAAAACTGTTCTGTGATTCTATACTTGTGCAGTTACTAAAAGGGGATATGTGTGAAATTTCTCTCCCTCCTCATCAGGAAGAGAAGGCAGCCTAATTCCATTCTAAATCCCTTGCCAAAAGCCCCAGCAAAGGCCAAGAGTAATGGCTGAATTAAGATGTCCTGGTTTTCAGTGGTTTTACCATCCCTACCTGCCATGGTTCCTGCAGTGCACAGGACTGATAGTGTGATGACTATATGTTTATTGGCGAGCATCTCACAATCCTCACTCCTTATCTCCCTCTTTAAAAGATAAGGTACTTAATATTTGCCCCTGGCTGATATCAACGAATGTGTCATGATATGCACTTGATCTGCACTCATGTTAACCTTCTGAGCAGATGCAGACACTTTCAGTCAGAAAACCATCACTGGTTTTCACTAGTACATTCACAGTAATGAGCCAGACAAATGCTTTCTGTTTTTGAAAGGCCAGAAGCAATGCAGCAGGACAGGTTTGTCCACCCACTGCATTTTGTTCAAGCAATTCTGGCACTGAGCTGCATTGGGATGAAATAGTCTTAGGAGGCCAACATGCCAAGCTTGAAGAGTAGAGTAAAGTAAATATATAATGGCGTGGGAAAAAGTATTTTGTTTGTTAATATTAGGTGATATAGAATACCTGTTGTTCAGGACAAGGAACCAGAGAGTTGCTGGATTCTGTTCAACAGTGCCCAGTTGTCTTTTTTTAGTGCCTAAGCTGCTTTATTCTCTGTGCGTGTGCACACATGCAGAGGGACTTGGAGAAGATTTACTGAGTCAATGCATGAATAAACTTTACTTTTCATGAAAGAAATAAAAGAAGAAGGGGTTAGGGATAATCTAAGCAAGAAGTACCTGGAGATGGGTCACAACAGCACGGTAAGAAAATACGTGTTTGGAAATTTCATCTAACTACCTAACCCAAACTACTCCTGGAGGAAGGAGAAGGAATGAGGAAGTCAGTTTGTGGTTACCAGCTTCTCTGGCTGAGATATTCAGTACATAATTATCACAGAGCTACAGTTCAGCCAGCTTTTGACAAATGAACTACCAAGAGTTTTCTCTGTGTGTTTTCTACTCAAGTGTGTTTAGTCATAAGTACATCGTTCTAATGGCATTTTCTTAGTCAAAGAGAGCCACTCCTAAGCATTAATGTTCCTGTTATAAGCCTCTGTTCTTTTATTCAAGTTGAAGGTCTTTTTGCAGAAATTGAATATCCTGGACTTTTTTCATCCACAGTAATTTTGACTAATTACACCCCTAGCACTCAACATCTCCAAATCCTTTGCAATAGTTCATATAGTCTCTCCTGAAATGATTCCATGAAATGGAAATAATCCCTGAGATACTCAATAGAGTTATAAAGTTAATTTTAGAAAAGGAAAAAAAATGTAGCAAAAGGACACAAACATCAGGTCAGAACATCAAATTTCTTTGTTCCCAAGCACCTCATTCAAATTCAGCTTCTCTAGTCTTCAGGGTCATAAACCAGAAACTCCTGGGTTTGTAATGCTCTCATTAACTTATCCAGAAGTATCCCCATTTTAGAGGTATCTGTAAATATCGACTTTCAGTCCCAAAGACCTGGAAGAGGAAGAAATGAGCCTTTAACAATCCCTGGTGATGCCACTTTATGCTTTGGCTGTATTTGCAAACCTAATATTAAAATGAAAAGGTACATGTGGAAAATGTTTATTTTTAATCACTGCATATTTTTCAAATCATATTACTTTATAAAGTGAGAGCTAGAACTCTTTTTGATTCTTTACAATTTTACAAGCAGATAATAAGAGGTCATATACCCCTTTGGGGATGTTTTCCTGAAGTGGAAGTTAAAATTTAGTGACTTGAATGCCCTCTACTAGTATTTGAACCATTTTTGTAGTTTTTGATTCTGCATTAGAAAGTCATGTATACTTAAAACACATTTAGTGAAAGTACCAACACTGTCAATTTTTGTTTTAGTAATTCCTGAAACACTCTCCCCAACCCTAACTACCCACTAGCAAAGAGAACAAACAGAAATAAAATTTTTCAAACCCCAGCTAAATGAATGCTTTCCCAAGGACCTGCATTTGCTTTCCTCTAAAAACAGTACCCCCAATTTTCTGTTTAAAACCTTTTGCATTCAAGTGCTGCCCCTTTTCCCTAAGCGGGTTAACTTGAGCTTCTTTTTCCACTTCAGCTTTTTAGTTGACTACACTCCCTCACAGCCTGATACCTGTTCAAATGTCTCTACTCAAGCTGAGACAGATCCAAAAGGCACTTGCAGAGGCTGTCTGCCATGATTCTGAAAGCCTTTCTGCTGGCACTTCAAAGCAGCGAAGTGTTTGCCTGCTCACATTGTCTCCAGCTGAAAAGAGGAGGGAGTTGAGCTTCCCCTTCCACTGTGGATGACTGCAAGGTAAGACACATCAGCTTAAGGAGCAATAAATCAAATCAGGCCCTGGTTAAGCTCCTGACCCGAAACCAGTCCAAGGTGATGGTTTTCACCAAATTCAGCTCTGACTCTACACTAAGCAAAGCAGACTAGAAGATCCTATGAACTAAACAAGGAAGTTTTCTAAATCAGGTGTACCTCTCAAACTTTGCAAAAAAATTTATTTGGTGACAAAAGATAGGTTAATCAAGACCAAAATACTGTTGTGATGCATCTCTCAAATTCAATATAAAACCAGAAGACTAGGGATTTTTTAAAGCAGGCTTCTTCAGTGCCCTAATTTTTGCAATATTTTGATTATACATTTTAATATATATAATCTAAAAGCTTGAGAAAAAGGAGGAACAAGATATAGAAAGATTTCACAAGTATCAAACTGAAATTAGTTGGCTGGCTCAAACCAGACCCTGTCTTAAATCAAGGGAACTATAAATTTTTGTGCTTCCTTGGAAAGAAAAGGATTTTCAGGGTTCTTGTGTGTGTGTGTGTGTGTGTGTATGTGTCTCTTTGTGATGGGGAATACATAGTACTGCTAGTTGAGAAGCATGTTAGTTTTTTGAACATTTCTGTTCCAATGCAGTCACAATCTTTATTTCCTCCTACTTTTGTAAAAACCTTGACTGGGTGACAGTATGGAGTTTCATATTTCAGTTCCAAAAGAAGATAGTCCTGTATTTTTCCTCGCTCTAAGCTTTCTCAGATATATTGTTATTGTTATTCTTCCAAATTCAGACATGCAAATCAAACAAAACTGGAGTATATCACCATCTTCATCTTAGAGCAATATATGAAGGCAAAAGGTGTTAAGAGTACTTTCTAAAGATATAAAGATACAGAGAAAAAAACCCACAACACAGAAAACAAAATTTAAATAGCTGAAGTCTACCATTAAAACAAAGCCAGGCTATCATATTCTGTCACAGTTTTAAAATAAATACAACTGATTAAATAGGAGCTTGCTGGCCTGACCTGAGATGTCATTTGTGAAATATTGCCCAATGCCTGGGTAGTTTCTCCTTTCCTTCATTCAGCAAACCCTGGTAAAACTCAGTCCTAAAGTCAGGTGTAGCAGAGGACATGTTGGAGAGATCATATCAAATTTGGAGAGCAAGGAGCACACGGTAGGTGCAGCAAGGCACAGACAGGAGGATTTTATAACCTCACCACAGCTATTTGTGGAACACAGGAATACTTACACCAACAGCCATACTGTGGGCAATCAATGGCTGGCACTATTTTCAGTCATTTTCAGTATTTCCAAATGGAAGATGTTTGGCTTCTCTGCACTTCTTGGTTAATGACTACTTCTGCATTTTCTGGGTGAGAAGAGGGCAGAAGGCAAGACTTTGAGAGCTACAGGAAAACTGCTGGGAAACTTGGTGTAGTTGTTTCTGCATCTCACGGCACCAGCTCAGGAAAACAATTGGAGGCCAGTGCTGGAGAAGTTATTTAAGACAGGGAGGGGCAGGATGCAGTCAATGCCCAAGCAGAGCCTCCCAAGTGACACTGCAGCCCTGTCACAATGATAACAGCCCTTTACTGAAACCTACATTATTTAGCCTTATTATTTGGCTCATATTTGTTTTCTTGGTGCTTTCCCAAAAGCCAAGACCAGCAACCAAACAGTGCAAAATAAACATGCTGCCTGTTGCTACACAGCTTCAGCACAGGCTGAGGAGTCACTCTGAGTGTGGATGAGGCAAACAAACGAGTCTTGCCCGGATGACAAAACAAATATTCCATTTGTGTCATTTTGGCTGTAGCTTGTGTCAGGAAATCAAAGGCAGAGGGAATCCCAGCTGCTCAGGGGAATTGACTGGGATTCCTGCCCTTGGGAGCTGTCCTGCCACCGGTAAAGAGCCATGGTGTGGAACCAGGAACCAGAGAGGTGTAATCTCAGCCTTCAGCACACCTCAATGCTTCGCCTGCAGCTCTCACTGAGAATATCGAGTTTGTATACTCAGGGCATGAATAAAGGTGAAATTTTCTGAATTATTTTAATGTAACTACAGGGCATCCACAGCTAACCAGCATGGCAGTTCAACCGGGATGACTGCCAAGGAACAAATTCAATGCAATGCATTTCATTTACTCCTTAACAATGGGTAAATGGCACTCTCTTGCTGTTTCAGAGGTGTACCCACCGCTGTCTACGTGTCTGCCCACAGGTGGTGTGCCCTATGAACACTCACAGTCTGTTAACATAAATCTGTTCACTTGTGTTTGCTTCCCCCTTCCAGCCTGGCTGCTAAAGCCTATCACAAGTCTCAAGCCAAACAAGTACAAACACTGCTCGCAGAGGCAGCAATTAGAGCTCGTTGAGGTAGGTGCAGAGCTCCAGTCACGCTGGCCCGTGGCCAAGGAGCTGCACGAGGGAGCTCTGCTTCCCCAGCCATGCAGGAGGAGGGAGGAGAAATTCCCTTCGTACCTCCCAACATGCTGATAATGACAGAGCTTCATCGTTTCAGAGCTGTGCCTCTGTCCCTGTGTTTCCAGCTGCGAGTGGACATTCACATGCCTCTTTTTAAAGTGGCCTTCTCTGCAATCACTCTGGCAACCCCATTAAATACTTCTAGTAGCCTCATTTTCCCCCTGACCACTATCTGTGACTAGCAAATAAACTGATATTACAGTGAAGTTATTATGTTATTTGAACAAATACTATGGTTTTGTGAAAAAAATGTGAAAAATCATGGCCAAATCTAAAACAAAGAAAATATTTTGCTGTTACATAATAAAATGTGGAAAAAAGAAAGCAATTTTAAAACACCAAACTAAGATATTTTATCGCTTTACAAGCTTAAAAATAAGCACGCACAGAAGCATTTTGCTGAATCGTAACCTAAATATTTTTTACCTTCTGGGACAAAACCCTCAGTATAGTAATGATGATGGGGAGCAAAACAATCTGCTAATTCTGTAAGTTTTTCTTTCCAGGATTTTTTTTTCCATTATTGAGTGTATACATTACGAAAGGAAATACATTCAGCTCATGCAGTTTTTCCTTTGGACATAGACATGGGAAAAAATAATAATCACATGGTTCAGTGCAGTGCTCACAAAACTTCCAGCTTTCTGTTTGCTCTTCTATTGCTGTGAAACAACTAGAAATGCATCCCATATATTAGCATACAAATAGTGTAAACTGAATTGTTTATAAACATCAAACATTATTAATAGCGCTCACACACGTTACCATGGAAACAACGTAATTGCTATACCATTAGGACCCAATTTCTTTGTGCAGTGAGAAAGAATGGCAATTTATCTCCATCTGGGTGGTTTCATGATGCTGCTTATAGCCATAGATCTCCCCTCTAAAGCATCTTTTACATGCAGAACTAGTTTTGATTAAAGAAGAAAGATTAGATCAATATAAGAGTAAGACAACTTGAAACAGAAGTGCACATGTGAAAACACTGCAATTATTGCACAGGAGTCATGTGAACTATTCTGTGATGGGAATTCAAAGGCATGCTGAGGAATTTCAAGCCCAGTCAAAGGTCACTGTAGGCCAGTGTTTCCCATCTCGCAATTGCCAATGGTCAGTGGTTACTGCCATCTGTTTGCTGCTCAGCAGCCTCGATGAAGCAGCAGTATTGATTGCAGATCCAAAAGGTAAAAAATTAGCAAGAGACATTCTTGCTTATAATCCTTCTAGTAAGGTCAGGGGTTGAACGGACTAAAGAAATGTTTTTCCTCTTTAAAGAGAATGGACTATATGCAGTGTCAATATTTAAAGGTAAACAGAACTTTATCAGACAACTATAGGGGCAGAGTTTGTAAAGGACAGATACGTCTGCATATATATAGAGACATCAAGTGGGATTTTTGTTAATATGAGTAAGAATATTAGGCATTAAGAGCACTGCTTTCCTTCTTGCACTTGAATTGGAGGCTATGATACAAAGAAACCTGTTCCTGGACCTAACAGTGTTAATGGTAAGATTATCACACCTTGGCAATACCAGCTTCCAACTTGGTCTTTTCTGCCCAACAAGAGCCCTTTAAGAGAGTTAAGAGAAAACAGGTGGTAGTTCATCACAGCATCATACCAGACTGTATCAAACCATGGCTTGAACTGATGTATGTTTTAACATAAGAAAATATAATAAAATTCTCAGCTGAAATTATCATTCCCATCAACCAAGATTTATAAAGATGAGCAGACAGGATCCTTGTGCTTTTGATGAAAGGTTCACACTGAGGCTAATTTTGCAATACCACTACAGGCACAACTCCTACAGATGGTAAGTCAGAATCACAAGGTTACTCCAAAAAGACTGTATGTAGAAAGTCCCATTACTCCATGAATTGAGCTTATTCCCAGGCTAGATTTCCTATGAAGTGTCCTGCCTTTTGTCTCATCAAAAAGTGCACCTACATTCAGAATGGAAGATTCCTTTGTGTCATCTGTGATAATAACAGTAAAACCAGAATGGCTTCTATATATCTGACAGAGATTTTTCTCTAAGGAGTAAAAGAAATCTTCTTCCTCCTTGCAGATCTAAATGCGGCAAAGTACTTTAGGAGGCTTTAGGACAAAAAAAATGTCTGGAATAAACACAGTGTATAATTATCATCATCTGTCTTCTCTGTGAATCCACACATTTTATATTCCATCTAAAACAGAAAAAAACCCCCTCAACGGGATGTCTTCCAGTGAACCAATTTAGCTAATGAGAGTGAATATCAATGACTGCTACAAATCAGAATGGTATTAGCATAAATTTTACTTAATGAGGACATATTTGCCTAGTGCCAGGAGCAAAATGCTGCTGAGATAGATTGTAAAATCCAATGGATGGGTAAGTCTTATCTGGAAAAAAAAAAACAACAAAAAAAACCCCCAAAAAACCAGCAGATGAAGTAAACAGAATTGTATATATGGTTCCTGCTAAACTAGATTTTTTTGCAATCCAGGATTTTAACCCCATTTGAGGCTTTTCAAACTTATCCATCATAATAGAATACTATCAAGTTTTTAAATGTGATGAATTAAACACCCTGAGGAACAGCTTGACAAGACAGTCCATTGAACACTTTTAACCTCATGTGGGTAGGTAGATCACTGAGGGAACTTGCTTTTCTCAATTTAAAGCATTCAATAAATGTATTTGGCTGCACAACAAATATGTATTTTCCCTTTGCGCATTGTGTAAGGCTCTTTTCTGAAAAATCCTTACTACTCCTCTCAGCTTCAAAAGCAACAATGGTACATTGCCCTCTGTCTGCCTTTGAGCAATCTTGGGTGGAAAATTCCCTTCAGCCACTATTGTCTTGAAGGAGTTAAGTCCCAGCAGCATCCCGGAGCTGTTCAGCACACTGCATTTCTTCCTCTTTATACAGAATCCCTATTAGACAGTCTGAGGAGGCTCCATGAACAATATGAAAGATTTTTGTCTACAGTAATATAAAGGGGTTAGAGTTCAATACTCTCACAAAATATTTAATCTTGTGAAATGCTATTAGTAGTGTCATTCTTGCATATATCTGCTTTGAAATTCCTAACATTAGATTCTTCTATGTAAAGGAATATAGGGCACAAGTGTTCTTACCTTTGATATACTATAGGATCTAACAATATTTAACTGGTGAAGTCATTTTTGTTTCCAAACCTGTGTCTCAAATATGCTTGGGAATGTGGAAACTCACAATGCCCTTATTCATGACATCAAAATCAGTTCCATGGTAACACATTGTGATGACAAAATACACAGATTGCGAGGTCACAAGTCACACTTAAGAACAGGCAGGGGAGAAATTGTTAGTTTAATGAATAACATTAGCCAGTTCCAATAGGAATAAAAATAAAGAAAAAAATAAAGTGCCTAAAGTAAACACCCTTAAATGCACTTCAGAACCATTTCATCTTAAGTAGTTCTTCAAAGGCAGAAGGCTTCCATAGCTTTCACCTCTGCAGTAAAGAGAAGCCAATGTTAAGAAGAAAAGAGGTGGTGTACATTAATGATGACCCTATTAGTGCTTTTACATGCACAGAGAGAATCAGCAACTGCAGGGAAGAAATGTTGGAAGAAAAGGAATCATGTTGACTCCAGGCTAAATTCCTGAAAGCAACTAATGATTCTTATGCTCAGCAAGGACTGGGTTTTTGCACCCACTGAAAAGCCACTTCCAAAACTTGCATGTCCTTGGTCTACAGACAGGTATTTGGAATATTTCTGTCACAGAACTCAGCAATGACAACTGCAGTATGGCTCCTTCGGTTGAATTTTAAGTGATTCTTTCATTGCTTGTTTTCTGAACACTGCATCACAGGAAAGCAATCCAGGTTTATATGGTTTTAATGTCTAAAGGCCACCTCTGACATTCAAGCCCTATTGCTGCAAGGACCCCACTCTCTGCAGGTATGAGATATTCCCGTAACCAGCTCATTGCCTGAGTAGATAAAGGCCGCAAAAGCGAGAAAGGAAAAACCCAAAGGAGGAAATGACCAGCCCAGTATCCAAACAAATGCCAGGCATCTCTAAGACTTTGACACCACCATCAAATTTGCTTGTGATTTCCTGGGCAATAACAGGAAAAATTTAGAGTTCTTCAAGCAAATGAACCAGAAAAATCTGTGGTTAAGGGAATATTCTTGCAAATGGCATGTCTTAGTCATTAGGTGGCTGGCCCATGAAGTCACTGCACAAAAAGTAACAAGAACACATTTGAATGAGTTTTCCCCCCTGACTCTTATACCTAAACCTTATTTGAAATCACAGCTCAGATATGTTGCATACAATCTATTTGACATGACCGTGTCATAAAATTGGCACTGTACGTTCTATGCTTACCACAGTCTGAAAGGTCAACAGAGAGGATAGATTTCCTTTAGCCTTTTGTTTAAATAGCATCTTATTTTTATTAGGAAAGAGGGTTATGGTTTTTTTACTGTATCATGGCAGACAGCCCTATCCCAATACATCCTTACATAAACAGTGACTGCAGAGCCAAAAAACAAATTGCAGCTTAAACTCTGTAAGGAAAACCACATCTTCTTTCCATATATCAGAGCAAAGGCTTTGAAAGATAAGAGCATTTCAAAATAGATCATGGATCAGTTTCGATTTAAATTATGTAAAATCACTGGATTATTCAAAAACAATGAAGCATGCTTTGGTAAGGCATTAACATTTTAAACATATTCTTGTACTCTGGCAGTGTAGAGAATGGTAAAATTCCCTCTGTATTAGATAAAATGGCTTGACAGTTGCATACATACTCAACCACAGGTGGGGGGTTCTTCTTAATTTGGTGTCTATCATGTGATGCTTCATAAGCAAAGAATAACAGGCTATGCTGCATTATTCAATTGGGTTATGCTTTTACTCTTTCTTCCTGCATGTGAAAAGCATAACAGAGAACTAGCAGAGCAGAAGTAAGATGTGTTTTGTTAGTTGTCTGAAGCCCTGGGGCCCGGAACCGGATAAGTCCTGATATTATACCCTGGATTGAGCAGAATAAATCCATTCTGTTTCCTCCAAACATTTAGCCATTAAAAAAATATGAGATAGAAAAACAGACTTTGCTGTCTGCATGCCTTCTTGTAAAGCTTGTATTGTGGAAATGTCAGAATCATTAGGTCATTGGCATATATTTTGCAAGCTAATGCTTCTACTTTAATTCTCACTGGGGACTGCATGTCTGCTTTTCAAATAAAACCCAGACTGAAGAAGGTGAAGAGAGCTTAAAATTATGCTAGTAATGCTCTATGATGGCTGATAACATGTCAGGATATGAATAATTAGGAAATATCAGCCAAGGCTGACACAACTGCAGCTATTAAGGTACCAAACCCCACAAAAGTAATTGGTAAGTGTTAAAATTGCCTCATAAATATTTGTGGCTCCTTTCAAATGCACAGAGAGGCACATGACTGAGTAAAGTTTTAAAATAAATGCAGCACAAGAAATAAATTTAATATGTGAAATCATGCACATAATAGAAGAACAGCAGGTTATACTTCAGAGGAGACAAGTGGATGAATTTGCTCCTGAATCACCCAAGACAGATGCAGAAAAAGTGGTCACAGAAACACAAGCCCCACTCCAAAAAGAGCTGTTTGTCTCTCAAAGCACATATTACTGATAAAATCTGGCATGAGTTGAAGAAATAGGTTAATAATAGTAGACACAATATCACAAGCAGAAACACTCTCGACTCACAACTGGATAAAAGTGTTGATCTTGCAGCAGTTACTCTTCTGCCTGAGTGATCACAGCCCATACCAGCTTTTCAGCCTTTTGCAGACACACACTCATACTTTATTCTGTGACTGAGCACCAGAGCACCTCTGCTGGGGGAGAAAGGACAGATTCCTCCACTTGAAGTCTTTCTGTGCAGAATCAGACCCAGCTCCCCTGTGTGCTCCTGTAGCCCTGTCAAAGGCTCATGGCAGGGAGTGGGACAGGTTTGGCACCTCCAGATTTTCTATCTTGAGCTTGGGGCTGTATTGAACTCAAAATAGCCACTCAAAACCCAGCCAAAACCACTGGCTGCCATCTCGATTTTACAGGATGGCCAGTTTAAACTGTTCAAAAGCACAAGTTTAGTGAGATTTTGATACCATTTTCTAAATCAGCCCAGATTAATCTGAAAGAAGAATTCAGAATCAGTAGACAAGTTAGTGGACTTGAATAAAACTTCAGACAAATGCAGTTTTTATTCTGAATTTCCAAACAAATCCTCAAATGAAACAAAACTCATACAGTTTATGCTTTCATTGTCTTGCATAGCCCAAACTAGTTGCAAATTTCTGTGTCCATTTTTGTGTTTCTGATCCATATTTTGTGGTTGCATGCTCCATAACAATCCTTCAGGATATATCCTGACTGACTTTCACAGGAACTTCATATACTGTGACATACTGGCTTAAGTTACATTGCTCCAAAACAGGCAATCAGCTGTGAACACTGGAAAGTGCTTTTTCACCTTGTGTTTTTCAAGGCATTAGTTTAAGTTTCAGGGTATTAACTTACGAGTATTTTAATTACCTAAAACTTTACTGTAAACTTCTTTAGAGTAGAAAGGTAAGACCCAAAGAGATTGTGAGCACATGCAGAAGCATAACTCCATAGCCATCAGAACAGATACATATTGTAAAACCTGAATCCTGCTCTGAGTTTTACTGATCTCCTTCTTCAACCTGCTCTCCTTTGTATTTATTTGACTTAAAATCAGTCTGACTCTAACAACCATTTAACAACCATAACAACCACAAAATCCATTCTTTGTCATTCCTCTGAAACTGGATGGCATCTGCGTTATCCTATAGGAATAAAAGACGAGTTTATAGGCTCTCGGCTTTTACCTGAAGTCTCCCCTTTTCTCCACCGCAGAAGTGGTTGAGATAAACAGTAAATAATTTGTTAGAAATGCTAAATTGAGTTTTACTAAATCATTTTTGTGATTAATTCTTGTCCTTCAACCAAGTGTATTGGGAAAAGATGAATTCCCAAAAGCTTGAATACTGGAATAAAATAATAATTTCCAGAATGTATGCCCCAAAAAACATTAAAAATGTAATCTATGCACTGTAAATAATCCTTATTATTTCTTTGTATTTTCTAATATTTCTTTAGTTTATTTGAAAAATTGTGGAAGGAAAGTTAGTTTGAAAAAATGCTTTTAAAAATGAATACATATTTTCAGAAATGGTTTTGGATATAAATTTGCTCTGCTTATTAGCTCAGCAGTACATTTATTCAGTCTCAGCTGCTGCAAAAAATAGTTTGCCAAGTATTGGCCTCAGGTATTTTCCTTTCCAGATCATACACAAGAGCAACTGGAACATGATTAAAAAGAAGCCCATGTTATTGCTCCTGTGAGCACAATGGCAATGTTTTTGGTGGCTTAGGGCAAAAGAGGACACATGCTGCAAGAGAACTGGCCATCTAAGTGGCATGGAGCATTTAATTTCATCCTGTCCTTAGATGTTTACTGACTTTGTGGCGAGCCCGCTCTGCCTCGGTTTCTCACCAATTCCCTCTTTTCACAGTTATCTTATTCTGGAAAACCTATCTATGGCTTATAAGTAGGAATGCAAGATTCTCACTGGAGTGGTGACTGAGCATTATGTGGTTCCATAAATTTGGAGACAACCTCTAGCACCTGAGGAGAAGATAAAGGGATAAGTGCAGGGCTCATGTCAATCACAGCACTGCTCCACTACATCTGTTACACAACTAAAAGAGGTTCAAGCAATATTTTCCTCTCAGTGAAGACAGTGAGTGGGGAGAAGGCAAAAGTGGCTATTATTACATAGAACTAGGTCAGAAACACTAGATTTATTGAGGAGAAGAGCAAACTAGTAGCCATTCCAAATTACAGAAATCACAACGCCGCAGTTTTGGGAAAAACAGGCTATGGGGAGAGATATTTCCTAGGAGAGACAAAAAGATGGAAAGACATCTGATGTATTTAGCTCAATTTTTTTTGGACTGTGACTGATTAAAACTGTAATCAAATTTTCATTTAGCTCTGTGGATCACAGAACGAAAACTTTAGCCATAGCCTTAGCCAAGCACCAAGGAAAAAAAAAAAAAAGGCAAGAGATTGTGCATGCCAGTACTGGGAGAAATAAAAGAGAAGAAAATGTTGTGGAACTCTATGCACTCTTTTCATTCTACAGGTTTTTATAGGTTAGACTTGGGTACATAAGTTTTTCTCACACCCAGAGAGTGTGCACAGGATACTAGTCGGCCATAGTTACCGAAATAATTTTGAAAAGAAAACCTATTTATAGGGAATGCATTGATAAAAATCTTTCTTTGATGAAACTAGGGTAAAATCAAACCATACCATGTGAATGTGAACTTCATGTGAAAGTAAAATAAAATCTAGAAGAAATAACATTTATACTTGCTTTCTTATAAAACATTTTCAGGAAAAGGAGTACTTACTCAAGGGGTGAGAATGCCAGCTATTAGGTTGTTAAGAAAGTGAATACAGTAGGAAGACAGAAGCCATTAAATGCTCAAAAATATATTCTCAGATGTTTTTAATGGCATAGAAAAGCTATCAAATGAACACAAAGTAAAGTTAACAGAATTCAAATTCCCTGTTACACGTGTGCCAACAAACACATACTTAGAAGCATACTCAGATGAAAACCTAAGGAAGAAATTAGACTTATTGCTCTGAAACCAGAAGAGAGCACTGATACACTTTTAAAATAGGTCTTTTGCCTACCAGCTCCAGAACAGGAAGCAGAAACCTTTTACCCACACCTTGAGCTTAAATGACAGACGAAGAGGGACTTTTTGCAAGAGCATGGAGTGACAAAACAAGGGGAATGGCTTCACACTAAGAGAGAGGAGATTTCGATTGGATATTACAAAGAAATTCTTCCCTGTGAGGGTGGCGAGGCCCTGGCACAGGTTGCCCAGAGAAGCTGTGGCTGCCCCATCCCTGGAAGTGTCCAAGGCCAGACTGGATGGGACTTGGAGCAACCTGGGAGGTGCCCTTGTCCATGACAGGGGGTGGGAAGAGAAGATCTTTAATGTCCTTTCCAACACAAACCATTCTATGATTTTATGTTCTAAGGCCCTAAGGGGCCAAGCCAATCCCTGTACAGATCTCCACATATCTACCAGGAATAGTGTTTCTTAATAAATGCATTTTTCCCCTCTTCCTCTCATCTCACCCTAATTAGTTCAATGGGGTGGTGGAAAATTTATTTAGAAAGCAAATGATAGTCCATGAAATTTTAACTTAGACCTCTAAACACAGTGCTTCACTGTAAATATTAGGCTATGCTCTGCACCCATATAATTTCCTGAAAGGATATCCAGACATGAGAATATATTGAAGTTTAGTGATGGTATTTTGCTGTGAGTATAAACAATAGACTCTTATCATGGACAGGGAGTCGGTGCTGTAAGTTTGGAACATAACAGACAGCAATGTAAAGGTAGAAGTGAATAATTAACTTCTGTAGGAAAACCAGGACTGATCTAGGGGCCCTTCTAGGCCTTGGGGGGTTAGAGATGGCTATCAATATTTCTTTACTTACAGAGAAGGAAAGTACACATGAATGATAAATTTGGCTGGAAAAGATTTATATCCAATTTTACTGCCATAACTGTTGATCTAAAAAAACCTTAATCTGCAAAAAACGTGCACGAAACACATTAATCATAATAATTAGCCTAGGAACAGCTTATGAAGAAGACACCCTTTCTTTGATCTTCTGGTGGTAATTGCTATACAGAATCATCACCTGAACCTGCTATGGTGAGGTCTTGCAGCAACATTTTTGCACTACGGAAATCATCAGAGGCTGTGGGTAATGCTGCAGGAAACCTAAAAGAAGGTGAATGCCAGCAAATATGGACAGGAAAATGAAAACCTTCCAGTACTAATGCATGCACAACCCTCCAGCTCCTCCTTTTCCAAAGCAGGCTGTAAACCGCTTATGCCAGTGGTGGAGAAAAGAGTTTCAAAAACAGAAAAAGTTATTTCAATTGCAGATGGATGATTTACAGCCAGAATTTAAATCTGGAAAAGATCTTGTGTCACTAGACACTCTGTCTGAGTTTTCAGTAAAAGAGAGGTAGTACAAACACCAATGTCTGATGTTGTTCATGTAAATAGGTTCAAGAAAGTTTTCTCAGTCTCAGACAGGATGCGATTGGTCACTTCAAGAGACAGTAATGCAAAAACGAGACTCTGCAAAAGGTAATGCCAGTGATTAAAGCTGGCTGACTTCTGAGTGTAAACCTACTCCTGTTAACAACTTTGAAGGAGAAATTTATGTGGCAGACAGCACTTTGCTCAGAGGTTCTAGATCATTGGTGTGTAAAATTGCAATGTAGGAAATACAAAAGTGAGTACATGCCAGGTCTATGGACACCAGAAGTGGAGAAAACTAGTTTTAAATAATATGATATTTGATTCTAAATTAGTGCGGATTCAGGGGAGAATAAAGCCCTAAAAATATAATAGCAAATGTCAAAAAAAAGAATATTCAGAAACTAGAGGGGTGGGGGAGAAACTATAATTTTAAACAATGTAAGACCAATAGACCGCATTTAATGTATATAGGTGTACATACATAGATGCATAACTATTCATGTTTTGGTTGGCAGGACAAGCAGAAGACGACTCAAGATGTGCCAGAGGAACTTTAGGTTGAACATCAGGAAGATTTTCTTCACCGAAAGGGATGTTAACCATTGGAAGGGGCTGTCAAGGGAGGTGGTGGAGTCTCCACCCCTGGAGGTGTCCAAGGAATGCTTGGACATAGCACTCAGTGCTGTGGTCTGGGTGACATGATGGGGATCAGGCACAGGTTGGGCTCAATGATCTTGGTCTTTTTCAATCTTAAAAATTCTGTGATGATATGGTTATTCATAATTTCCAGAAATATGATCGTTAGGGTACTCAACCATGAAATCTGTACCACACATACAAAATCTATTTTCGCATAGAAGTTACTTGCCTTGGAGAACCAAAGATGGTATTAATGCAGTTTTGTAAATTTGTATACATATATTGAAACAAACTGATACAGAAGACACTGTGACAGTATATCACATGATTAAAAGTCTTTTTATACACACAACAGCACTGAAGATATTTGACAGCAAACACAGTTATGAAAATCACTTGTGTCTTGTAAAACAAGTTCATTCATTTCTCTGAGATTACTAAGAAAGTCCACACAAATACTGCCCACTTTAAAGCTGCACAAAAGAAGGAGGGAAAGCAGACATCCTGAGGCTCCAAGATTTTAACCAGAGCAGACGAGAAATGGAGAGGGGACTGGCCAACATCAGTCTGAGAACTGAACAAAGCATTGTGGAGAGCTACAACCAAATGAGCACCAGCTCAGAGCCCAGTGGACAGCTTTGAAGAATTTTCTGCATCATCAGGTGAATTTTGTCCCCCCACTTCATGGAGAAATAGAAGTCCTCATTGAGGCCCAAGACCCTATTTTAGTTTACACCTACCAATGTAAGCAGCCTGACCTAGCTCTGGGAGCCATCTCCTTTTCTCCCAAACTCTTCCTTTGAGCAGTTGTTAGCTTACTTTGAAAATGCTAAGTGACTTTTTTGGCCACCAGCTAAAGACAAAAGATGAGCCTCGTGGAACTTAAGAGTTCAGGTAGACAACCATAATAATGGTAGATGGGAAAAAGGAAGCAACAGAAGCTCAATGTCAAAAGACAGACAGAGGGAAAGGAAACAATTTAATTCCTTCAGTATGTTACTAAAAGTTTCCATTTCCATCTTCACCAGGACCTGTTTAAAGAAACAGGTCATCTTCTGGGCAAACTGAGTTCTGCAAAAGAGAGCGTGAGAGACATGCAGTATTTGTAGTGTATATAATAATTTGCTTCATAGGAAATTGCCCCAAGACTATGAGGTGCAGCCATCCTGCAAAGTCTGTTCAACTGTATTATTCACCCAGAGTTGATCAATATTAGCAGTTCAAGACCCCTGAAGTAACTTTCTAGACTTGCAAGATTTATTATAGCCATTTTGTCTTGATCCCTCCCTAAATTCCCCCCCCCCATTTTGTGTATTTAGACCTCAATGGAGGAAAATAATTTAGAAATATACTTAACATTAAAGAAGTGATTAATGCCTAAAGATATCAATAGCAGGTAAGCACATAATTACTTATGTCTAAAATAAAGATAAGATTTGTACACTTTAAGTGCATTCCTAAAAAGATTTCTTAAGGGAGATTTTTTCATCTTGTTCTGCTCACATGTAGAGTGCCTAGCATAAAAATTTCTGTTAAAAAATAAACAAAAAAACCCCATAACAAAGCAGAAAGGTTTCATTGCAAAGATATTTAAAAGAGAAACAAGATTTTGATTTGCTTGGAACATAGTATATTTTAACACACACTGATTTCTTCAATCATTTGCAGAATCTGTATGAGGGGATTTTCAAGCCAGTGTAATATATCTTTTGATTTTTCAAGAATAGTATCTATGCCTGTACTTTTTAATTCAGCCACATTAAAGAAGAAATTTTCCTTTCCTTTTTTACAGGGCCCGTTTGATGCTGATTCTTCATCTTGAATTAGCTGTTGCCTCATATTAAATGCAAATCAAGTCCTTTTACACTATGAATCATTGCTACCCTTAGTTAAGGAGCAAGAAGAGATGAAAAGGGGAACAGAGCAGTTCTGGACAATACTGATGATGGAGGGCTGGCATGACTCATACTTAGGAGGTCCACTGCATTTTCAAGTCAACCACTGAGGAGATTAAGAAGCAACTTCAAACAGGACTTTCAAATGGAGAAGAAAACAGGAACTGGGATAAGGTATAGAGTAACGCACACAGCCACATCCTGAAGCCTCACTGATGCAAAATTCCCAATGATATTACCTTTATGGTTTCCAAGCACTAAGCTTAGAGTTCATGGTTTAAGACTGGCCTTCAGTTAGCTGGGAATTCTAAAGAACCCAAAGTCCAGTCAGTAGAGTTTTAAAGTAACTATTTCTTGCTCAGATTTTGTAACAGAGAGTTGTATGTAAATTTCCTAAAAAAACTCACTGTTTTCTTCTCAAAACCACAGCATTGTTATGAAAACTGTTGGCATATCTGTGGTTAGAAGGAAGAGGATATGGACAGTGACATTTCCATTTGCTGAAAATCAGGTGAGGAGGACAACTCTCAAGTAAGTATCAAATAAATCATTTTTGTACCCCTTCTAATTTTACTCTATATGAGAACTTAATATGGAATTAGAAAAATATCTGTCCATGCGGAAAAGCACATCTTTGCTGATGAGAAAGAAATAGAAATAACAAATTACAAAACCAGTAAAGTCAGAAGTGTATCCACCTTGCTATTTACCACTGACAGATAACATTTTTTTTTTGGAAACAGAGGTGATGAATACATTTTCTTCTGTTCTAAAAACTGAAAGAGGTTTTTGACCATTCCCTTTTGCAGGGTCCAGGGTAGGGAGGTGTTTATTTTTTAATCAAAGATTGTTCCATGCATTACTTTCCTATCTACCACATACATTACGGCACATGAATCCCTTGTACACTAGGTTTGATTGCAGAATTGATATTGCCCTCTTTGGAGGACAAGGAATCAACATGTTTTTTGTGCATGAGTTCTTCCCACAAGAATTTTCTAATTCTTTCCATATTCTTGTCACTGGTGTTTAAGAAAAAAAACTTGGCAAAAGGGCTTTAAAACAAAGGCAAGGTATTGCTCAAAAGTTTAAAAAGAGGAAGGAAGAAGAGATTTACCTATACTTAAAACAGCAATGAAACAAACGCTTTTCCTTGTAAGAGTCAGATGATTTAGCTCGGATTAATTTTGGATTAAAGAACAAACACAATTAGGATTACTTGGCAATTACACTGGGGTAATCAGCCAGTGATCCTGCACAGAGACATCCTATTGCTATCACTTTTACCCTCAGGTGGGCATTGTACTGAATGCCAAAGATTCAACCAGCGCCTGCTATCAGCAGACAGCCGTCCATCAGGCTTCCTCCTCCTCCTCCAAATTCCCCGGCCACAGTCTTGTCCCCCTCCTCTTCGCCAGGCTTGCCAGCTGCTGGGGATCCACAGGAGCAAGAGCTGCACTGGCTGCTGGCTTTGCTTCCTCTAGACAGTACCAACCAACTGCACCCAATCACATGTTCTGATATGACAGATTAAACACCAAGAATGAGGAAATCAAACAGCACACAAAATCCGCCAGGCAAGTTCCCTGGACAAATATTTCCAATTAACTCTGCAACAAGGGCCAGGATCAGTGAAGCTGGCTCAGAAATCATGGTTGGCCAGGTAGGTTTCATATGGCTGTGCTGTGTTAACACTGAAACAATTTCTGTAAAATATACCACAGACAGCTTCTAATTTGAAAATATTTGTATGAATAACAATGTATTTCATTTGCATTCCACCAGCTTCATCCTTGGTTAAAAGAGTAAAGCCTCTGTGAAATGTTTGAGAGAACATGTGCACTACACATTTGTAGTATCTGTTCTTGTCTGTATAAAATGAAAATAGGAAATCAGGTTGCCTAGGTTTTCCATTTTAATGTAACTTTCAAGTTCCCATCTGATGTCAAGCTGCTAATTACACGCAGCTGATGTAACAATCGAATGGTGAAAGTTTGAGGCTTGTGGCACAGAGTACTTTGCAGAGATTGTAACATTTTCCACTGAGCAATGTTATACCAGATTTAAAGCCATAAAGTTATGACCCCAAACTCCCTCTTGCAAAGACACAGTCCAGTGCATAACAACTTCCACTATCCAACAGTATCTCTTTTGCACCTCAGATCAACCTCTGATGGAACTGATGCATACTTGTCATTCATTTAGGTGAACTCATATATTGAGTTTTCTGCTTTAAATTAGGTGAACTTGTGTCTTGGGTTTTCTTGCTTTAAATTCCTCTCTTTAAAACATTGATTCAAATATCTTAACTTTACATGAAAACGCTGGAGAAATAAACTCCCTGTCAATTTCTATTTTTTTAATAAATAATGTTTTGTCATATTTTATATAGCAGCATTTTCTGTTTCCTCAACCAAAATGAGATTTAAAAAAAAGTCTATGCTAGGCTGTAGTCTCACCTACACCTTCTGCACCTTCCTTTACATTACAGCTAGGCACAGATCTATCAAGGGCAGCTAATGGGTCTCTGCTTCTGCTTCCTTCCACTGAGGGTGACTGAAGCAGCATTGCTTTGCCTGGCTGGATCAGGGCATCGCTTGTACTTGGATGTGTGGAATCTGCAAGCCCTGAGGAGCAGCTGCTGCCCTGTCCATGTGCATTAGACTCATCCACAACTTGTGGGCTTGTTAAAGGTTCCTGGTTCCTCCACCCTCATTGCTTATGACCCCAGCCTGCAGACACAAACTCCTGGGTGTTTAAACTGCTATGCACCCAGCCCTGTATACACCTATTTATTCAGGCCACCATATGTAACTGATTAACAGAAAAGAATATTTAATATCAACATTCCCTGGTCAGGTCATTCCAGTCTAGACTTCAGATTTGTCCACAGGAAGCTCCAGTTTGGTCTTGCATTTATTTGCTGTGAGGTGTCATCACTATGAGCTGTGATCAGGATCCCACCATTTAGTCCAAGGCACATGCACAGGAACAGCAGCAAGAAGCAGCAGTGCTCCAGAGACCTGGCAGCATGAGCAAGGAGGAGAGGTGGGAGGACAAACAGATGGCAAAGATGCTGAACAGCACTCCAAAAGGATGAAGTAGTTTAGGAGACGAAGTCTCACTTATTTTCAACAGGGATAAGGAAGAGGGAACAAACCCAGGTCCCTAATTTCTCTCATACAAGAAACAGAAAGTCACATATTTAACTGGTTTGGGTTTTCTTTTAATGCAGTACTTTATTTTTCTTATAGTGTCTTTTTATTCTAGCATGATGCCAGCAATAGCAAACTATATGCTGCAAAAGATGGCTGTTCAGGTAAGTGATGAAGTGGTAAAAGAAGGGTTCCTAATGCCTGAGACAACTGCCCTTCCAAGGAGTGGCCTGGCTTTAAGGTGCTGAAGGGCAACCAGTGTGGGGGCCAATCAGTCCCAGCATTCAACAGTGAGTGGGTTAAGCATAGTCCAGCAAATCTATCAAGAATTTTCAAGACTTTCTCTAGACAACCCCAAAAGACCAGGCAAGGGAAATGTTTATGCTGTGTTTGGAGAAGTGATCGGACTGATTGCTGCCCAGGCATACCACACATCTGCTCATGCACAGCCCCATGTGGTCACTCCATCACACAGGGGACCCCACCATGCATCTACACGTGCAGAAGCTGAATTCTGTGAAGTTCTTCTTGACTTCCCTTGTGACACAAAGAGAACAGGGGAAGTTCAAGGGCAAGGATGTAATGTCAGTCGTTTTAGGAAAAGGAAGTGGATGACAGAGGTACAAACTTCTCTTCTTCTGGAGACTTCTCTGAGCAAAGAAGCTTTTAGAAAATTGAGTGAGGCAATATGGACCTCCTCTGGTGACAGTGGTGTGCATCTTCACCTGGAAATCAGGGCTGCACACACATTTTCCCCAAAAACACAGCCTTGCAGTAAAGAATACTCCAAATTTGCACAACCAGTTGCTCCTTCCCTCCCAGAAGAGAAGTTCAAATAGTCACGTTATCCACTCCACTAAGCTCCACAGAAACACTCAGGTGACTAATGCTCTTCTGTAAATGATCCTGTTAAACAGATTCACAATTGGCAATTTAAATTCAACTGTTTTAAAGTATGGCACAGTCTGTTAGTCCTGCTCCCTCTTGCTCATGCAGCTGCCAACTACATCATGGCAATGTTCAATGGAAAACATAGTTTTCTTTTGAATAATGGCAGGTATCTTCCCTTGAAAAATCCAGTCCTGCAGTCTGGTTTTACTTCAAGCATGCCAGCTCTCAGGAACACAGTCTGGGGGACAGCCACTGAACTTGGCTGTGGAAAAGGCAGGTCGCTTTTGCTGAGAGCTGTTTGGAGCCTAGGGAAAGTGAGTGTGAAGCAGCATACAAAGAAAAGGGAAAATAATTCAAAATAAGTGAGCATTCAAAAATCCTTTCTTTGGCTAACACTGGCAGTAAATATCTCACTTGAAAATACTGCAAGGAAATTCGGCTTGCCTGCATGGGAGAGCTATGTCAGACTGGGAAACTAAACACAGTAATTAACAGTGAGATTATAGCTCTGACAACATAAAGCACAGCACACCACAAGGAACTTTCTAATATTTTGCATTTCTCTGTAAGAAAAAGGGTAGAGTTTAAAACAATGCAGGGGCTTGGGTGAAAGTTAATCATTCAACAGCAGCTCCTTGCAGGGATCCCCTGAATCACTTTTGGAATGGTGTTGGACTCTTTGTGGGCATTCAGGTCTACATAAGTAGATCATGTTTTGCAAAACTGGTGCCTGATATGCCAGCTAAAACAATCCGGCCCTATTGCTTATGCAAAGAGTGGCCTGAAGTAGATATAAAAGAAGTACAAGGGAAGGGATACAGGACTTGCCTGCTCATTCAACCGTAAGGGTGTGCTGAAAGATTTCTTTCTGAGCCTCCTCCGGCACAACCCCACAGAGAAAGCTACCACTCGGGCCCACAGAAGTCTGATTACTGTGCACACCATGCACTAGCTCTGCAGTGAAGTCATTCAGTAGTCTGATTAAAATAACATCTTCTAATTCCCTTTTTGTTGTAATTTACAGTCTCTCTCCTTTGGCTGAACCTGCCAGCCATCCTGGAGGTGAACAAAGAGAATGTGCTAAAGTTGCCAATTCCGGGGCCTGGTGTGAGAGAAAGCTTTTGTTTCCAGAGGTTGTATTTACTCTGGAGACAGTTAATCAAAACTCCACAGAGCATTGTAATTCTTCTGTTCCTTTGGTACGGGTATGAACTCTTGGTGTCTGATCTCTGTGACTGTCTTTCAAATCCCCTCAGTAAGCTCACTCCAACGTAACTTACACTAGGATTGGTTAAGAAAGATCCAAGCTTTTCCAAAATGGCTTTAGATAATGAAATTACATCACTTGTGTCGTTGTATTTCCTATTAGCACTATGGACACCAGCTAACACAGCTGAAATGAGTATCAGGTATATTTCAGCAAGAGGACATTTAACACTCACAGCCCAAAAGAGGACCTGGATGGAGGAAGTTCCATTGAGGAAGTGAACATTTGGGACTACATGGGAAATTCATGAAATGACTAATGTAAAATTGAAGACAATCCATACAGAGACATACAAAACAGGTGCTAAAAGTGTCTCACATCTTCTTATCTTCTTTATTTGTTATTAACACTCCTCTAATATTCCACATTGCTTTCAACCACAAAAACTTTGTATACAGAATCAATGTGTGATAAGTTGTTTGTCTTTCAGTTAAAAATCACACAGAAAACTCTCTCTAAAGTCCTCCGGTGATGGCCCTGCACACTTTTTTTCAGGTACAACTGAACAAAATAACAATTCCAATTCAGGCTCTTGATTTAACATCACGTCTCACTCTATGACAAAGGACTAAGGCAGAGCAAAACTAAACTGGAGCAACTGGTGCTACTGAGAATCATTTGCTTTGTTATGTCAGTAAGCTCTGTTACAAAGCACAAGTTTCTCTTTTCAGCATCGAATTATATAGCAAAGAAGCTTTCTTGATAAAAGAGATTATATGCTACTCAACATGCAAATATTATAAGCCTCATTTCAAATACAGATACTTAAATAAACAGATTCCATAGCCTTTGGACATGGATGCCAGTTATCCTAGATAAACATTAACTATGAAGATCGCTCACTTATTTTTAAACTACTATTTATTTTTTAAATGGTTCCATTACACAAATGGAAACAAAGCATGCCAGAAACAGACTGCTCTGAGACAAGTCCCCTGAGCACTGCCTCCATGCATAAATCCAGCCCAGAGTATGCCCTATGGGTAGTGAACTGCAAATAATTTCAGCCTATCTCCTTGCAGAAAATGCTGTTGTATCTAGGATCAGCATCTAGGATCAGTCTCCAGTTGCATTGGAGAGACTGTTTTAATACAGATAATTTAACATCGTAAAGTATTTTGGACTCTGGGGAACAATGATAGCGAGAAAACTGTGGAAATTGTGGAATTGGACACAGTTCCTTCACCATCTCTATGAGATGAACCACACCAACACCTGCCTATGTCACCTTCAGTTTGTTTGGACTGAAATTCAGCCACTTAATTCCAGTTAGCCAGATGCTGAAGCTTGGAAAGGTGCCCCAACACAGCAAGTCAGGTGGAAAAGACACTGAACTGGGACATAGAGCTATGGATTCATCCTGGGTTCACTCACTCCTGGCCCTGGTCCACTTTGCTCCAATTTTAGCTTTGGTGATCTCAGAGCACAGTTTTGTAGGACTATCTGCAACTGCAGGGGCAGGCTGGGACTTCTGTGTGTTACAGCATTGAACCCCAACAGCAGCAGCAAAGCACCAAACAGACTGTGCCAGGAACTACTGCTCAGAGGAAGCCCTCACAACAAAACACAGAACAGCTCAGAAACCAGCTCCCACCTCTCCTACAGGGAAAGCATCAGAGTAGTGTAGCTACGCTCCACATTCCCCAGGTTGAGGTCTGCTGAGAATTGCCTCATCATATGCCATTTGCTTCTTGACTTTTGAGCAGTGGAAACCATATATACTATACCTTTCCTGCTTTCCCAGTATCGCATTTCTATTAAAATAATTGCAACAGATACTACAGAACCACAGCCTGTGCTCAGAAACAGCAGGAAAGGTGATCTGTGATACAAGCTTCGTGTGAAAATGTAGTCCACCACACGAATGCAATCAAGTCTCTGAAAGATAGGAGAGGACAGCAATACAACCCCAGCCCACAAACCAGGGCATTCAGATGCATTAACAAAAGATTAGGGCCAGTCACATAAAGATACTTGAACACAAAGCCCTTTTGTGGCATCAGAAGATGATTGTTATCTAATAAGTCCAGCTCAATATCACCTGCAGCACTCTCAATTTGCTTCTGTGCTTCCTCACTTTTGCTTTCTAGCAAGAGGTCCACATCAAACCTGAGAAAAGCTGTTTCCAATGAACCACCTAAATTCTTATCCCATGCACATTCTTCACACTGTGCCAGCACCCAACATGCCAATAAAGTCACAGAAGGAATTCCACAAACAGTTACATGGGAGCTCCTTTCCTTTGCAAAGTGTTGCTCTTTGAAGTGACAGCATTTTGACTCTGTCAGAAGCTAAGACTGTGGCACTGAAAATGGTTCAATCTGTCCCCTACTGAATGGAAAAACTCCCAGCAACTTTAGCAAGGCCAGGAACAAATTTCATGTCCTGTATCTATAGCAACTCAGAGGCATAAATTGCATTTGTGGGACCTTAAAAGTCAGAAAGCAATGGGTGGTAATCATAACAAAGCTGGTTTTCCCAGGATTCTTAGAAAACATAAGACAAATAAATAAAAATCCAGAATACTTTAAGATTTCATTTCCCTACTCCCTGCTCATGATCAGCTGCAAGTCCTCAGACTTTCTCACTGTCAGTGGTCAATGATATCCTTTATAGTGATTTTTCTACAACCTTCATTAGCTGGCCTTTCTTAGAGTTGTTACAGTTTCCTGTGGGCTTTGGTTTGACTTGTGTTTTTCTTGGCCATAAGTTGACCTGAACATACGAGGCTATTTCAGGCAAAAGTATCAAAAAATAAAGTATGCTTTTTCAAACAAAATGGCCACACCCCTGTGCCTCATGTCATTCTGTCCAGTTAGCATTTTTAAAGCATGTTATTTATTTACTTATTTATGCATTCAATTGAAATAGCAGGATTACTGGAGGCAACCAGAATATAATTACAGAGGCTGTAATTTGGCAGCAGAAATTATGTTCTTCCAGAAAGAATTTCAAGTCCATGGGGCCACATGGGATCCACCCAAAGGCACGGAGGGAGCTGGTGGCAGTGCTCATGGAGCCACCTTCCATCATTTCCCAGCAGTGCTGGCTCACCAGGGAGGTCCCAGGTGAAGGGAAGTTGGTCAGTAAGAAGGGCTGGAAGGAGGATACAGGGAATTATGGTCAGCCTGACCTCGGTGCCAGGAAAGGTCATGGAGCAGATCATCTTGAGTGCCATCATGCCACACGTGCAGGACAACCAGGGCATCAGCCCAGCCAGCCAGTGTTTATGGGTCCTGCTTGACCCACCTGATCTCCTAGGACAGAGTGACCCCCTCAGTGGATGTGTTTGCCTGGACTTTAGGAAAGCCTTTGACACTGTTCCTCACAGCATCTTCCTCATGGTTTGGACAGGGACATGCACTGTTCACTGGGTAAAAGACTGGCTGGACATCTGGGCCCAGAGAGTAGTGGGGAGTGGAGGAGTGGAGATACATCCAGCTGGGGCCAGGCACCAGTGGTGTTCCCAAGACTCAGAACCGGGGTCAGTTTTTAACATCTTCAACAATGACCCTCAGACATTTTCCAGATGACACCAAATTGGGTGGGAGTGTTGGGTGCTCTGAAGAGACAGGCTGCAAGGAGGTTATAGCAAGGTGAGGGGTTGGTAGCAAGGGACAAGACAAGAAAAAATTCCCTTAGGTAGTGCCATGGAATGTTTATGTTGGATATTAGAAAAAATTGCTTCACTGAAAGGTTTATCAAGCATTGGAACAGGGAAGTGGTGGAATCACTGTCCCTGTAAATGTGTAGATGGGACACTGTATTGGTTCTGGTTCAGAGCAAAAATTTAGGAAGAAACCTCAGGAGGGCTTACTTTGGGAGAAGCTGATCCAAAATGGCCCCTCCCAGTCACTGGTTCAGGAAAAAACAATTCCTTAGGAGAAAATTGGATAAAACTATTTATTTACCAGGCAAAGCATTANCTCTCCCCACTTTGCTCTCGGAACCAATCTTAAAGGTGCAAAAATTATCAAGCATAAACAGAGCAGACAACTGGGGATAAAGGCCTCATATAGCCAACCCAGGACACACACTTACAGGCATTGTCTACTGGTGGAGTTGGCAATGATATGTTGGACTTGATGATTTTAGAGGTCTTTTCCAACCTAAATGATTTTATGATTTTGTAAGTTCTCACAAAAAGGCACTTACAGAAGCTGCACCACGACCAGCTCCATTGTTTCTCCCATCAACCATAACAGGCTTCTCTTGCCACAGGATGCCACTTCATGCCACAGCAAGGAATGGCTGGAAAAGCAGCACTGCCCCTGATGACCACCAGCACCAGTCTGGGTGTTCTTTGAAGTTTGCTTTCCCATAGCTTTCCCCATGAGCAGGTTCTGATGAGATGGCAGGATTAGGTGATGCCACAATACATACTAAAACCTGCACTTCCAGCCTCCCCTTCCCTTCTCAGGAACCTTCCAAGCTTGCCATAATACAAATTGACATAGTATTTTAACAGATTGCCTATATCTATGTGGACAACCAAACATATAATTGAAGGAATATTCTAATATTCAATTAGTCATGTGTTTTTCAACTGGTATGAGCCTAACACTATAATCATGACATTAGAGGACACTTACATAGATTGATGTGGTTGTTTTCTAATAATATACAAGGCAATGGGCATCATTTTGTCCAACTGATAATCTACACAGTGGCACTGAATCTAAGTTTTTCCAGTTGCCAAAACGAATCTCACTATTCAACAAGAAGAGATGAAAAAGCCCGCAAGTGAATTGTATTTCTAATTTATTAAAAGATGCACATAAAAGAAAACAACCTCTCACCCATAACCCTGTAGATTTATCCAGTTTTCCTTGCATGTAAATGTACAGTCATGAAACAACTGTAAATTATTCAGTATTTCTCCTTACTGAAGAAATGCACATACTGAAGTACAGACCAGTCTAACTGCTTTAAAACTAGTTTGAAAAAAATGAACTAAAGTAATTTAATAAAATGGAAACCAATTTTTCCAGTGGGATGAGGTAAGTGCAGACTGTTATATACTCCGAATTTTGTCAGGATTTTGACAGATCTGCTGTGGAAGTCACTTATGCTGTGATACAGGAAAGCAGATAAACGTGAAAACAACCCTCTGAAACAACAGAGCCCATTCATTTACCTAGGGTAAAGCTGGATGTCTTAGAGGGTATCCACCACCTGGGTGAGTCTTGTAGAACTTTAACTCAATATAGCTTTGGAAAACATCCAGTTTGTGGTTTTAACAGTCTATCCAAGCTTGTTCTATGATCAGAAAACTTGTGAAAGAGCTATTTGGACAAGGCCAGTGAGACAAAGTTCTCCTCTCAGAGCCAAATAAGCAAGTCAACAGGTACTTGGCAGCCTCTCAGTCCCACATCCAGTCAGCAGAGATGCACAGTCAAATATCCCAGAACTACTCTGCACCTGAGTCAGTAACTTATATCTTTTCAGTGCTCACCTTTGTCCGAAGACATGAGGAGACTGGGGAGATACCACTTCCTTCAGACTTCTGTTGCAACATACAATTACTCTTCATTTAATCATTTCCTTCAATCGTTCTAGTGACTCATTATAAAATCAGTGATGCTCACGTACGTAAATGCAAGCTCATAAGACCTCAGACAAAAATATGCAAAGCTTTATACCTCTGCTTTTTATCTGCAGCTGACTTCTCTGCAGCCTTGCTACAGGTGGTTTGATCTCACATTGGGCAGCTTCCATGCCAACTTTCACTTCATTTGGGAAAGGCTGCACTGAGTCATTGTCAGCATGGTTTTATGCCAAACTCCTTCTGTTCAGAGATGAAATTCCAAAAGTGGTGCCTAATTCTTTTTTCCTAAACTCTTATTTGAGCACTTTGTTAACTGGTTTTGGTTTTCAAAGATTAGGAGAAAAAGGTGTCTTCTGACAGGAGCTTTCAGGGGCAGGCCCAGCTTTATGGAAAACATAGACCTTGTTTTCATGTTCCTAAATAGAAAATTAGAATTACAGGTTTTCATTTGTGGACTCAAAGATCTTGACAGGAATGCCTATCCACTGTTCATGATCCACATCATCGGGCAATCCACATCATTTGGCAGCAATTTCTCAAGTTGCCATGAGCGGTTTAAATCTCCACCAGTCACATAATTTGCTCATCGGAAAGCGAGCAGCTGGGTAAAATCAGATGGTGCAGAATCAAGATGTGAAGAGGTGTCCACATGGCCCAAAGCTGGGTCTAATAAATACAGTTATAAGACCTCTAAATGATACCAGAAGTAGGTGAGTGCCACATCACAGTTCCATAAGTTCATCCAGTTTCTAAGTATTTCTGGACTGTAGTATGTTGCTTTAGAGTTGGATTCCAAACTTTCATTCATCTAATATATGTATGGTCCAGTACTGTAAGATCTATTTTAAAATATTTCATATATTTACTATTAACTCTGTGAAACACTAACTTTTAGGGTTAGCCTGGATTGTTAACTTGGCTGTAGAGAAAAATTCACTCCTTTTCTGGATTGACAGTTCTCCAGCTTCTAAACCCAATGGCATTCCACAGGTTTAATGGTATCAACACTTGAAGTGGCTAAATCATCTGAAAATCAATCTGAAAATTATCGAGGAACAATCTTCTCTATGGATATGTATGGAAAAGCACTTCAGCCCAAGGGAAAATAAAATATGGCCCAGTACCCATAGAGTAACAGCAGGCAAAAGCTTTGCTGTGGAAATGCTCCTACTGGACTGTATTAGTTTAGGAGTTAATTTCCTGGACTAACTTGACTACTGTACATTGATAAGGTCTTTTGTGATTACAAAATAAATTTGTAATGATTGGAGACCACCTATTTCACTTCTCAGCCAGTGTCCTCCATTTTGATCTATCCTTCCTCAAAACTACCCCTGCACAGTGCCACTTCCTGTAATTCAAAACTGCAGCTTCAAGACTACTGAGCCAGCAATCAAAACCTTTACAAGGACGGCAGCTGAGATGCTCCCAACACTTCCAGTTTTTAACTGGACACCAAACAGAGGCTTACCCTCCCAATGGTCCAACTGGGCAGCATCAACCAGGAAAAGGAGCATTCCTTTGAAGTCCAGCAACCACGGTGTGCCAGGTCCATTCCTTCCCCAAGGGACTGCACTGTACATGGACTGGTTGATTGAATTACATCACCTGACACTGGCTGCACCTTGACCACAATAAGATCTCCAGGAGAGTGGAGATGAGAACAGGACAGCAATGTTCCCACAAAACAAACTGAGCTCCTCTCCATCAGGCTCTGTAACACAGGTGGGTGTGCAAGATGCTCTTGCAGCCAAAGCCTAAATTAATATCAACAGCCTCAAATCTTGCACTTTTTTGGTGCTACTGTTGTCACTCAGTCTTGAGCTGGGTTGGAAGGACTAGACATAACAACCTGACAACTTTCACCACAAAAAGTGGAAACTTTGTAAACATCTCAAAAAATTCACCCTTATGGGTAACCTTGTCATCATCTATGATGGAGGCTATAAGTTGTTAGAAAGCTGCATTAGGCTGATTAGAATTCCTTCACATCCCTACCCTTTCTCCTTGTTAATATAAGGTAGCTAAAGCCAATGCACAAAAAAATCTGGTGGAAATATTAATCTGAATCCCTGCCTGCCAACAAAAACTTGCAGGCTGACTGGTACAAGTTTAGGACATTTCCCATATGTCTACTAAAATTAATGGCAAAAGATCTTCTACAAGCATATTCACCGTAGAGTTTTGATGGGAGGCATGATTTCAAACCATATTGCATTTAATCTCAAAAGCATTAATTAACACTTACATCATAGAAAAGAAGAAAACTTTTTACTTTTAAAAGAGCCACTGCTCTCTTCTGTCTGAGCTGGTGAGAGGTTTGCTATCATCTCTGTGATACGGGATAACACCTTCCCCACAGGAACTGGAGTAATATGACTTTATACAGTAAGAATTGCCCTTCAAAGCTGCATCTTCTGCCCCTAAGTCAAAAAACAACTGTGGTGTTACAAATTGCAGTCAGAGGGACATGGTCTCCATGCCTTTGGTTCCCTGCAGCCACGTCCTGTGTGAATCTAGGACAGTATCATGTTACTTGAATTACTGGAAAGCTTCACAGAAGTCAGGAAAAGAATCTCCAGTGTTATATGAAAACAATCTTGAATCGATGTCGCACTACAGCATCAAGATGTTCCACATGGATTGTAATGACCAAAAGTGCAGCTGTACTGATGGTCAGCCGTACTGGAAACCTATTCTGAATCTGATTTGTAGATTTTTCTTCTTCCCCTGCTCATTTGGTCTTCTTCACCCCCACCTTATGTTCATCATGTCCTTTTAATCATGTTCTCAAAGATCTCCATGTGAATTTGGTTCCATTGGAATGAAGCCCTGAATATAAAATTATCTAAAGCAATCTTTCTTTTATTCTAACACTGACATTCATCATCCTCTAAGGACTTAGAAGAAATAGAAGGAATAATATCAGTTACGGGAAAAAGGCTTTCATAAACCGAAAAGATGTTTTGATCTATTAAAAAAAATCAGTCATTTGTATTACATTTCCCAGGCTAATCCCTGGTATAATTCAAATGAGGTAGTTTAGCATACAGAAAATCAGAGAAATCCTTTTTATGGGACAAACCCACAAGGTTTTGTTTATTTAAGATAATTGCAGCTGTGGAATAAAGAACTTTCACCGTACCAAATGATCTTCATTCAGACACTGACAGAAATTGCTTCTCCTCTTCATTTCTTTTAGAAGAGAGAGGTGATTACTAAGAAAAAGAAGTTCAGCAAATCTTAGTTGTAGATTATCACAGTTCTTTCGAAGACACAGAATCACCTATACTCTCTTCAAGGATACAGGAAGGAACAAAAAGAGATGCCTTGAACAAGTAAGATAAGAACATCATCCTCCTCCTTCTCCTCAGATCTAAGTGTATTAATAGCCTTGGGTGAGCTGCCTTTTGAGAAAAGGCTTTTTTTTTGTTTTTTTCCCATTTTTTTTTATTAGCTGATAACTAACGCTCCACCTCCCCAGCTATCCAACTATACCATCCAACCCAGGAAGATGCTTTTTGTGTGGCGGGTATGGCCCTCCAATATACATCTTAGAGTAAACATAATCCTTGGTTCTAGACTGCCTCATGAGAACACAAGTATTTTAGGAATAAACCTAAAATCATGGTTCTTCTCCCCACTTCCACCTATGTTTTCACTCTAGCACACACCAACAAAACCCACTATACTTGCAATTTCACTTTGGGAAAACTTAGCCTAATTGTCTGCATTTTTCCAATTTTTACATTCTTCTATGTTCACTGAAAGAAGTTGTAAAACAAATAAACAAAATATTTAAGTCTTTTTACACTTCCCTGAAGAATGAACTAGGAGCGGTCATCAGGTCTGGTAGCCATATGCTCTTTAAATCTGGGACACCTTGAGGGACCATGAGTCTAGATGATACTTTTATACCGAGGTATTCTCATTAAAGTGAAAAGCTAAACCTTAATCCATCCTCTGGGCATCTGCAGTTAAAGCCAGAACTGGGACTAGGATTCACATTTCTCTACTCCTTGCCCTTTCTGTTCCTCTATATCAAAGCACAATAGTCTTAAGAGTTGTGCGTTTGCTGTCAGACCAATTACATTCCCAAAGCTCATGGGCCCTCTAAGTCTGCCTCTCTTCACCTGATAGACTGCTCAAGCCCAACTTGGAAAAGTCGTGTGCAGTTTTATGAATGCTGAAAAGGGGTGGTGAAACCCCAAAAGAGTTGCCTCAAGCTATTTTTTTCCTTTGACTGCTGGACCCAACTTGTCCAGCTTTTCTATTCTGTTCTTCTGTAATTCCCAAAAGAATATCCTATTCTTGTGCCATATCTACTTCCAGCTGAAAGACTTTTGAGAGCAAAGATAACAGGAGCTTTCCCAAAGTTCATGCTTAACTATCAGAACAAACAGAAGCTGAGGTGAAAGTAAGAGTGATACATTCACTTTTCATTAACAGATTCCAAACCAGTTCATATTTTGTGAGGGTTTAATTACTGTAACTCTTTAATCACATAGAAATACTGTCTCTCATTTTAGCATACTCCAATAAATTATTATAAAATGCTTTCCTAAATTCAGGTGAACACCGACTGCATAGCTGACAGTCAAACTAACAAAATTAATTGGCATTACCCTGTTTCTATGGAGTTGCACTGACACATCTCACAGTGTTTGATGTTGATACATTTCACAGCCACTAGGAATTTTTAGAGAAAAATGTATTGCCGAACCAGATAGCTGCAAAAAATAGCTAAAAAGTTTAACCAGTGTTTATGTCCAGGGTTCAACCCTGCCAGTTTTATACTTTGCATTTCACACTTTTAATCCAATAATCTTACTATTGTTAGACTCACGAGTCCTGAACACTAAAGATTTCGCAAAGAATTCGCAAAGCTACTTGGCTGTTGAATTTCTTCCCCAACTTTCACCCACTTCATTGCTATGGAATAACCAGAAAACTCTCTGTTGTGCTGCCACGTATCACACACAAGATAGTATGAGCCACACATATAGTCAGACTTTGCTTTTTTCTTTAAGTTTAGCAAATGCAGAACGCTTAAGAAGCACAGGGCCTTAAAAGTGCACTGCTGTACTATTAGTTTCATCTATAAATACGCTGCAGCCAACTAGCTTCCAACCACTTACTCCAAAACCTATCAAACCTTTAGATAATTTAAAATGCTGAAGATTTCTGCAAGATTCAGAAGTTCAACAGCATAGGGAACATAAGCAAGAAGAACTGTCTCCATCAAAGGCAAACAGATGTTGCTATAACCTTTTTAAAAAAACCTTGCTTTTGGAAGTGCTATAGTAAATATGTAAATATACTTTGAAATTGAATATCCTTCCTGAAGTGGAAGGCCTGGAGTACAAGAGCTCTTTGAGAGTATGTTTTGGTTTCATGAGGTCATATGTATGCAATACTGAGCTGTGCCCAGCAAGGCCTGGCGTCATTGCTACCATATCCTCTGGCAAGAAGGTTGCATAGAGGAGAGCTGTCCCAGAGAAAGAACAGGTCATGAATGTGTGTGCACTGTGATGGCATCCAGATGCCTCTGACCAGGCACCCAAGAACATATACACCCCAATAATTCTGCCTTGATATAAAACAATCTGAAGCATTTTCTATCTCTCTTCCAATCTCATTCATGTGTGGAATTCATATTCACCTCACACAGGTTTTCACTTATTTGTTTCCAGCAATAAAAGCTCTTACAGCTGGCAGAAATTGCATTGCCATAAATTACACCTGCACTATTAGAAATTAATTGTACTTTCTTTGTTTACTCTGAAAGAAAAATGAAATTTTTATTCTGTTAACACAGAAACACAGACTGGGTAAGGTTCCCACCTCCCTCCTCCAGTGGGGCCTCCTAGAGCACACGGCACAGGGTTGTGTCCAGTGGGGTCTGGAATATCTCCAGTGAGGGAGACTCCACACCCTTTCTTGACAACCTGTTCAGTGCTCGGTCACTGCTCAGGGAAGAAGTTCTGCCTCATGTCCAGGTGGAACCTCCTGGGCATCAGCTCCTGTCCATTCCTCTGGTGCCATTGCTGGGCCCCATGGAGCAGAGGCTGGACCCTGCTCTGAGCCCTCCCTGCAGACAGGGACACACAGGGCTGAGGGCCCCTCTGAGCTGTGCCTCCTCTCCAGGCTGGATAGCCCCAGCTCCCTCAGCCTTTCCTTGTCAGGGAGATGCTCCAGGCCCTTCCTCATCTCCACAGCCTCCACTGGCCCCACTCCAGGAGCTACATGGCCTTCCTGTCCTGATGATCCCAGACCTGGACACAGCTCTCCAGATGTGTCTCACAGGGCTGAGCAGAGGGGCAAGATCACTCCATGACCTGCTGGCACTGCTCTTCCTGATACACCCCAGAATCCCATTGGCCCTCTTGTCCCCCATGGCACTGCTGGCTCATGTCCAGTAGGGGCCTCACATCCTTCTCAATCATTTTCCCTTCTCTGAGGATTTCCCTCAAAGGGTTCTGGCTCCAGCCCGCACATATGCTGAAGAAGATTAAGAAGCAGGAGCAGCCTTTGGTCTTTGTCCCCAGGAGACTGATTCCAATTGTGGAATATGGGTTAGTGCTGCTATGGTGAGTTACGTCCCAGACGAGATGCAGGAAAGGACATTTCTGGGCCAGTAAAAAAACAGAACAAACACAGATGGTTCACAGACTTGGAGGATTCGGGAAGAGCAGAAACACAAGCATCACATAGAAGAGACCACATGGCGCTGGGACCAGAGAAAGCTCTCCAAGGGGATGGCACAGGATGATGATAAATTGTCTTCTGTCAATGCAGTGCACTGAACTTAAAAACTCTTCAAGGGCGGTATCTTCCCCTTGCAAACAGCCAGTCTGAACAGTGGATAGCTCATGATCAGCTTGAATAACTGAAACCAAATAATGATACAAAGCATTTCATCTTCTGTTCAATTCATGTCATAAATTTGAGGCAGGGGATTCATAAGCTACCCATAGCTTGTGAAATATCTTCCACAAATATTCCCTTGGATCACCTCCAAGGGAAGAGCGCTTACTTTTTCAGTTCTGTCTGTAGCTCCTTCAGAAACCTACAAATGGCACCTGGAAGAGTTCACATGCAGGAATATCTAACAACCCTTTGCTTTATGGGTGTAACCCCAAAATTGCAAAGAGCTTCTCAGAGGGGTTACCAAAACTTTCTCTGTTCCCAGACAAGGATCAGGCAGTAACACAACAATGCCCACAGCTGTGGGATCAGGGGTGAGGGCTGGGCTGAGATGTCACCCTTGAACAGTATAGGGAGGCTCCTGGCACAACTCCCAGGGCTCCTTCTCTGGTCTGTCCCACATCGGGGCTGGGCTGCAGCTCTGGCAGGCAAGCCCTGAGGAGGAGCCAGGGGAAGGAACTGAAGAAAAAGCTCAAGGAAGAAAAAGTGACTGTTTGGTTTTGATTTAGAACAAAATACAAGCAATATAGGAAACAACTGATTTACCTAATCATGTTCCTAATTATCACAATGGAATGACATAGAACATTGACAGTGTTGAATAATCAACTAGAGACCAAAATCACCCAAACTGCAACCTCATCTTTTATTTTTTCCTTTTTTGTACTTACAGAAGGGCTGGAAGTTGATATTGAGGGAGGGTCCTCATCCGCACTGTACTGACTTGCAAAGGCAGTCATCCAAAACTAATATTCTGGGTTGAGTTCCTGGAGAGGGATGTTGGGGTTTTGTGGTGGGGATAGGCTGGCAACCTTGACTCTGATCTGTAAAATTCTTCCTTTAGCCTTTATAGATTTATTAGTTTGTTTTCACACCTTGTCCTCTTTGAAGGATTATATGCAGTAAAACGATACAGTCTGGAGCTTCAGTTTCCAAAAGTACATTAAGCTTGAAGCAAACCCTGGCACCCCAGAAAATCCCCCCCAGTGAAGGTCAGATATACACTGACTGGCTTCCTAAGTTTTCTCTGCTTCCCTGTTTTTCGTAAGAACAGTGCAACTTATGTGTGTTCTAACACATCCTTTTTAACTCAACAAAAACGCCATATCTAGAGCTTTAACTGCCATGTGTCCTATATAGGCATATGAAGCATATTTCTTTTTAACTCACATTTTATTGGAAGCCCTACAAAACATACAGAACAGATGCCAGTACATCAAATTCATCATGCCGAGCCTTGATTATACAGACCCCGAAGCCCCAACACTGCCATACAATCCTTCCTTTCAGGAAATAAAGCCAAAGATGAGCTTTCCCGCAGGACCACTTGTGGGTAGAAGCTGAAGCCTTTTTTACTGGAGGTTCCTTGGATACGATTTAAAGCTTGAAAGTTCCTCATATAGCTGTTCACTCATCATAACGTGCCTCTCAAAGCCTAGGCATGCTGCTCCAGGGAGGAACGCCAGTCCAAAACCAGGGAAGCACTCTGCCAAATATCTGCTTCAAGTTTAGTAGCAGCAGTCTTCTCTTTTCCTCTGAGCAGGAGTCCAGCAGATAAGGCGCAATACTTAAGCATCACAAATAACCACCACCAGGAGCTGCTACTATGTGCAAAGAAATACCATGTCAGTCACAACAAAACAAATCTACTTTGCAAAAGACGAGATTTAGAAGTTCCCTGAGAGTGCAACATGCTATGCCATGACAAAATACCAATTAAAAATAAATGAATAGAGCAGACTGTCACTGGCCTGGAATTTCCTGCTATAGTTTGTGGTGTAAATCAAAGCATCATATACTACAAAATTTTAGATATATTTACGTGTGTTTGGGATGACCATGTTTAGGAAAAACCAAATGGAAATGAACAGAGCTTTTTGCTGTGAGTGTGAATGTCACTTCAGGTACTGGCAGAAGGCTGGGAATTCAATCACCTCTGCTGGACCTTGCAGCTTTTATTAAACAAAACCAGAACAATTGTGCTTTCTTCTAATTTTTTTTTTCCTACCACAGTTGCACTAGATGCTTGTACCCACCATGGCAGGAGATTGGAACTATATGATCTTTAAGGTCTTTAAGGTCTAACCATTGTATGATTCTGTGATTTAGAGGGCAACATAAGTTAAAAAAATACTTTTCCTGAGTTTGTGGTGTGCCTAAAGTGAGACTGGAGTAATGTGAAAAGTCACATGCATCTCAGCAGAATATCAGCCATGAAGAGGGAAGCTAGAGTGATCCACATCATCTTTCAATAAAATTTACTGAAAACATGGAAACAACCCCCATGAGAACTATGGCATTGATTTTATCATTCACTTTATATCATCATACCAGAAATACAAATTCAAAATATATATTTTTCTGATGCTATCACAGCTTTATCTATAGGTTATTTTCTGAAGAATTCAAGTTGAAAATACATTCCACCTTGATAACAGCTTTCTCATACAGTGAAATCTACTGCATAATACAGCAACCCTAACAAACACGTTCTTACAATAGTTGTAATCTACTTTTAAAATTTCACATTATTGATATCCACAGCCCATAGGAGAATGTTAGCTGTGGGACTGGATCAAAATCCAATTCTGCATTCCCTTATGAATGGGACAATAGACATTCAACTATGTATCAGCTGAGGAGAGGTAAAAGAGTTTGTATTCTCAGCAGCAAGACTGATGGATTTATGGAAACAGTGAAATAAAAATTAATGTAAATGTAACAAGAATTAAAAAACATACATTAGTCTATTTTAAAATGGAAACACAAGAAAGCAGACCTTGGTAAACAAGCAAAATGTCCTTAAAACAAAAGGCTCTTGAAAGCCTCTTCACAGCAAAAGTGAAGGTTCTACACAGTTCAAGTTCCATGTTTGCTAATGTCCACCTCAGAAACATCAGGGATCAGCTCAATGCATTTGAAGCCACTGATCACAATCCCATTAACTGCTTTATCAGCTGTGTGCACAACTTAAGAGCCTGAACCTAACCTCAAGCCTTCAAGGAGAGGATTGACCCCAGTAATGAGCTCCTGCTTTATAACCCCATTTAAAGCATTTATTTGTGAATGAAAAGTAGTAGAAGCCTCAATTATTTGAAGCATTCAATTCCTCATGGTGACTTTTTCTGCAAGAATATAAATTACAGTTGGGATTTCTGCACCAAATTTCACTTCAGACAATAGCAGCTTGAAGACTTACATGTACTTTTAGGTTGAAATGCTATTGCCAGTGCCTTGCTGTGCTGCCATTTTCAGCTTGGAAGTATACATTTCAGGAACTGTAAAATGTTCTTGAGTATTCAGGACCTGCAACAATCTGTAGCATGTAGTAATTGAATCAGCATAGCGAACTTTTGTTTGGAGCCCATTAAAGGCAAACTTACAAGAAGAGCCTGCTTCCAAATACAGTACAAATGTAGATCTAATGCAATGATCAGATAATAAGATCAAAAGCATGGAGGAAATGCTTTCTTCCAAAACACGTAATTAAATTGTAGACCTCACTGATACAGGAGACTTTGAGACTCAGATAAAAAAACCCATCAAAGAAACACAATGACAATGCATATGTCAGTAGCTATAAAAAACAGGAGTGCAGACTGAACTGGGAGAAGCACCAAGAGAAGTATTTAAAGTAAAATACAAAATTTCAAGGGGATTCCTGTGCAGAAACATGTTGTTTTTCTTCCTGTGCTGTTCAGGAGCAAGTCAACAATCAGAAAGGCAGAACATTGTGGTATGGAAACAGTTGCATAAAATTGCAACCTCCTTCCTTACTCATTATGAAAATGCTGAGTTTTTTGCCTCCAGACCGTAGCTGTCACCTGAGGAAGGGTCATTGCAAGTGACAAGCTTTGTCTTCGAGCCAGGAAGAGTTATGGCAAAGATTACAATTAGCCCCATCATTGCTGGCTGCACACATTAGGATAATTGTCTTTATAAAACAAAAACATGGGGGAACTAATTGGTTTTTCCTTCCCCTTGCTTATCAATCACACCTGCAGCTGGAATCAGTAGGAACAAATGGGATTGTCACTACCTGGGACTCCCCCAGTAGTCAGCATGAGTAAGTTATACACTGTAGTCACTATTTCCTGCCTGCAGGGCAGTTGTTTATTGCACATTATTTACACAACAGAATTCTGCAAAGGCAAGAGAAGTCTGGGTCTGTATGTGAATTCACTCAGATAAATACACCATGCTACTTATTTAAAGCAACTTTTCTACTACAGTTACTCTCTGGGCCATTCCATAGAATCACAAATCCATTCAGGTTGGTAGAGATCTCCAAGGTAATTGAGTCCAGTCTGTGACTGATCCCCACCTTGCCACCCAGACCAGAGCACTGAGTGCCACATCCAGTTGTTCCTTGGACACTTCCAGGGGTGGGGACTCCACCACCTCCCTGTGGAGTCCCTGCCAATGCATAACCACCCTTTCAGTGAAGGAATTCCTTCTGAACCTCCCCTGGCACAGCTTGAAGCTGTTTCCTTTAATCCTGTCTCTTGTTCCCTGAGAAAAGAGCCTGACACCCCTGGCTGCACCCTCCTGTCAGAGAGCTGTGGAGAGCCAGCAGGTCCCCCTGAGACTCCTTTTCTTCACACTGAGCCCCACAAGCTCCCTCAGCTGCTCCGCATACAACTGACTCTCTAGACCCTTTACTATATTCTATATTTACTATCCCTAATGGGATATCATAGCTCTTTGAGAGTCAATGAGAAAAATCTGTAAAATGTAACTCAACGTATACTATTTCAGTGCAGACTGAGTGCTAAAGTGTCAGATTAGACAAACAATTAAGATTTTGTAGGCTTTACTCCCAATTATAAAAATGGCTGCTTGAGCTGGATGGGGAAGAATTGGAGCATTATGAGACTTGTGTTTGTCTTTCTGCAATTACAGGGGAGAATTTAGATGAAAACATTCTGCTGTCTGTGGCTTTAATGAAGACCACTTGCCTTGCCTAATCAAAAAACCAAAAAGTATATAGTTGAGATCCAAAAATATCTTGGTTTAATGACGCACACAGGCAGAAGTTTATAAGTGGGTAAACTTCCTTGCTGCACAGCCTCAGTGCACCTGTGCAACAGCTGGGTTTAATCTGTCGAGGACTGTATTTTAGGAGCCATTGCCGGATTTTAGGCTGGAAACTGAACAGTGCCCCACCCAGCCATGTTCCAATCCACAAACTTTTAACATTTCAGTGAGGATAGAAGAATTGTATTCTATGAGTTAAAGAAATCCAGGGATGATCTATGTGTTGTTGTGTGTTTAAAGAGAAGAAAAGAAAGAAAAAAAAATGGAGGGCAATTCAGCTAACAAGAAAACAATCTAATCACCTGGTCTGGTGCAGCAAACAGAACACCTGGACTTACCAATAAACATGATTGATACTTATGCTTCATTCATTACAGAACAGTATGGACAAACAGGATTCTGATCAATATCAGCTAAGTTTATAATTTTCACAGTTTCGTTAGAAATAAGATCTGCCCTTCTTCCATATCTTTCAACAGTTACATGTCTGCACCAACAAACATACAGACATAGACATAAAGATCAAATACTCTATCCAAGGGCCAAGCACAAATGACAGAAGGGTAAATAAACAAGGCTCTAAAGCCTACAAGCTTTCCCAGCAGCGATTTAGGCGACCTATCTTTGGACACTTTTTTCTTCCTCCCCCTCCAATCATGGGTAAAATCTTGATACCACTGACCCAAGAGAAGCCAGGATTTAACCATTAGCCTTGCCATACACACCCGTCTGTTAAACAGATGGTATGAGGTCAGGGTATGATCTCATACCTTCTCAGACTCAATATCAAACCCCAAAGCATCTAGGGCAAGGGATCTGCCTGTGACAAGACCATCTCAACACCACTGCTTCACCATGAGGATGAGCAGAGCTCTCTTTTCCAAACTTGCAGAAGGCAGGTTTTTCAAAAAGGACCATGAAAATGTTGGTTGACCTGCTTTGTAATATCTGACACTACAGGACACTATTCCTAAGGCTCGACATACTCCTTTATACACTGTCCCTTCTCTTTTTGAAGCCACTCTTCTTGCATAGAAGATTGCTGGACTGAAAAGTGAAACACATAATAAAATTAACCAAAATTATTACTGAAAAAATAAACTCTCCCTAACACTGTGATTAAACTGTCAATTTACAGCCATCTGGAAAAGTTATTCTACCAACAGTCAATCCAGTCTACTGATGCTTCTTACCAATTCAGAAGCTAACGTAGCATCTCAGTGCTATTTGCCAATATTCTGGTCTATAAATCACAAAATCGTTTAGACTGGAAAAGATCTCTAAAACCATCAAGACCAATTATTAACCAAACACTGCCAAGGCCACCACTAAACCATGACCCCAAGTGCCATATCCATGACTTTTAAGTATGTCCAGGGATAATGACTTCACCATTCTCTAGCCAGCCTTCTCCAATGCTTGAAAACCCTTTCCATGAAGAACGTTTCCTTAATGGCAAACTGAACCTCCCCTGGCACAGCTTGAGGTCATTTGCCCGAGTCTTGTCTCTGTTGTTGGCAGAACAGACCAACCCCAATCTGGCTTCACCCTCCTGTCAGCAAGTTGTAGAGAGCCAGAAGGTCCCCCCTGAGCCTCCTTTTCTTCAGGCTGAGCCACCCCAGCTCCCGCAGCTGCTCCTGGTACTCCAGACCCTCACCCAAGCTCCGTTCCCTTCTCTGGACATGTTCCTGTTCCAGAAGGTCTTTCTTGTAGCAGGGAGCCCAGAACTGCCCATGGGATTTGCAGTGTCTCAGCAGTGCCAGCACAGGGATACTTTCCCTATCAGCTACAGATCAACATCCTCTCATCTGTGCCCCATCTCATACAAAGTGAAGCTCCTCCTCTCAAGGTACTGATGAAAACTTATTCCACAAGCCATGACATTCCATTGGTTAGACACCCATCAGGGGCTGGGACTCTGGATTGCATTCCTTGTTTTGGGGCCTAGTTATGTGTGACCTCAAGTGCCATTGTAATCACAGAAATTAAGAATCCTCTTGAGTCCAGTGACCAGGACCAAGCTCTGGAAGAAGCTCTGCTTTAGATCAAAAAGGTTGAATGAAGTGAGAACACTTGCCTTTCATTTTAATGCATGAGAAGGAGGGCAACTAGCTGCAGTTGACCTGAAGCAAATTATTTTCTATAAGTTTTGCTGAACTGGAAAATCAACTTTTCACAAAGCCCCTAATCAACACAGGGTTTCATGTTGAATTGTCCTGGTTTGAAAAGACAGGTGTCTGCTAAGGAAGGCAGAAGCCTCCCCTGAAATGGAAAATATAAACCCCCTCCCTCCAAATTTTTATAATTTTGAAATTCAGGGGCTTTCAGGCAAAGATATGGGAGCAGGAATAACCGTTCTTTATTAAGTAAGGGAAAAAACCCCAAAAAACCAATTGAAGTGGTGGCTGCAGTCCTCCTGGAGTGACAGATGTAGTTCTGTTGAAGCAATGATCCTGTAGAAGGGTGGAGTTTTCCTCTGGAGAATCCAGTGGAGAGGCCTGCCCTGGTGTCCCAAAATCTCGGATTATACCCAGGAAGGAATGTGTGGCTCCTCCCCCTGGGTAGAGCATCTCCCAGTGGGATGATGGAATTTTATCAGTCATGAAATGACACTCAATGGCCCATAAACGGAAGATATTTCCCGGAGGGAGGATTGATGTGTGGAAGAGATAAGAAAAATTGCCCAATTAACAGAACATTAACTGTCACACCTTTAACAGATGGCAAATAGAATACATACATTATCTTTCAATCCATGATATGAATACAGATGGATAAACTCCCCCACTGTATATTGCATTTTTTTCCTTAGAAATACTATTGTTTTCTTCCTCTGTTTCACTTTTTCCTGGGAATTAACTTCGCTTACACTAACTTGAAAGTTTGACCGTAGATGCTTAGAGGTGCAAGATGACATTTCTAATCCCCTAGTGTAGTCACTCCATAGAAATTAGAAAACCTTCTCCTTTTAAAGATTTTTCAACGAGTTTCAGTTAATCGAGCACAATAGAAGGATCTCAGCCTGGATGGAATTTAACACTAGAATGAAAAGCAATTTACCAGACACATGCATTAAAAATTAAAAAATAAGCAATACCCCAACCCTTAGCCCAAATAAGCCAGCAGATTTCTGAGTTGCCGAGGCTGTGGGGCTAGGAGATGATGCTGAATTCCTGTGGTGTGAGAATATGTGTACACAAATTACATCTTGAAACATACAACTCGTGGTATTATTTGGAGGACGAAAGTTTCACCACAATAGAAAGTGAGAGGGTCTTTCTGTCAGTGACAAGCCCTTTCACATGTCTTTGCCCTGAAAAGAAAGGAATACCAGCACACCAAGTAACTTCTGTATCTCCTGTCATCATATTTTTCTTTCCCATGCTCATCTCAGCCAGCTGTGACATTGTCCCAGCTCATCTTTATTTGAACAGCTTAATGGTATTCTGGAGCAGCAAGGTGGCCCTGCCAGGCAATTCCCATCCTCATCCACAGCTCTTGCTGGTCTTGGCCATATTTCATTATACAAATTTACAGAGAAAGACAGATAGCTGCCTGACTGACTGACAGACAGATAGCTGGTGGGTGGTAGAGCTCTGAAAGTAAACTCAGACTCTAAACTTCATTTGTTCATGGTTTAGCTCTTCTCAAGGGCTTCAAAGCAAAAATTATCACATTTTCTCACAAGACTTCCTTAACAACAAGCTCTGCAGAAATTCCTTTTGCACAAATTCCCAAGACGCAGTTTCAACACAGCTTTATGCAAATCTCATTTTTAAATGGCAGTTCTGATTCTTCTACTCACCTTTGCTTTCATGAAGCAATTAGAGATTCTGACAATTGACATTAGGGTGCTCACCATATGTCAGCTGTGACTCTATATTACTAAGCTATTTTTTTTCCTCAAATATTTATCTTAAAAATATCCCTGAATGGTTAAGAAGCATTTTGAACTTCCCATCTGTAAAACAGAATTACAGAACCTTCCCCAACAAACCCACAATAAAAGGCAAAGCTGAACATAAGCATCTAATGTCCTCAAGGTGAAATTTGGACTCTAAATCTGAGCACATCTTTCTCAAACACACTGTCTAGACAAAACATTTTTCAGTAAAAAGCCAGTAACTAAGTAATATAGGTAATAATTAAGTAATGTAAGTATAAGTAATAATTATTAAGTAATATTTAGGTTTTCCCACTATACTTGCACAAGACTGAAAACTTTCTGAAACCTCAGAAAAGGGAAATTTTATTCTTATCTCATGGAAAAAACTGTTTGGGAGTTACATACTAGGAGGAGTCTTAAGGTCTAAAATACTTTAAGGAATCTGAGCATACCAAAATGATGCTTCCTATATTGAGTTCAATCCCAAACCCAACTGACTTTGTTTTCAGCATCTAAAGAAAATGCATTCAGATTTGTTCAGTTTTATCTGAACAGGAGACATTGGACCTACTTGGGTTGAAGAACTGTGATGGGGAAGAATTGCATTGACCTGAAGAAAAAAAACCTGCCAGCCTCAGAACACAGGGCTGCATTGCCCAGAAGATACAGGCACTGTAGGGATGGAGCCATAAGTGATAGATTCTCTGGCCATAGGCAGGTGTAATAGCATATGTTACTGACTCAAAGCTCCCCGCATCAGGATGCTCCTTCCCAACACAGGAGCCAGAACTCCTGTAGAAAATTACTCCCAGATTATTTGCATCTACCCAGGCAATTGCATTCAGTATACAAAAATCTTGATCAGCATTAAGAAAAGCAGATCACTTTGGCCAAGACCTCCCTTGCTAGAAGTGACAATTCTGTATCTCTCAGCTCAAAGCCTTGCTCTCAGCTCTCCAGCTTGGTGACAGCTCTCTCTGCATCTCAGCTCCAAGCTTTGCTCTCAGCTGTCCAGCCCCTTGTCATGCCGTAGGTTCAGTTGTGACAGAGGTAAATTGTGTTGGCAACCATCAGCCCCTATCATTGTAATTCCTGTGCAGCTGCTGAGAACTCTAGGCCTCTCCACAGCACTGAGCCTTCAATCAAAACAGACTGTTTGTTTCTTTCTGACCACAAGAAGAAGTCTGGTTTCATCATTTTATCTGGCTACGTGGCCTGACTAAAAACATGCTATAATGCTAGGAACTCCATGCAGCCCTCTCTGGAGCTAAAGTCATACAGTTGTAGTTTACAGTTCTGACTGACAAAGCAAAGTAATTCAAAACTGTTTTCAAGGCCATTTGCTTTCACCAAGCAAGCCTTCTTTGTAGCTCTCACTTATACACCAAACTGCCCCAAGAGCATGAAGGCGAAGATACTCGATGAAGGGCTTTGAAGGATAGCATGAGACCTGGGACCAATAGTGCACAACATAGGAATACTTGAGCTAGCATGGAAATGGAATGCCACCCAGCTGGCACAGCATGTGGCTCCTCAGGCATCAGTTCAGCCTGTCCACAGCACCCAAACCTCCCTGGCTCATCCAAAGCTGCACTGCAGATTAGGCTTCCCCAGGGCGAAGTGATCTGTTTCACTCCTCTGACAGCAGCTTGGGAACAGAAAAATACATGATAACGTTCGGAAATATTCTTTTCCAAGTTTATGCTCCTCCTGGTCACTAGAAGAGATACCCTGAATCCTCCTAGTTTTTCGTACTTTGCTCACTAATGCTGCTGCCTTTGTCTCCACAGTCCCCAGCTCCCTGGCACATCTCCTGCTGTAAAACAGAGCCCACCAACATAAACTTGCAATAGCCTCAGCGTGGGTCCAATCCTGCAGTTAATAGAGACAGACAAAAACTATATTGAACTGGGACAAATCTGTAAATTTAACTCCCCATCTTTTGTATCATCTAACAGTATGTCCAGAAGACCATAACACAGTCTGAAAGAGGGTAAGACAATGTGGTTTCCTGAGACTGGGAGGGACTGGAGCCAGTGACCCAGGAGGTCTCATCCCTTCCCATGATCTTCTTTTCTTTCCATGCTCCCTTCTTGCCGCTACACATCTAAATTTAGGCTGTAAACTAATTTTAAATGTAAGGGGCATGGAGTTGACTCTTTTGAGTGTCTGACACACTGTAAGAGCAGGGTAACTAAACACAAATGCTTATGTAAATCCATCTTTGATTTTGTAATCAATTTAGTTCAGTAATTTGTTGCAGGGATTGGCTGAAGTAACATGCCAGAATTTTTACAGCCTCTCTGCTATAAAACTGACAAGCATAGGTTTTCTGGTTTTGTTTTTACTTCCTTTCAAGCGTAATAACTTCCCTTTTCATAAAATGCCAACATATTCTTTTAAAACCATCAGGCTGCCATCAACCTGGTCATGATCCAGTGCCAGGCCATAGCCAGACAAGATGAGTTACAAGGTAATCTTTTCTCTGCCAAACAATACAAAGATATTGGCACCTTTTCTCACTGCTGCAAATCAGCTCAAAGGGTCGCAGAAATCAGAAACCCAAGAAGGACTTCTTCCACTCTTTGGGGTTTGCCTTGCAAGGAAAGTGGTTTTCTGCAAGGAATCTAATATTTTCATTAATAGCACCCTGGCTTCTTCCCTTTCTCCAAGACTTTTCCTCCACAGACGTCCTGGATATAATTTTAATGAAATTGAGGATACCCTCCCCCTTTCCAAGTTATACACTGGATTCCTGAAGACGGGTTTCAAGGAAATGCTTCTCCCGAGATGAAATACAAAGCAGCTGCACAACTTTGGCAGGGGAGACTGCACAAATGCCACCAAAGAGTGAATCACTACCTCAGTCTAACTGGAAGTGTTATCAATATTCCTACTCAGGAAGGTCATACAGCAGTGGAGACCATCCCTAACATCATGTGGAAAAAATAGTACAAAAGCCCACAGAACCAGAGGACGGATCCCATTTTGTCATGTAGCTGGTAGGGAAATTGAGGTTTTTCAAAGCTTCTCAGCCAGTAAATTAATACATCAGTATGGTCAGAGTTTTAAGAGAGATCTATAAAGCAGTGGTATTTGCATGTGACTTCAAGGCTGCACATTCTTTGCTGCTATAATCTCTCCAAATTTGCTTTTAAATGATTTGAGATGTATGTGGATCTTACCAAACTTCCACCTCCTTCCTCTGTCTCTCACTTGGGTATTCAAAGGAGGGCATGCCAGCCTCTTAATTTAATAGCTCTAGAGGGACATCAAGAGTTGTGATGAAAACAAGCGTCTCCACGCAGGACTTGCTGGGATAAATGCAGAACCATCAGGTTTGCACATGCAGAGACTAGGTAGGAATTGTAAGAAGATCCAGTTGGTGCTTCTGGGAGAATATTATTTTTTTAAAAAATATGTTTAATTGTATGACCACAAAGTATACAGTCAACCTAGAGACATTAGTGCATCAATCCTTCCTCATACCAATCTGTTGCGCAACACAGTACTTACGTTTTGCCACACTGAGAAAAGTTCACCTGCACAGTGACAGGAGACAAGCTGGTTTTCATTCTGCCTATATGGCACCACTGGGAACAGAAATTCCAGGAGTCAAACCCTGATTTCAACTCAATTTGGACAACTCCCTGTTTCCCATGAGGCAGAACAATGCTAAGTTAAAGACAGGATTTGCATCCACAGTAGCAAAATAGTTCAAAATGCCAACACATATTGGAAAACTGAGACATCCACTCACTTTGGCAATGCTTGCAGCAATAAAAGTATAAATATTAATTTCTTTCACAACAGCAAGCATATAGGGATATATTATCAGGTATTTGTTGATAATGGTGTGTTATGGAGTGATAACATTCTGGAGGAAAGGTAAAATTTTTTCCGAATGACTTCTCAGAGTAGAAAGCATTGAATTAACTAATCTATTAATGCCATTTATTGCTATAATTACTTGGTAGTAGAACAAATATTCACATATGGTACTTGCAAAGAAGCCAATACAATTACAGTATCCATCATACACATTCCTTTTTGAAAATTGAGACTATCATTGGAATTTAGTCAGTTTTGGGCTCTACACAAACTATTTAGCAACACACAATACCCATTTATCAGAGAATTCCAGCAAGGTAATGTCTTTGGGAAACCTGAATAAGAATTTCCAGCAGCAGGTTACAGGTCCCCAGACTGGTAAGGGCACATAACTCCAATATTCACAATTCCAGTGTTTGCACCTTTTAATCCAACATAACGCATCAATGGAAAGGTAATGTTTGCAGTCATGTTAGAAATCCCAACCCTCCATGCATGCAATATTAGAGAGACGGTAGCTGAATATCAAACACTCTGAATATTAAGGTATGAAGTTTGAGACAGGCACACAGAAGATGATAGGAAATCTTTCAGAATACTTCAGCTCAATTGTTCTGGAAGCATGAAAAGAATGATTAAAGAAAATAAAAAAGTTCACTGACACAGTTCACTGAAAGCATGGAGTGATTTAGGAGTTTGTCTAACTCTGCTTAGGAAGCCAAATGAACCACTCACCAAAGGAAAATGATAACCAGTAAGAAAAGAAAATCAGATGAATACACAATTTACACACCGTCTAGATAAGAGATATTTACCTTCAGATAACTTTAAATCCACCTACTGAAATCAAACATTTCCGGTCTCCAAAACTCTTGTGACTTAGGCCAACATCTTTATAGCTCTAATCCATGTAGCTGGAGATGAAAAAGAAAAAAAAAAAGAAAAAGAAAATTAAAAGAGCTTGAAGTACCTACACTCCAATTTGATCTGTTACTGGATACACAGCAAGATAAGGTACAGTCAATAAGGAAGTCCTCAGGCAATCTTCTGCCTATAGAATACCCCAAACAAAGTAGTCCTCTTTTTCTTGCTCAGTATATTTAATTTGAAGTGTTTAACTAGAAAATGGGGTTAGATCAAAAATAGATTTCCTAGGAGAGCTGCACTTCAGCTGCACTCCAAAGCTCAGTGCAAAATATTAGACATGCAAGCCATGATGATGGAGAAACAAAGTTTCCACTCTTAAATTTATATAGTATAATTAGCAACAAATCTACTCAGAAAAGTATTTTAAATATATTTTGGTGGTTAAGCAGCACTTTCCTATGTGATGACATAATGTTATTCTTTACATGAAATCCAGCTTCACCCAAGAGTTGCTTTTGACTTAAAGTGGAGTCTAGTAGTATAAAAGCATATTAAAACTGATGTGAAGTTGAATTTTACATGTGCTTCAAGACATTTTGAAAAAAATGGTAAACGTTGTTTTGGTGGTATTGGAATCCAGTTTCTTTGCAAATACATGAAAAGCCTTTCAAGGTTTCACTAAAGAGAACCATTTAGGTTGGAAAAAACCCATTATGACCCTTGAGTCCAATCACTTCTCCCAGTCTTTCTCTTCTCCTTCCGCTTATTTCCTGGAAAGCAACAACATACCACCATAATACTTGTCAGTGGATTATGTAAATCAAATGAAAATGTACCCACTGGATCTCAGTGGGTCAGGAATCAGCACCAGAATCATTCTCCTCTCAATCTCCACAACATGACCTATCATAATGCCACAGAACTCAGGAGAGCAAGCCTGCAACAACCACATTTTGCACATGGTGCAACAGCCTCAAGGTTTTCGGACAAAGACATGTGGACAGGTGTGAGGCAAAGGAAAAAGTCTGCAGGTGTGTCCTATCAATGAGCTTGACACCCCTTTCTAGGTGAAAACTTGTTGGAGTTCTGGGTGCTGAGAGTTTTAGACTGTGCTGACAGACTCTGACTCCCAGGAAAACATTGCATTCAACCTGAGGACATGGAAAAGTCTTCCAAAATTGATTGATAGCACTCGGATTACAGGTATGTAGTTTGATTAGAAGTGTGTAATATCACAGGGTGGAAAACTTAGAGTTTGGGTTTTTAGAAGATAGAATATAGTAATATATATATGAAGCAAGATGGAGGTTTTAGGGCAGAGACTGGTCCTTCTTCCTTCTTCTTCATGGGTTTGGGTGCTATTTTGTAATCAACAGAAAAGTCTGCACTGCAGACTTTGAGCGATTAGTTATTGGGTTAAAAGTGAAAATAATTTAGGTGTAATTTCTTAATTGGATTGTTTAGCTTTAAAAGACCTTTTAACGAAAGATAGCTAGCCATTTTGTACCTTTTTAGTAGAATACTGCAGAACTCACTGCCTCTGAGGCTGTAACATAGATAAGAAAAAATAAACATTTGAGTCTGAACATGAACTATCGTCTCAAGTGCCTTCAATCCCAACCTCGACAGAAGAAAAAAGAAGCTGAGAACTGGCAAAAACTCATGTAAAGGGAGTTTGATAGGAGTCATGTAAAGGGAGAGTTTGATGCCAAAGCTCTAATAACACACCAAGTCAATGACTAAGCTAAAAGACTAATCTCATAAAAGACCAGCCTAATTCCTCTCTTAAGGAAAGGACTCACTCTTCTTAGGAAAAACTATGTGCTGTTGGATGTGTAGAGAGTGAGCATTATTATGGGCAAGGATCTAGGTGCTGTATGAGGCTCTTGCCTCAGAGGACTCCCAAATAAAGAGATCAAGAGAGAAGATACACATTCAGGAAGACAGTCAAAAGACCAGCTTTGTAAAAGTACCTGTAACAATCTGTAGACAAAACTGAATTTGTAGGCATTCTTGAGGTGCAGGTTCAAGGAAGATTTTGAAGGAAAAGAACATAACATGATTTTGTATAACTATAGAAGAATCCTTTAATATATGAACAGCAGCAGTAGAAGGGTAGCTTGATACAGCATATCGCAGTACATAATTTTTAAGTGAAAAATAATAAAATTCATCATGAAATATCACCAACGTACCTTGAGCACAGGGTGATATTTTTAAATTATCTATATTTGTTTTGATATTTCTGTATTTACTATTTACCTACTCTCTTACATTAACATTGAACCAATCTGACTTTATTTTAGCAGGCAGCACTTTATTAACACTCTAAAACTTCAAGTTTCCTCAAAAATGCCTTCAGCATGCAATTTGGATGACAGCCAGGTGTGAAAAGCCACCTCTAACTGAAAAGTACTAAGAAATGGAATGAACTTTGGAATGGAGACTATGTTATGTTCAGTTATTATGCAAATACAGCAAACATGAAGAGTAGCTGGTGTGTCACAGGGAAAAGTCTTACACAGGTCGATTGTCTAATCCACATTTCTTTTGTGGACTCCTAATCATAACATACTGGTGAGTACAGCAGTGCCAGTGCTGCGAGTTGCAATCACACACCAATTCAAACTTTAACATCTTTGCCTTAAAGAAGAAACAGTGCTAATCTCATAGTCTATCTCAATCCCCCCACCCTACAACACAAATAGGAATGGGAAAAGACTAAATATACATTGAAACATTTAGCTAGTAACTTTTTAAAAAATAGTTTACCTTGAATGTGCATCCTTTTTCCCCTCAATGCTGGACCCTCATGGTGAGCTCACAGCACTACTTCAGTGGCTCTCTCCACTTCAGCTCCAAGGGTAGCTGCAAACCTTCAAAACCATGTTTTGCCCTGGGTTGTTTGCTTCAAAGAGAAATAAAAAGAATAAAAAAGAAAATAGAAAAACCGAAACAGGGCACAGCATTAACACTGTCTTTTTCGCCCTGGTGGCTGAGCAGAAACAAGGATTAGCATCTTTGTAGAAATCATCTAGAGGAGAAATAATGCAATTTTGCTCTTCGCAGGGGTTTAAAACATGGCCAGATTTTAGGAATCATACCAGCAGGAGCGGGAAAGTGTTCTCACAACTGCATGCCTTCCTTGCATTCTTTCCCAGCATTCATGGGACAGAAAAAACCCAAAGAAAAATAACTTTCCTGCCTCACCTGGTCATTATTAATTACAGAGTTAATCAAACTGGAAGGGTCACAATCCCATTTAATTAGAAACTTGCAGAAAAATCACTCTTTTTTTTCACTGTTGCTTTTTCATTGCCTTTAGGAAGGGGGAGAGTAATCAGAAAGTGTCATTTTCTGACTGCATGGACAGGCAAAAGCCAGAACTGACTTATTTAACATGGGAGGAATAAAGGTGAGATTTCTGGTGAATGGCAGGAAAAAACAAAATACCTGTCATATTGACTAGAAAGAAACCTGCCAGCTACTGAAACTCTACCGAGCAGAGTAGCATGACCCCACTTACACAAATGTTGAATTACAGGATATTTGTTGTAAGAAACAGAAAAATCCCAGAGAACCCAAGCCAGGAGTCAGGCTGGGCAGTCAGGCAGGGCAATATGTCACAGCTCTCTCCTCAGGCTGACAACCTTTCCCCAGCGCAAAGACCAGCCCTGCCAAGGAAACGTGTGATTTGCCTGGCCAGTCTCCTTTTCCTCCCTTGGCCACAAGGATAGAAGGAAGGCAGTCGTCCTGCTGCTCATCCCATAGGAAGCTTCAGGCAGGGGGAAGGGTAGGCCTGTTGATGGGAAGAAACTCTGTAATACACATAAAGAGTCAGTGGACAGTTGCAGAGGGATATGAGGAATGTCCTTGCTCCTTTTCTGTCCTTCACCTGCAAGACTAGGAAATTACAACAACGTTGTTATCATTTGTGCAAGGTGAAAAATCCTTTCTTACCATCCTAAGTCTCTAAATGACCATCTGGAGAAAGCTCCCCAATCACCAGTTCTCAGGTCCTTACAAGAAGCAGCGGGGGAATTTATTACCTCATGCACACCCAGAACAGTTCAGGGCTCCGTATGACAGGAAAGACCTGGAGCTCCTGGAGCAGGTCCAGTGGAGGGTTATAGAGATGATGAGGGGATTGGAACATCTCCCTGACGAAGAAAGGCTGAGGTAGCTGGGGCTGTTCAGCCTTCAGAGAAGACACAGCTGAGAGGGGACTGCTGCTGCCTTTGCAAGGACTGGGGACGATCCATTAGAGAACTAAGATAGCACAGAAGGTGGAAAGGCCAGGCATTGCTTTCCACAAAGAAACTGCACATACTATAATTTAACTAATCTTCTTACAAATAAATTGAAAAAAAATTTAAGGCCTACCTAGTCTTAGGAAGCAATGACATATATAAGCCACAGCCTTAGTGTAAACTACTTGCTTTCCAGTGTATTTGGGTACCATTATCAAAAGTGGATGCATACAGCTGAAAGATAGAACAGCTATAATTGAGGAGAAATTTTGGCCTGGTCTCAAAAATCAAGCAAAAATTGTAGTTACATCCTTATTAAGTAGAAAAAACCCCCCAACCATTAGTTTCCTAGCTTAAATCTCTTGCTGAAAACACACTTTAAAATCTGATACTAGACAGTCCAGCCATAGTCCTGATACAAAATACAGTACTACAGATGACACACTAGGAAAAATAAAACAAAATTAACATACCAATGTTTGTGGCTGGACCACTGTACCATTACAGGCATTTTGCTTATGTAGTGATTCCACTGGTGTTTTGCACTACATGGCAAAAACATAGTTCCCCTTCTAAGAAAAGAATTGCTTAATGTGCCAAATGGTACATCTGGAAAGAAGTACTGCCAGCCTGCAACAATAAAAACAAAAATAGATTAATCCAATGCTTGCTGGCTAGGTTTCTAAACGGTGATGCGCCTCACGATATTCCTATTAAGAATCATATTTTGGTAGTGTACTACCTAAAGCTTTCAGGCTGGAAAGCATCCTTAATCCATTATTCTATGTCTTTTTATTTTTTTTGCAAATCCAACAGCTGCAGAGGAGATGACTGTGGGTTTGGTGAGATATCATGTATCATTAGTGCTTTGCTTTAGCTTTTTAATTAAATTATTCTGTGACCTTTCACTGTCAGAGACACTATCAGGCAACAAAAGTTGTTTGATCTTCAAATGAGTAACTTAAAATGAAGCCTTCTACCTGATAGTGTGGATTACATGTCATGTGGTATTTAAGGCTCAGCACATGTATAACGGAAAACAGGTAGAAAGGATGCACTAGATCACACATGATCCAATATAATACATATTTCCAAAGCCTATTACACTACTACCATATAAAGTCTAGCAAGTCCTTACAAGCAGTGACTTTGTACCTCTTTGGGAGGTTCCTGCACAAATCAAGCTTCTCCTGAAATGGGATTCCTTCAGGAGAGGCCTCAGTGCCCCTTGTCTAACTTGTTGCAGGGCTCTGTGTGGCTGAAAGTGTACGGCTGTGCAATTCAACATGAAAACCTGCAGTGCAGCACACCTCAGCTGAAGCCTTAAATTTAAATTATGCCTCCTTTTAAACTGTATTTTCTTCCTGACAATTTCACTGAAAGAAAGGACATCCCAAGCACTTTAGATTCCAAAGACTCAAGTTTACCCAGAATGATATAAACCATAGCCAGATATGTTGATTTAACCCCAGTAACACAAAATACAACCTCTGCCAGCAGAAGGAATACAGCAGATGTTGTTGAAGATGCCACTGCAGTAAAGAACACAACTAATTCAGAGTAGGTTAGAGACATCACCAGCCCCATCTGTCCCAGCAGATGAGGCAGGGATATGGAGTTGCCTCAGAGCAAGGCTCTGCTTTGTGACAGCCATACCAAACCATCTAAGAGCGCAACCCAGCAGCTGTTTCAGAAGCTGGAGGAGGTCTCTGGTTCTGAGGTTTTTAATAGTTGCTGCATTACAAAAGATCATCCAAAGTGTGGGGCTAACATTTGGTGAATCTTAGAGACATTCAGCACCAGGCCTGAATTTTCCTAAGGAAAAACAGTTTGCCTTCAAAGAGAACAGTTCTGTAGGCATTTCTTGTTCTCAGGAAAAGATTGATAGAGGTTTTGTAAGCATCTCTTGTTATCAAAATAACAGGTGCTGTTTTTCACTTTAGTTTATTATTTTCTTGTGTGTGTTTTCAAAACATGCTCTCTCTATCTCATCCAATGGTGGTAGAGAGGCGTTGTGTCATTTAACCAATCAAGTAGCTGTTAGCGAAAGACCCTATAAAAAGGGAATGGATTGTTGAATATAAAGCCTTCTGATTCTTTGGAATTCGGAGTCTTTCCTCCTCATTCTATGGGAAACAGCAACACCAAAGAATATGGGTGATTTTTTTTCCACTAAGGGTGAAAGGTTTTCCAACTGAATACTTCCCTGATTTGGAGGCTCCAGGCGTGCTTTTGGGAGCTTCTGGAAAGATAATATATATTGGAGCAAAAGTTACTCAAAACATTGTTCTGGAGTTGTTCACAACCAATCTGAAATAGTCTGTGGATAATTTTAAATACTCAGTGGTTAAAAAAAAAGGTGATTCCATTTGCTAATGAATATTTCATCCCAAAAAAATTCTAGAGGGCAAACTGAGATAGCTGAAACAAGATACTTAACAGGACAGTAGAAATGTTTCAGGGATGACACATCAGTGCATGTGGCAATGTAGATACAACACAGGTGAAATATTTGAAATTCTGTAAAAACCCATAGGTCATTACTACACTCTGCTTAGGGCTGGAGGGGTGAGAAGAGATGTGGCTCTCAGGGTTCCATCCCTCATAAGCTGCCTTTATGCTGTAAAATTTCTCATCAGCTAGAACAAAGACACTGCAGGGCAGGACTGGGGGAACTGCTGGTTTTGAACAGTACATGGATGGCCCCACATGGTCCAAATCCCTCCCAGTCTGGGTGTATGGGACAGTGTTGTAGATGTCTGCTGGGGAGTTACACTACTCCAGACTTCAACTAGGTAATTATCATCTCGCACAGTATCAATGAATACTGAAAAACACAGTTAAGCCCAAACTGAACTTCTCAAAAGTTTCCATTCATGCTCTCCCCACATGGACAAATTGTCATTTGTCACAGGAAGCTTTCATGTTCCATTATGTGAAAAATGTAAATAGTTTTGACATTTACCAGTGCTTCCTAAAACTGAAAGCACTTCCTCATAAACTGGCCATGCACTTTCAAAGACAAACTTGAAGGTTGCATAGTTTGGCAGACTCACCTGTCCTCCAAATGTATTGACATTTTTCCTCTCACACAGCAGTTCCTTTATTTTTCCAAAGATCAGAATTTTTCCATTCCAGTAGATATTTTTCAGGACTGCTCTTTAGTTCCTTCCTGAAGAAACATGTTTGAAAATTGATCTTATCTAAGTTATTTCCTTGTCTGACACAGAATATTAATGAAAGTTTGAACAATTAATTCAGAGCAGCATGCCTGTCACCAAGGGGATGAGGAGTGCCTACAGACTCAAGTTATGGAACTTTCCAAACAGCTTTGGAAGGCTTATATTATTTGTTTACTTTCAATGCCCAGACTTGTGCTTCATTTTATTGAACAATCAGCCCTGAAGTCTTCCTAGTGGCACTTCACATGCATCTCTTATTTTAGTGTCAGACATCAAATCTACAAGTCTAGCTCGCACAACACACATTATGAATTTCTGCCTAACTTACTTTTATGCAGTGAAAACAGTGTTTTTCCTGAAAAATGTAATGTATAAAATGTAACAGAAGGAGAACAAAGTTCACAGTGAAAATGGTGTGGCATGGTTTTATCCTATGATAACACAACAGTGCTTTAATATTTAGCTTTGATAATAACAACTGAATTAGACATATGCTTCCAGAGACACAAACTGTTCCAAGCCTGGCTGCTTCACAGATGGTGGATGCAGAGATTAAGTGACTGCCTGAAAGTAACACAAGAGGTCTGTGGAAAAGTCAAAAATGGATCCAAGAACTCCCAATTCCTCTCCATCGTGTGCACCACAGGGCTATTGAGCCTTTTAACTAGTGTTATTATTTTGTACCTGTAATAGTGTTTGTCCTCACCTGGCTTTGTTAAAATTGCTCTCAAAACCATTAGAAAACACCAGCCCTCACCTCCAACAACCTCCATGTTTGGCCTCACAAGTCCTAACCTCCCCCCTCAAAGCTGGGGGAAGGCCCAGGAGCATATCCCAGCACAGCTCCCAGACACACAGCACTGACATCCCATCTCTCTCCTATGAACACAACCTGACAGACCTCCCACCTCCTCCAGCCCTCTGCCTCACAATTTACTTGCCAAACCTGCAAATCTGGCAGCCTGGTGTGCAAAGTCTTACCCACTCATTAGTGTCTAGAGGGAAGCTGCGGCTCAGGAACCCCTTTCATATCCAGTCTGGGAGGCCCATACTTACCTGGTGCCCAGCAGCCCTAGCTGTAGGAACGAGTTGTCACTGCTCTTGGAGGGACCTTTGCAAGTATATTTTTGCAGAGCTTCAGTTACAGAGAAAACCCCAAAGCCTTCACTTTTATTTGGGATATCTGAGAACATGGAAACTGAAAGACTGTGGGAGGGTTCAGAAAAAGACAACTGGCTGTTAACCACTCATGTTACTGCATGTCAGTGGGAAATAAACACCAGCCATGTGCCCTCCAAAACCTCCAAGATGTGATTTGTCCAGAGCTGCAGTACACCAGAAATACAAATCTAGGAATTGCACACCAACATGTCTTGGCACTGATGACCACAAAATAGCCACTGCACCTTATGTTCACAAAAGACTGCCTCACTCAGGGCCTTCCTAAGTGAAGAGAATCATGGTATGCCAAAAGCCATCAAATCTAGCTTCCATAAATCAGCTAAAAATGCTGAAGGGAAAAATAAAACATGACGAATACTTGCAAGGAGCAGTAAATGAATATGGAAATCTACAGTACATTGAAAATCTAAAATTAATCACTATTTTAAAAGCAGTGATTATTTCCCTTTTTAAAACTCCTTAGTTTTCACAAACATACATACCTGTTTTTATTGTTGCATAAACCAGCTCATCCAGATTTGTTCCTATTATCCAGATTCTATAACTTACAGTAGATGAAAAACAAAAAGCTGGATCCTGTCAAAGGATGCAAGATAACTTGTGATTAAAAAAGATTTCAGGGATGAAGTTTCCCAAGTAACCACGGAAAAGCCACATATTAATCATCTGAGCTCAGAGTTCTCCCTTTCCCAAGGGAAAGGACGTAAAAACATGCATCTGTTTACATCAGTTTGAAAGGAAGTGGTAGAAAGGATGACTGTAACAGTGCCCTGTCCAACATTATTTCCTGGCGCTCATGTTCTGATGTTTGAAGTGCATCTGCACAAACTGTACCTTTGCTAAACTTCTCAAAATATATGAACCTTCAAGTATTTCAGACCAACAAAATCAAAATTAGGTGATAATAGATATGTAAAACCAAAGCCACCTTCTCCCTTTCTCTCATTCCACCTGCAGGAGTCAGCAAAGTATATCCAAATTTGTGTTTGAACTCATCAGCACCTGTGCAAACATGTTATTCAGAAATCTCAGAACAACACCATTTATTTCATTAATTTCTAGTTCCTGTCTCCAGTTGAAATAGTTCCCACAGCAAACTCCAGAAGCTTTGGAATGGCAATGACAGCAGAGAAGGGAAAGAGGATTACCACCAGAGACTTACCCTACAGTGATCAATTGCATATGCAATATGCCAATATTAGCATACGCATAATATTTTTAACATAGACATAGAAATGACAAGGAAATATTCCTTTCAAACTATTAAGTTATCCCAAGGGCAATGGTTTTGAAAAAGCAGAATACCTTTTACTATTCATTAATTTAATTGCACAACATGGAAAAAAGCACAGTGCTTTCCCCAACAGGCATCAAGTGGAGAGGCCTCTTGTGGAGACTCACACTTTTCATTTGATTGGTAATCCCTAGAAGACACTCTGTCATTGACATATACTCCTGTTCCACAACACATTGGACAACTCGCTGACAATTTCTTCAAAAACCTGCTGTCACTTCAGGGCGTGCTGGGCAGCCTCCAGCATGTAACAGGCTCCAGAAGATGCTCCTAAATTCTCAGTGCCTTGTAGGCTTTGGCAATGATCAAAATGAGAAGGGACAAGATGCTCAGCATTTTCTGTGAGAGTTCTGCATCTTAGCAACTCAAAACCTGGATCTGCAATCCCATTCATTTACCTCACCAATAAGACAAGATATTTTTTTGTTTTAGGTTTATTTTCATTGAGTGATAGAGGATAGCAAGATGCCAGTGAGTGAAATTGAAGGCACCTGCTTGGCATTCAGTGCCTGATAGTTTCTAATGCCATGGGTTGGAAAAGTTTAATCTAGGATTTGCTTTAAAAGAAAAGGGGAAAACCAGTTAATATATAAAAAGAGATATGTGGCTGTGGTGCTGGGACCCTTGGGATCTGGCATTTGGAGAACCAGCAGTGGATCTGGTACCCAAGAAGCAGCACTGCTCTTGCCTGCATACCAGCTTTCACCAAATCCTCCCTCTCATATCCAGCATAACCTTCACAGTAACAAGTTGTCCTTGGTATGACCCGTAAGACTTTTCCAGCTAGTAAAGTCCTCCTCTCTTCTGCCTATTCCCTCAGAAGGCATCAGTTTTCTATTTTAAAAATATCAAGTCACCCTATCTCAGTTGCATTATAAACAAAGACAAACAAAACAACCCAAAACAGTTTTGTGTGTGTGGAACAAGAAAAAAAAAAAACAAAACATTTCAAACCCAAAGAAGTTTCCAATAAGTCACTCATTGAAATTCAGGAAGAAAAAACCCCAAAGGGTAAAAATACCCTCACGTATCCAAGTTCTCTGAGGCCATTTCTTTCCCTCATCTGTGTTCCATCATCTTCTTCCTTATCCAAAAAAGTTGTGGTGTCCGTGGGAGTATGAAAAAACATTGGTGTGACCACGGAAAGGAACTCTCTGTCTGGCAGCAGACAGCTATGCGTTATCCTGTCTCCAGGAACTCAGCCTTCCTTTGACAGTCATAAATATTCTCTGATGATAAAGCAGAGGATAGTCATTCAACCAGACTGAATAATACTGTACAACCCTGAAAAGCACACTGGGATCTGTGCTCTGTCCCCAGCCACAACAAAGATCCACAGGAAACAACCCGACTGGCCTCATGTGTAGGACAGCCTGCGCTGTCACATCCACCTTCAGGGTGATTCAGGAGTGTTGGACTTCTCTCTTTCAGAGGTCTCAACACACCTAGTGGCCATAAAATTTATCTGAAGACAGTGTCATCCAGAGCAGCCCTTGGCAAAGGACTTAGGGGTGCTACTGGGTGAGAGATGGACATGTCCCATCTGTGTGTGCTGGGACCCCAAACTCCCCATGTGCTGGGCTGAGAGTGATCAGCCTCAACCACATGTCACTGAATGACACATAAAGACTGAAGAAAGCACCAAAGCACAGGCTATCTCATTAATGATAGCTAGCGCATGCTATTAATGAGTACACAAGCAATTATGTCACCTTTTTAGTTACACTCTGTCCTTGGGAGTTTTCAAAGTTTTACAAAACATTTAGACACAAATTTTTTAAAGGGAGGGGAGAAGAAAAAGACTCATTACACCATTAACTTTACACTACCTTGTGTAATCAAAGATCTCCTAATTTCCAGGAGAGCGTTACTTGACATCTTGTTGCATAGATATTTTGCTTGTGCAAGCAGATCTGGGAATTATCAGTAATATATGCCATAGTCTTGCCAAAGTTATTGATGAAAATCTGATCTTCATGACCAACCTTTCCCTAGCCAGAAGAAAAAAAAAACTACCTAAATGTAAGTCACTCTCTTCTGCCAGCCTCCCTTTTTTGCTCCCCAAACCCTAAATTAATAAACTTAGAGTGAATAAACAAATAATCACTTTATGCTTACCCATATGACTTCTCCTTTTACAGTAGCCTTACAAATTAAATTTAATCTTGCCCTTCAAGGTAGAAACAAGTAATAAAACTAACCAGTTTATTGGTCAGTGTAATTTCAGAATTATACTCTCATTTCTGCCTTTGAGAACATACGGGATTGTTGACAAAATGGAGGCCAAGCTTGCATTTATGGAGCATGATATCACTGTGGGGCTCACAGAGGCAGTTTACTTATTCCACAGATGACTGCCACAAGAGAATGTAATTGCTCAATAATGTGTCAGTGTACCCATGGGAAGCATTTAAGTCATCTGAGACCTGTATTGGGAACTTGCCAGGGACCCCAGCACTACCTCTAATTTGCACGAAACGGAGGAATTGTGGCCGTCTTCTGCAGTAAGGATAAACAGAACAAGGGAGAAAGTCAGGACGAGTCAAAAAGGCACCCCTTTCTCAGAAAACGGAACACAACTGGAAGGGGAAAAACTGTTCCCCAGATTCAGGAAATAAAAGCTGTAAGACTAATGAGCTTCTAAGCGGGAAAGTCAACATCAGTGTGGTATACTCCAGCACATGAGATGATCTGCATCGGGGAGAAATTACCTCACTAAGAATTAAAGCCTCAGAAATAGATGTAACACCTGACTGAAAAGCTATTTATGGACAATGAAATCCTCATCTCCACCATAGCTTTATTTTTTTAGTCATAAATCAAGTTAAAGTGAAACATCCAAGTGATTCAATATGAGTGTGAGATAATTAACAAGTAAAACTGTCTGAACACTGCAAATCAAGTAGCATCATGTAGGATCAGCTTAATAAATCACAGTATTTTCCATACTTCTCAAGAATTAAAGGGTCATAGGATGAGATCCAATTTCGTAGATGCTTATTTTCAAGCATGTAACTACTTCCATTGATTCTGAGAACACTACCCAATTGCTTTAGTTCAGGTGCATGAAAATATCTGGGTGAGCCAAAACCTTGGTAAGGAAGTCATCACTGGAAGCTTTGGGAAGCTTTTCAAGCCAATGGAAATTTTAACTCTCTCCAATAAGACCCACAACAATGTAAAGAGACCCTGAAGCTAAAGTGAGAATGACCAGAGTCCCCAATGGCTCAAGCAAAACAGGAATTTACAGCCTTTCCCAGCATCCTATTGGAGAATCTTTCATGAATTTTAAAATGGTTTACAGGATGTTTTCTGTTCACCTTTCCTCAAGGCACAGCTCAGAAGAACCTGCCCCCTTTTAGCATAAATGTGTTCAGTCCTCAACCCCACAATGAGTCAAAGGATTTGACTGAAGGACATCCACTGTGCCATGCCTTGAGGGCCCACATGTGACCTACTCCATGTGAAAAAAAAAAAAAAAGCAACATTCCTAGTTCTGCTAATTTCAGGTTAGTCTTTCAATCTATTTTTTTCCCCCAGCCCTCCCTCTACTTCTCCCTCCCACCCTGATCTGACTTTTCCCATTTCAAATGAGATTTAGAAGTCTGCCTGATGGCAGGTGGGTGGAGGCACTCCAGATACTATGTTTGTTGGTAGCCCAGCAGTTATTTGTGGTTGACTTTTTTGGTTGCCCACAAGAATTTCCAGGGTGGTGTAAACAGACAGATGTGGGTTCTTTTCTGCTATACAGATCACACCATAGAGAGATATCAAAGGGAAAAACCAAGTCTATGAATAATGCACTAGTGGGAGCATTTGAAGCTCTGAACTTTAAAGACTGGCCTCTGAATTTATTGGTTTAATTGTTGGGTATGGACACTTAGGCTGTCAGATAGCTTTTGAAATCAAAGCATCACTGAAAGTTTTCCCGAATATTTAGAAGTTTATACAAAATGTAAGTGGGCTCAAGTACTGGCAAACTCCAGGCTGGTCCCGCCCTGACAGCACTGCCCTAATCTTACATGCTAAAATTGTTCATTCCTTCTTTCCCTCAGTAGCACAGTGGTTTGATTTTTACTTCAGTGAGGCATCTCAACAACTATTCCATGTCTCATTGCTGCTGTAACACTGAAGGGGAGGGTTTCAAAGGTATGGATCAGTAAAGCTCCACTGATTTCAGGCTAATTCATACTAGCCAGGAAATTCTGCCCCTTGTTGTCTTTTTTTTTGTTTCTACTGTTACCATTATACAAATGCAACTTTGCCATGTGATTTCTGTGTGCCTTGTGCTCACACAAGAGACACATCGTGGCATTTTTAGCCTTGAGATGAACAACTAGACCATGACTGAAATCACGTTAAGTCAACAGTGCAACTCTAACTTACTCTGGAGTTTCCAGCTAAAGATTTTCTCATCATTTTTTTTTCCAGGAGGATTTGTATATGTTTCTGTCAGTCTATTTTGGAGTATGGCAGGTTAAAAAGGCACTTTGATTCATGGGTGGACATGGATTATTTTAAGTAGAAAGAAAAAGGAGTCTTGGTTTTAACAGCCTTGCACTGTCATCTTGCGGTTGCAGTGTTCAGTTCCTCACCCTTATTTCGAAATGCCTTGAACAAGAATTCTATTCGAGCAGGAAGAAACAGTTATGGCCCCACTCCTAGGGCTTTGGTTTATTTGGAGGCCTGCTTCCTGACATTCTTGAGACAAGACAGAGTGACCTTGCCAACTGTTTCCACTTCAGTTTTTTCTATGTCCTTCCTTTGTGAGAAGAAAGTGTCACCTCCTCCATAAAACCATAATTATTTAGAACACTTCATCTCCTCCAGACTTAGAGCACTTCCACTATGAACATGTGCTCCAAGACAAGTTTTCAGGGCAGTGTTATGCACAGTTCTCCTTCCTGCCTGAGCTTTAAAGATGGAACTCTCTGCCACCGTCAGCTCCCCATGAGGGACACATCTGTTTCACAGCGGAGGCGAATCACTTACAATATCTTCTTTGCTTTACCCACTAATCTCGACTTGCAAATAGCAATTATTTTTGCCTCTTTTCTGGACTGCTCAAGACACCAAGCATGGGATTATCCTTGTAGACCCTTTCAAGAGTTAATTTCCTGAGCTTGTCCAAAAGACAAGAGGAAGCCCTGAGCCAAGCTTCCCTTCATCTCCAGCAATGCTGCTCCCAGCCAGAAAGCTGGTCTCCCACCTGCTTCCTTTTATCTTCCTCCTGGATAAAAGGAAACCATATGCTGCAAAGATAGCCCAAATCCATCCCTTCCCAGTGAAGCCTGGCCAAATCATCTATAAGTGAGTGACCAGAAATGAGGAAATCAACCTAACTAGTTACTTGGATGTGTGCAGCAGGATGTTAGCCCAACCTAAACTACAGATTCCAAAAGTTGCATCCCTATTCACCTCAACAAGCAATACTTAGATCTCCTTTTATACAAAATTCTCCTTACCATTCTACAAATACCAGGAATCAAAAGCTTAAAAATCTACATGGTTTCTATTTGTGCTATTCACTTCAGTCATCTGTCTCAATTTAGAGGTAAAAAATCCTCGTAAATGAGTGACTTATGAGTGACCTTATAAGGTCACTCTTGTTACATTACAGTTTCAGCATCTCTATTTGGGCCACCAATATCTTGAGGATATAACCTTCTATAGTTATTTTACAGAAACCACAGTTAACCTTAAGAGTTAGGGGCAAAAAATAAAAAATGGGTTTCTAAGGGACTTCGTTTAGTATTTGGGGGAAAACCCACTCTATTTTGATTAGAATTGTGTTACTGTTGTTCCCTCGAATGAAATTTAGAGTGCGAAAAAGGAACTCCCCATTTTCAGAAAGAACCATCTTACAGCATAAAATATTGTAAACCATATTTACTTCAACTTTTCTTTTACATGTGAAAATCGTCATGATTTTGCAAACATATTGCCACAGAAAAGGTTTGTTTATCAACCCGAAATCTTACTGCCAGCAGAGGGATCCTCTGTGGGCTTTGGAATCCATTAAATCTCCATTCAGAATCTCTATGAGGGTTATACTCTAAAACTCCCAAAACACAAGATATTTATGCAAGATTTTTTATTTCAGCTATAAGGGATTTTAAAGGGTAAGAATTATCTATTTTGTCCTCACACTTTCAAAATTATTACATTTTAGTTTAGCTTCAGGGAAAAAAACTTCTTCAGAGATAAGGATATCCTCTTCAGAAAGAGGATTGCAAAATAATGGGGTGGTATGGAAACTTCGGGAGCTGAGAATTATCAAAAGTGTGACTACTGTTATCAAACAAATGGACTGAAATCACAGACTCATAGAATGACTCAGGTTGGGAAAGACCTCCACTGAGTCCAGCCTGTGACTGATCCCACCTCGTCACCCAGACCAGAGCACTGAGTGCCATATCCAGTCATTCCTTAGACACCTCCAGGGATGGGGACTCCACCACCTCCCTGTGCAATCGCTGCCAATGCCTGACCACCCTTTCACTGAAGAAATTCCTTCTGATGTCCAACCTGAACCTCCCATGGCACAGCTTGAAGCTGTCCTTGCTCCCTGGGAAAAGAGCCTGACCACCCAGGCTGCTCCCTCCTGTGAGGGAGTTGTGAAGAGTGAGGAGGTCGCCCCTGAGCCTCCTTTTCTCCAGGCTGAGACACCCCAGCTCTCTCAGCTGTTCCTGGTACTCAAAGCCCCTTCCCCAGTTCCGTTCCCTTCTCTGGACTCACAAATGTGAAGAATCTCATCTTTGGCATGCTTAGCAGAGATGTCAGAAGACAAATCCGACTGACAAAGGGTGTGTGGGAAATCCCCATGCATGGAGATGCCCTTGAACCAAGGGACTGATAACCTGCAAAGGGCAAAGCAAAACCAAGAGTGCACCTCAGAGTGCAGGAACACACATCCCACAAGGCCGACAGCACCAAACCCAGCTGCTGCTGCTGCTGAAGGGCTCCAAAAGCAGCAGGAACAACCTCTGACAGCAGGAGCAGCACACACTGATTCCATCCTTCCCCACGCTGCTGGCACTGCCAGCCCGGCTGATAACTGGCACTAACTGCAGCGGTGGTTGCTGTGATGTGGTAGCTGTTTGCCAAGAGCTGGACTGAGACCACCAACTCACTTCAGACAGGCCACTAAACACTCATCTGAGGGTAACCACGAGGTCGCTCTCAACTTGGGTTCGATTCAAACTGGGGACTTCGAGGTGAAAAGGCTCCGCGTTCAATTACCAGTCCCCTGAGTCATCCCATCCACCCTCTATAGTTATTTCAAAGTGCTCTGGTAAGCAATATCTGAGAACATTACATGTGTGCAAAATGCTAAAAATACATGTCTAAGAAGGCAGTGAAAAGTTCAGCTCACTCAAAAGTACACTTTCCTTTCTCTTTAGAAAGAAAATAAAAGAAAAAAAGAAAAAAATATTATTCACTTTCAATTTGCTTTTTTTTCCCCCAAATATTTTTTTCCACAACATGCTTTGCCATTCCAATTAATTTCTTGCAAATATCTTTAGAATACAAAAGAGAGACTGTTCTTGGGAAAAAAAAATTTCCTTTTACCTTTATATTTCATAATTAGCTAAATCACTACTAGAAAGAAAGTACTTGGGGGGGTAGGGGGTGTGAGAAGGGTAGGAGGAACAAAACAAAATGCTAAAAGATGGATTAAAACGGCCCCACAGTGAAAACGACAAGTCCCAGGGATTCCACCCAGGGTTTCTCAAATGTATGGATTTGTTTTCAGAGTGACGCTGCCCTCTGGTACCCCACGATATGGTATTTTCAATGCAGCTACAGAGGGTCACCAATTTATTTGTGTCACCTATCTTGGGATCTGACAACTCTCCCCAGGGGCTCAGTTAAACAAGCCTTCAGTTTTTAAACAAAGTGGATTTTAATTGAGAAGCACCTGCGGTGAGAGTCTACCAGCATTATTAAAAAGCAGATTTATCACAGTGAATCATAGAAGCAGGAGGTGGGGGAGCCAGCAGGGAGGGGGAGTCCATACGTACGTCATACCTGCAACACAGAACCAGTCCTTTCATAGAAAACACTTGGAGAAATGTGTAGGATTTGACTGCACCCCACAAAGAGTGTTCTTCACAACAAGCTGTTCCCAGGGCGCTGAAAAGCTATCATTCATAAAAAATTATTGAGGGGGAAGGAGGTCGCAAAAGGGAGTTCAGGAGGCCAGGGATGCCAGTGGGAGCTGCAGAATGAGACCCTCTGTAAAGCACGCACCTGTTTGTGGCCACCATAAAAGCTTAACTAGAAAGCCTGAAGTTCCAAATTGGGGGGATGGGTATTGGCAATGATAAGAGAGAGATGGGGATTTGGTATGATGCTCAAAGAATCCAAATTTATTGTGAAGTACAAATGTTTATATAGTATTTCAGGAAGACTAGTAATATTTTACTACAATGATTGGGTTAAAATCACATAAACAAACGTATGCATTTTAAATAACTCTTGCTTGCAGAAGTCCGATGCAATTCTCTTATTCTGGTAAACCCGTCTGATTGAATGTTCTTGCAATCTTGATTAAATCCTCAAAGTTCTGTTTGCTATTGCCAAGGCATCCTGTTATCAAATCTCTTATGCTAACCAGGTCCGAAGCCCATCATCTGTTTTGTGTCCCAATATCCAAACATCTCCCCCTTTTCTTTTCCACCAAAACCACTCCTTTAACAGACTTATTAATTAATCTCTGCACACATTGAAAGGTACCATGATCAATACAATTATTATCAAAATTATCACATACATACCTAGCCTAAAAAAAAATCTTTTAGCTAAAAAACCTTAGTCCACTAAAGGCTCAGGCTTGATCTTCATAAACTAAAAACACTCCTGATGGCAGTCCTGGGGGGAAGGGGTGGGGGGGGCGCATTACTGGATTTAGAAAAACTGCCAGAAGTATAATTGCATCAAAAGTTTTGATTCTTATACACTCGGTGATAGGGAGAAACATTTAAAAAGTTCTAGACTGATTTCTTCCCATGTATTAAAATTAACATAAAAATTCAATTTCAAAGAACCCAGAAACACTAATTCTTGGTGTCTCTGCCTGNCTAAAACTGAACAAACTTAAAAAAACAGAACACTACTCTTGGGGTTCCAAGGGTGTTTCAGGAAGGTAAAGGAAATAATTTGATATGATTTGATTTGCTTTCAAAATTTTTTAGTGTAAATATTAGTGTAAAGTTCTGGAGGAGATATATTCCCCCTTAATTTTTGTTTTTTAATAACATGTGTTTTCTTGTTATGAACATGAAGGCAACATAAAAGCAAAACAATATGTAACAAAGCAATAAACTTATATTAAGAAAAAATAAATCAGATAATATATATAATTAGTAGCACATGAAAAATAGAATGGCGATTTAAAACAATACACTACTAATTTCTTTAATATTGTACTATTTCTTAGAGTCTGGAGTAATTGGCAAGCTTCATTTTTAAAGTGAAGGCTTAGAAAATCACTCCTGGGTATGATTTCCAAGTTATCTTTAAAAGGAGGTCATAGGTCTATTACATATATAGGTCTATTATAGGTCTAATTTTGGCAAGTCAAAATGACCTGAGTACAGTTCTGGTGCAGAAAACACCTGGTTTTGGCATACTTCCTGACCAGGTAAGACCAGGACTTGGCCAGGGTCCAGGTCCTAACTGGAAGAGTCTCTTTAATATATTTTAAAAACCTCTAAGTAATAGTAGTTAGAAAAATAATATATGTCTTATAGATAGCTATACAAAGATATATTAAAGGTGGTAAAGCAGTCGGCTTTGTTATTTTTCATTAGTTAAACAGGCAATGGTACCATAGACAAATACCAAATGAATAAAGTAATGCCTGTTATAAAAAGTCAGTGAATTCACATCATAAGATTAACAACATAGTCAGAATTACTAATATATTGGTAGAAACTGTCTTAAGAAATTGAGGTTATATTTTCCTAGACATTTATGCATACATGACATTGAAGCAAAAAAGTAAAAAAGAAAGCATTAAACAACTTAAAACTAATAACAGTCATAATATGGAATTGTTACTCATTCTTCAATGCTACCTATGGAAGATAAACCAGCAGCGATTGTTCTTATTTCTGTAACAAAAATAGCTGTATCTTGTAATTCAAATAAGCAAATTTTAATAAAACTTAAAATCAATTTCGCTGAAACTTAACTTTACTTAAATATAACAAAAAGTACACCTAAGCTGTTATATATAGGTGTTTA
>VWZV01006850.1:713846-809096 GCA_013397155.1 Irena cyanogastra | reverse complement strand
ACAGCCCTTCCCCAGGGATGTGCACCCTGCATCCCAGCAGCTCAGCAGTCAGGGCTGCTTTGATGTGTGGGCCCTTTTCCTGGGGATACGGTGCCACACGCAGGAAGGGACAGCCCTGTTCCTCTCCCCGCCTGCCAAACCACAACAGAGAAGCTGACCATTAATTTAAAGTCTTAAAATTAGACTCTTCCTTTAAAACAGATGTATCCACCTAGTATTTCAGCACTAACTGCAGGCATCTCAGTTCTCACAGCTTCTGAAGATCCCAGCATCACCAACCTGAGGAAGGGGGATTGGTTTCCATGAGCCAAGGGCTGTGCTCTGCTGGGACACAGCTGGCTTCATACCACCCTGGAAACTTCCTGGCCTGTGCCAGTTAATGAGATATCTTAGGGGAGAGGAGGTGTATCCAGTTCCTCATGGCTGTAAATCAGAAATCAAGGGCATTGAATTCCACCAGCCACATCCCCTCTGCCCAGCTCTGAAACCCAGGACTGATGGGCATGAACAGCATGTGGTGTGGTCAGAGAAGCCTGACAGCAAGGGGGCTCTCTGTGATCAACCAGAGTTGGTTCCCAAGCTGGCTTTTCCCACCTTGTTTTACAAATAATGCTGTTATCTTTCCAAGAACTAGGAAATTTGGCACAGGGAAAATAAAATTTAGTACACTTGACCAGGAAGTGTGGGTAAAACTGAAACATGCAGTTTTGTCATCATCACATATGTCTGACACAGCCTTCTCATGAAGACTTTGACAGAATCTAGGATAAATTTTCCTGTTGTTGCCAGATGGAGGGACCCTTAAGTAAGGGCATTTTGGCTCAATTCCATTTTTGCAAAAAGCTTATGCAAGGATCAGTTTGTACTCCTCCACGGACCAAAAAAATAATTAGAGAAGGTCTGTAGCTGTCCCATAAACACATAAAACCTGCCCTTTTTCACTTTTTTGGTTGCATTTTTTTGATTTTCAAGTGCAAAATGCACTCCCTAAGCCTGGAGTTTGTGGAACTTGGCATCCCAGCAGCTTCACTGCAACACCCAGGTCCAGCTGCCTTTGCAAGGAGGGAAGGGTGCACACAAAATTCAGGGACATGAGACAAGGATGAGGAATCCCAGCTGAACCATCCTGCAGGTATAGGAGTGGCAGTGAGGAGAGAGGCTTGTTATCTGTGTGAAATTCCTGGGCAACTTCCAGCAATGGAAGTTCAAAGAAAAGTACATTATTTGAGAAAGCTTTGAAAATATTCATTGAAAGCTACAAAAAAAATTGCTACTCAGATTCCAGGGCCTTTTCCCTGTTAATTGAAATGCTAAATGAGTTTCTGCCTGTCCTGGTTTTTTCCACCATTTTACCTATTAGCAGAAAAACATTATCCTCCATGGAATAAGCTTCAAGACATCCAGAACCAAAGAAAAGCTGAAACTTCAGGATTTATTTCATAAATATTAATATTTACGTACCTAATAAATTCCTTTTTTCCTTTACAGAGTATAAATTCAGGTGTCTCAAGTCACAAACACTCTGCAGTAGAAAATCACTGAGGTTTTCTTTTCATATAAAATTGATATTGGATTGCACTGTCTTTTCTGTGGGGCAGGAAGCTCCCACCAAGGCCAGCTGAAACCTCCAAGAACACCTTAAAGCAGCCCACGGGGTGGGTGTGTGGTGGGGAGAGCTGGCACAGAGGAGTGCAAGGTAGTGGCTGGAAATGTGCTCCCATTCCAGATGCTGAGTTAAAAAGGTCCCCCATAAAGGTGTGTCTCACTCTCAGCACCCCTCCTCCACACATGCTGTGCACCAAAGAGGCTGAGGCTTCAGTTTTGGGAGGTGCTGCCCAGGAGGCTCTCTGGTTTACCCATCAGTGCTTGGGTAGCTGAACACTCACGGTGTCACAGCAGCTTTGGTGCAGTGTCAGAGGCTGGGGATGCAGGGGAAGGTGTGTTCAGCCACCCCCCAGTGGATGCTGGCCCTCACCTGGCCAGGGCTGGGAGGATTTCCTCCTGGTGACACTGCAGTACACCTTGATGGGAGTAGCAGGATGCTCCAAAAAAGAAGATTGAGCCCAGAAACCAAGGTGGGTGTTTTCACCTCTCTTACAAAACAGGTGTCTATCACTGCTGGTTTCCCAGGTGTGGCCAGGGGTGATGCAGAGGAGGAGCAGACACTGCAGAGTCACAGCTGTGTGCTTACAGCAAGGACATTTCGAGGGGGTTTATCCCTGCTCTCAACCTGCTCTGTAAACTCTTGTGTGGCAGGATCTTGCCCTAAATTGCCTCTTTTTGCCTAAATTGTCTGCTGCCTCCCAGTTGCTGGTCTTGAGGGTCCCTGTGAGCAGGACTGCAAGCACAGGCTCCAATTCCAGGGGGTACAAGCACGAGGGAGCACAGGCTCAGCCAGGCTGCTCTGGAGCTTCACTGGAGCAGTGTCTGCAGAGGTCTCCTCGGGAAAGAAACTGCACCATGATGTCTCATCTCATCTCAGGGGAAATGCAGAGCAATCAAGCCATTTAAGAATATATTTCAGGCTCTTCATGGCAGGTGTTAGACACTATTTTCCAGCTGCTGACAGGAAATGTGTGTGCAATTCTCCCAGGTATCACTCTCAGAATACGCTTCTTAAGGGCTTGCTGCTTAAAAAAAATTCTGCAAAGTGTAAATGGCTCTCATAAAAATCAGATAGTAAATTGCCTTATCTGTTTGTCCTGAAAGTGCTCAGGCAACTGGGTCTTTCCTGCACATCAGAGCCAGCCAGCCAACACATCGCAAGGCCACTGGGAACAGACAATTCCAGGCTAGGAGCTCACATTAGGAAATCTTCCTAAGGAGAAAACTGGGTTCAAAGTCCCATTAGCTGAGAAAAAAAAAAAAAAATTAAAAGAGGAAATCGGTATTTCTGATGAGGACGTGTAAAAGCATTTCTCACGCCTTCCCTTGCCGCCGTGGCCATGGGAATGAGCAATCAGCACAGCATAAACCAGCAGGTTGTGATGTATTCCCATGGGGGGGAGAAACTTCCCTCCACATCAACACTCGAGCACTGCCTTCTGCTACTCATCACAGGGCAAAGAAAAAAAAAATCTGGAAGGAAAACTCAGCTAGCCTTAAGGAGAATTGTAAGGCCTCTTTTCCCTCCCGTTCCCAGAATAAAGGTAATTGCATAACAAAAAAGCGCCTGCGAGGGAATGACCTCGGACGTGTGCGGCGGGAGAAGGGGTTTTGACACAAGGGGTTTTGGCACCACGAAGGGTTTCCGCAGTGCTCCTGCCGTGCCAGTGGGCTGCGACAGCCACCCTGGCTGGGAATGTCCCTGGGATGATCCTGGAATGTCCCTGGAATGTCCCTGGAATGTCCCTGGAATGTCCCTGGGATGTCCCTGGGAGCGGGAGCTGGCGGTGCCGCCGATGGAGATGCCGCCGCTGGAAGGCGGAGGGAGGGCACAGCGGAGGGGTCACCCCGCAGGAGCATCTGCTGAGCCCGGGCCATATGGAGGAGCTTTTACTGCTCCTTGTGCAGGCACGAGCGTCTTCCTCACCTTCTGCCACCCCCTGTTGTCCGAGGGGGCTGCCACCGGCTCTGGGGACAGCTGCTGCTGCCTCCTTGGGGACGCCACAAAGGACTCTGTCCCAGTGCCCTGCCTGCCGCACTTCCCTCATCAATCAGGCAGCCACAGTGAGCCGGGAGGGGGGATGGACACCTCGGGTCTGGTTACCAGGGGACTGGGAAGCTGGAGCCTATTTTTCCTTCTGAAGGGAAAAAAAAAAAAAAAAAAAAAGAGAAAAAAGAAAAAAAAAAAAAGCTAGGGAAAAATCTGGTGGGCTGCACACCGTGTGTGAAAGGGAAAACCACTCTCCCTTTGAATATCTGTGAATTTGGAATATGGATATTTAAAGATGTGGAGGAAAAAAGTAGTCATCCAGAGCTAATTATACAGCTGTTGAAAAGCCCAGTAAATATGTTACTCAGGGATATATAATACCTTTGATGTAGTTGTAATCCGACTGAAGTTATTATAGGTTTTCACAGCTGCAAAGCGATCCAGCTTAGGAAGGCTTTTTTCTTTTTTTTCCTTGCCTTTTTTTTTTTTTTAATTTGCAAACGCAGAAAAGAAATTCTGCTGGCAAAGCAAAATGAAGATCCTCATACAAACACAGTAACACAAGCCTAAGAAAAATTATACTGATACTGAGGAGTATTAACCTGTCCCAAAGCCTAAAAGAGTTTACTGGATAATAAACGACATCAGTGACTCCAAAGGGGCTGGGTTTCAGACAAGCTCTTCTTAGAGACAATTAAAGCTTTAAATAAAAGTGTGACTTTGTGGTGAGAATTCTCTATTTCCTTCAAACTAACAATAAGTAAAAGCTGTAAATGCTCTGAAAAAAAATATGCACTGAGGCATGAAATACAAGAAGGGCACTAGCAAACCTCCAACAAGTTCATTTAAATTGATCATGGATGCAATAATATCGGGAGGCTTTGTAAATGGATGGGTTAAAAGCTGGAACTTTATTGCTGTTTTCATTCCCCAGGGCCCTGTGGTAAAACAAGCCTCCACGAGAGATCTCCAGGCGCTGAATGAATTATTCACTCAGTTATGGGTCATTAAATGAGGCTGAGCGAGGGCCGATGTCCATTATTACACATTATTACGTTGTGGGGTATGAAAAAGGACTTCCTTTGTGAAGATTGGCCTGGGCACCTTCTCAGGACGCCTGGTCATTTCTGCCACAGCTTCTCCTGAAGCCCTTTGGCGAGCAGAGGGCTGTGAAGCAGCAGTGCAGCTGCACGGAATAGGATAAAAGAGGTTTGAGGTGAAAACCACAGCTCAAGGAGAGGAAGTGGTGAGCATATTCAGGTGCTCATTGCAGAGATGGCTGTGGCAGTTTTAAGCTGTTATTGCCCTGCGACAGTTCTTGGTCACCTTTGTGCATTTCCCCAGGCAATGTGGCCCTCCCGTGAGCGTCTCCTGTCCCAGACACCTGTGACTGCTGACTGCCTTCCCCACACCTGCATAATCCATTTCCAGAGCTGGCCGCTCTTTGTTTCATCTTAGATAAATCTGTCCACAGCTCTGCTGACTTCTAGTGACCTCTTGGTGATTTCTAAACCAAATTCAAAATAGACTAAAGTAAACTTTTTTGGATTATGAAACTTTCCCATGCAACACTTCACCCTCGGTTGATAAAACTGGGGCAGCATCTCTGCAGTGTCCAGAAGTGCTGAAATACAGTTTTGCCCTTGGTCTCACTTTCTCCTTGAGAAAAAAGAAAGAGCTTTTTATTTTTTTTTTTGTGAGGTCAGGAAAGGAGTGAAGCTGTCCTTATCTGAGTAGTCCATGTTTCTGGTGAGGGACAGGATTGTGGGGAGGACACGCCACTCTCGGGGGCTGGAAAGCCAGCACATCCCATAATCTAGCACTATCTTGTATGATCAGAGGCAGATATGTAAACATGTCCTTGTTTGAACACAGTCTCTATGGGAATGACTTAGCCAAACTTTCAATTTAAAACAGGGCAAAAATTTCAGTTAAAACTTCTGTGGCCTTTATGATCAAAAACAAAGGCTAAATTTTTGTTGACCTAAATGTTTTGGTAGTTACCCTGATATCTTCATGTTGGTTTAGCTGAAAAATGCCCTTACCAGTGTTAATTGACATTTTCTAAATGAGATATGATGGCTTTTCAGTTGAAATGACTTTCTGCTTAGAAATTCAAAAGAAAAACATTTCACAAGTCCTCAAAAACAAACCAAAAAGGTGGCGAGTCCTAACGGCTTTCCTCCCACTCTTTCAGAGCTGTCAGAAAAGCAACATGAAGAAATTGGGGAAAAGAAAAAAAAGAAAAATGTTATTATCATGGCCACATTTCTTGCTGCTTACTCAAGCAAAATTCCCAGCAGTTCAAATCCCAAGACCCCCTTTCACTTTCCAGTCAGACAAAGAGTCATCCACTGAAGTTAATGAGAAAGAATCCGAGGTATGAGTGAAAACTGAGAAAGGACTTCAGGACTTGTCTTAATGACTTAAAAAGACCATAGCCTGAGTAAGAAGGTATTTGTAATGAAATGTAAGCCCAGGACGCAGCAGAGGCAATCTAGCCTGCTATATTGCTTTTCTTAGGATTGCTTTTTATTAATGTTATTGTTGAGCTCAGCGTACACAACCAGTCTCGAGGGGTGAGGAGGCAATAGCTGCTCTCTAATGCTGTTTTTCATGTCTGAGCCCTCAGTTCAAGCCCTTCAGGACACTAATTATCCCAAGTTGTTATTAGCTGACAGCTGTCGATGGCCTCTGCAGAATGAGGTGGTGGTGGCAGCATTTGGGCATTTGTCAGCATTGTGCAAACCCTGCTACAGATTGCCTGGGATTTCGGGTTTCTGGGCAGTCTGATCATTTATGGAAGGAAACTTGTCTTCTCACTCCTAGCGGGATCTGCTGCTCTTCACATCTGAAAGGAAAGCATGGGTGGCTGAAGAGCGTGTCCTTCCAGTGTTGATGGTTGTGTTGGATCACTAGAAGAATGTGTCCCTCCATCGTTGAGGCTGAAGGACATCAGCAGTGACCTCCAGGCTCCAGAGATGTCACCTGAACAGCTTCAGGTGTGCTGGCTCCTGGAGGAAGATGAGTTCAGTAGTTAGCACACTAACAGGGAATGGGCAGCTCTTGGCCACGGAGCCATGACTGACACGTGCATGCCCCGAGGGCTCTCGAGGAGGACTTGAACCCATTTAGGCTGTTGTGATCCAGTTAGTGCATGGTCAGGTCACAGCTCAGCTCAACAGGCAGGAAATGGACTTACATTTCTTCTCTGCTCCATTCTACCAGTAAAAACAAGCATCTTCTTTCCTGCAATAGATTAGGGACCACATTCCTGCAGACAGGCACCAGCTTCAGCGGGAATGGGGCTGTAAGCAGCACTGCCTCATAGCCTCAATGCCAAAATTTCCCAATATATCGCTTCTCATACTCCACAGTTAGCTAGGAACAGATCCACCAGGCTGTCCTACAGCAAATCAGGGCAGCTCTGCCTACGTGTGTGTGAGTATAGATGGCTCCTGCTTCAGCTTAGCAGCAGCACAGGGACATAGAGATCTCCTGGAAAAACTGACACCAGCAGCAACTATAATGAAACTAAAACCTACAGGCAGCACCCAGAAAGAAAAAATTAAATAGGTTTTGGTGTAGCAGAACTAATAAGACCCAGCTTTCCCTGGGTTTGTGTCTTCTGCCCTCTAGCCCACACAGTGACAACTTCTTCCTCGTGACCTCCACCCTCAGCAATTCTGAGCTGCTGTGAACTGCCTGGCCAGTGACTGCTGCCCTCCAGGTGCATGCTAGGAACTGGCACCTCCTGTCGTTGTGTGGGGCTATGATTCAGAGGTCTCTCCTCCAACAGCTGCCAGTTTTCACTCAACTTCTAAGTCTTCAGCTATCTTTGAAATTTCAGGTGAGACCATGCCTTTTCCTGAGTCACTGTCCTCACGAGAGTGAGAATGAGAGATTTCACAAAGCAAGAGAAGACAGCCATTCAAGGTAAATCCTGCAGGCTGATGCTTGAGGCATTCATCCAGACAGCTGGGTCTCAGCTCTGTTCCCTGCCCTGGGCATGTTTTCCATATTTCATCCTGGTTTTGCTATGCAAACACTGGAGTTGCAGCACTCACAGGAGGTGCCCTAGTGGGGTTTGATCCCCTTTCAAACACTATGCCTATGTGAAACAGCTGGAAATTGAAGCTGGAATTAGGAATTAATGTGGTTAAAATCCTTATCCTAATGGCCCATCATTAGGACATGAGCCTCCCTCAGAAGGGAAGTGTGAAGATGAGTCTCAATGGATCATCCAGGTGCTACAACAGTGTAGAGCACACACAGATGAATGACATAAAATCAAGCAAGGTGAAATGAGTGATAATAAGTTAGTTACTGCCTCCTCTTTCTGTAACACCTCTCCCACTTCATTAGATAGAATTTCACTCCTCTAAATATGATAAACTGGGCCAAAAATTCCTGGCATAACTCAGTCATCCCACTGGCTCTGATGAGTAACTGAAGGAAAAGTAATTTGCTCCTTTTCTAGAACTTGAGCTGGAGGACTAAAATTCAAAAAAAGGGGCAAAAAATGTTGTGTAATATAGCAATATTTATGTACATGTCTTAAGCAGATAATTCAAGCTGAATGATGCTTAAAAGGCTATTATAGACTTGCTTCCAGCAATGAAATAGCCTGTACTGCTGTAAAATGTCTGCCCAGGGCACTTCAGTGATTTTGGTATTCTCTTTCTAGACTAGCCAGGGGAAATAGCTGAAGTGTCTGATAATGGAGCCTTCTCTTTTTTATGCTGCTGGAACAGCTCCATGCTGTTAGCATGAGGCTGCTGGAGATGACTGAAACATGTATTTTTAAACATGCAATTGTTTTAAAAGTATCAGCTCTTCTCCACACTGAGATATCAGGAGATTTCCATTAAGCTAATTGGTTGCTGTGTATTTTTCAGGCCCACACTGAACGGGATGTGATGGGTAAAGTCCCTCTCCCAGGGACTCTCAGTCTGTCCATTTGCAGCGAGCAGAAGCAATCGAAATTTCTTCTTTCCAGTCTGAAAATGCTGATTCAAGAAAACAAACTCTTTTGGCAGAAACTCATGGCTTGTGAGAGAGCTTCTGGGAAATGCCTTGGAGCTGCAAGAAAGGCACTGCTCTTGCACAGAAACACTAAAAAAGAGAGAGATGGACCCATGGACCAGCATCTGCTGCTGCTGCTGCTGTGTCTGCCTGGCCAGAGCACTCAGTGTCACCCATTGGAGACGGAGTTTCCCATTTCCTTTTGGCCAGCTAATTCTGTGTGAAGGAGCAGACATCACCAAAAACCAAAATTATGTTGCAGCACACCAATCTGTCACAAACATAGCATGGATTTTATTTCTGCATAGGAAGAGAAAATACTGAAGACACAGAGAGGTCCCATGGCATGGGAACATCAGTTTCCACTCAGCTCAGATAAAGGGCTTTTAAAAGCCAGTGCTGTTCTTGCCAGACATGGGCACTGAAACAAGCATAAGATGTTCATTATTAACACCCTGAAGTCCAAAAGCTCCAGAGACATGGCAGAGAAGTTCTTGTCAGATATAAAAAGCAGGATAGCACTCAGCCATAGCCAAAGGAAACTTCATAAATTGAAACACTGGCATATAAAATATACAGTGCAGGTGCCATTTAGAAACACCATTTTTAAAGGCCCTGTAAAAGCTCTGGCACAATTTTCTTACATGCAAAAGGTGGCACGCCTAATTTTCCCCCTCCAGCTTTAGCACTTGGATTTTGTATAGATAACATTTGGATAAGAAAAACTGGAGGAGAAACTTCAAGCTTGCCTTATAATATCTAGAGTGTGGAAGGGACATACACAGAACTTCCCCACCATTTTTTACGTTTTCCTGATTGAGACCATGCCTTGCAAAGAAAAATAACTGGGGTGGGCCAGCAAGGCTAAAGAACAGCTGTGTTTAACTGCTGGCTTTGGTCTCCTGCTCCATTTCCTTGCACACTTTTAAAAGCAATACCTGTGTTTAGTCTAATGGAAAGCGTCTGTCTGAAGGTGCTCACTGCTCCTATGAACATTTTCACAGACACAGTGCTCAGCCCCCTCTGGCTGGGTTACTGATGATGTCATTTCTCACAGCAGTGACCAAAACACTGCTTTTTGAGCAGATTTTTTCATATCTCCTCCTTCAGTTTAAGGAAATGCAAAGTAGCAAATAGCACCTGCTGTGCCAGAAAAGGATTTCCAGGTTGAAAGACTGCTTGCATGGAAGGGAAGGCTTTTTGCCATGACCTAGGAAATTGTCATCTGTAGGTAGGTGCAGTGAGGAGTTAAGACCACAGGCCAAGAACCTTCAGCTCTTTTAAAGGACTTCATGGAGAGAGGACATTGAACAGGAGACTGAATTTGCACAGGCTGGTGTGGGTCAAGAAGAGAAAAGAGTAAGCAGCAGCAAGAAGAAAGGACTCTAAAACTTTATGGACACTGTCAAAAAGTGAGTTTTCTCTTTCTCTGTCACCAATAAATAAAATACTCTGTAGTCTTCCCTTGGTCACTGATTGCTTTGGTTTTGTTTCAATAAATAACCTCTAGAAAAGGTAGATGATTTTATTCATCTTTCCTTCAATTCCTCTCCAAAGGCACGGACTGCTGATGCTGTCCTGGGTCAGATGCATGCTGCTGCTTTCACATGGAGTTTCAGACACTTGAGCCTTTGTTTTGAAGCTTGGGAGCTCCCAGTGTGATTGGAGCTGCCAGGTTCCCCTGGCTGGACTACTGGGCACCAGGCTGCTGGCACAGCTCGAGGGCTGGGTGATGCAAAATCCTCTTTTCCCTGTGATGCAGAGCAGGGAATTGGCAGGAGCAAGTGGACAACTGTTTATGGAGGCTAAGAGCACCTTAATAAAATGTCCAAAAAGATGTGCAGAAAGCCATGAATTGCTCCCTGATCTTTGATTTCTTTCAGTGGTCATCCACCAAGTTTGACACCAGCACTCTGCAGGCCCAGCTGGGCAGGAGCAAGGCTGCAGGCTGGAAACTGGGACATGTCTCCTGAAAAATTAACTCCTTCCAGAACATTTCAAAATAAACAGCCACCTGCCAGCTCTGAAAAGCACGTGGCAAACAGGCCCAGGCAGGGGCGTGGAGGGAAGCAGGAGAAAGGGTGAAAAAGCAGCACCTGCAACCACAGGCATCCCACTGGAACCTGCAGAGAAATCAGCAAAATGGTGCAGGAGGATCTTCCAGATCTTACCACAGGTCAAATTCTACAAACGTGCCCAAAACCAACCATGCAAACTTCTGGAGGGGATTTTTTTCCCTGATTAAATGGCCATTTTTCTCCTGTAATTGCCCCAGGGGTATTAGTAAATTCTGCATTGGTGAAAGATTCACCAGACTCTTAAAAAGGAAAAATGAGAGTTCAGTACTTGACAAGCCCACCTGAGGTTGGAAGGTTTGAAATGTCTTTTTCTTCCTATACATATTTTCACCATTCTTCTATATTTTAAAACTCTTGAGTGATGTTTGAACACTCAGATTTGCTTCAAGTAAATTGCTTATATTGTCTGTTCCCTATTCTCACCATACATACTCTGTAGAGGTTTCTCCAATTTCTTTCAATCTTGTTTTCTGTCCTTTTAGCCTTAAAAAATCCAAAATACAACCCCTCACACTGTTCTAGAGAAACCCTCAACTGTTTTTCTAAAATATGTTAATCTCTCTGTCTACCAAGTCACCTTGTTTTTAGTGGAGAAAACATCCTCCATTAATATTGCATTAAAACACTGCTTCTCTACATCAAGGGCCAAACTCTGCTCTCAGAAATGCACACACAACGTTGCTGAAAGGAATGGCAGTTCCACACAGGAATCCAACAGCAACATCTGGCCCCAGATGTTTTATTTATTTGTAATTTAACATTGCATTATACAATATTCATAATTTTGCTGCTTTCCATTTCAATGACTGTTATTTGTATGGCTTTAAGAGGCTGCCTGAATGCATTTTTAGTGCTCAAACAAGGAGAAATGAGTACACCAAAACCAATCTGCACGTATTTCTGGAGGTTCAGAAATGTTCCTGATGAGCTACACTCATTTCAGCAGTGAGAGATGCTGAACCACCACAGCTTAAGGGGAAATCAGCTGTGAAAACACCTATAGGGTCTGTAGGAGAGCTGACTTTCAAAAGCCAAGGGAGCTTGCAATCAAGGACATGTCCATAAGGTTTAGGAGAGGCAGCTGGTCAGAGAGCACATGGCAAACTTGTGGCACACGTGGATGAGAGGGCAGGTCCCAGTGCAGCATCCTTCCCTTCACCAGTCCATGTCCCTCTTATCCCCATCGTGGGCATCAGGCCGAAGATGCAGACACAAAGTTCTGACATTGGAGCTGAGGGCATGATTTAGCCTTTCAGAGCTGGGAGAGTTTATAAAATCCCTAAAAACCAAGTAAAGCTGCCATCATTACTTGATTTTGCTGGTTTATCGTTCAAGGCTTTTCTTTCCAACTAAACTGGAGCCCCCATGCCTGTTGTCCTGGTTTTACCCAGGAAAGAGTTAATTTTCACCCCAGTAGCTGGTACTGTGTGTTGTTTTGGATTTAGTGTGAGAAAAATATTGATAACACACTGATGCTTTAGCTGTTGCTAAGTGGTGTTTACCCTGAGTCAAAGGCTTTTCAGCTGGAAGCAGAGGGACATAAGAAGATGAGAGGGGACACAGCCAGGACAGATGACCCCAACTGACCAGAGAGATATTCCATATCATTTGAGGTAATGCTCAGTACATAAACTGTGGGGAAAGCTGGCTGGAGGCCACTGGCCAGGAACTGGCTGGGCATCAATCAACGAGTGGTGAGCGATTTTGTATATCCAGTTCTTTTGTCATTATTATTACCATCATTATTATTACTATCTTCCTTCTCTGTCCCATTATCTCAACCCAGGAGTCACTTTTGCTTGCTACTTTTGCTCTCACAATTCTCTCCCCCATTCCACTATGGAGCTGGGGGCGAGCACGTGTCTGTGTCGGGCTTCGTTGCTGACTGGCAGTAAACCACGATACCTGTAAAGTTAATCCTGCCTAAAACAGAAATCATTGTTAATATTTGCAAATCTCATCACTGGTATGGAAATGGTGACCTGTGGGACCATCCCACTTTTCAAGCAATTGAAGCATTAAGGCATAATTCATGCACTTGAGAAGAAATTTCCATATCACAGGGGTTGCTCCGCTCCCTGTTATGACTCATGAAGGGTGTAAGTGGTAAATGAAGGCAGAGATCTGGATTGTGTAAGAACTTGTTTTGACATGTATAGTGCATCTTATTTATGGTGATAGCCCAAATGCACTGATTTGATGCAACTGAACGTTATGACAGGGTTGTCCAGGCCGAGAAAAAAGGCTAAAGAGAGATCATATAATCTTCATTTCAGTATGCATCAAAACCCCAGATAGCTGTGACACGTAAGACAAGCTGTCAGTGATGCACTGAGATTAATTGGGGGATTCTTGTAGTATTGATGTGGAAGATGGACTGTTGAGGGAAGGAGAGAAAGAGGGAAAAGACAGTGGGAAGGAAGCAAGCCAGCAAGGAAGTCAGTCCTGGTGGGAATTAAACCTTTTCCCTCCAGAATCTTTCCTCCCCAGTTCTGACCAGGACCAAGCACTTGTTCCGATGACTGTTACCAGTGACTGCAGTTAGCTGAGCATTGCTGTGTGTTTCTGTTAAACAACACTAAGCAAAGCCAGAAGATAATAGATTCATCTTAAATCCCTCCCTTGAACACATTTCAAACCTTATCTGGCATTTACTGTAAGAGCTCTGGTTAGAATTATTACAGACATAACTGTCTTTGATACGTGCTCAGTCCTACTCTATCCACGGGCAAGAGGTTCCACCACTGAACCCTAAACTTTATAGACATGCAAGATGGTTTACTTAATTAGAGTCCATAATATATTCCAAAAAGATAGTAATCAAAATACCAGCTGGTGATCCCCTGCTCAGCCACTTCTCCTATGAATCAAAAATAAATTATTCTTTTCCTCCCTTGTAGAAGAGTGATGCTGAGAACAAAATACTAAATTTTGCTTTTAGGGCTCTCAAAAGACTAAGCAAGATATATTAGCTGTCTGAGGACAGAGAACTTTCTATTCTTGGTGGAATTCTTGTTGGTTTAATTGGGCTTTGTTGAAAAAATAATGTTATTTTAAAGGAGCAATGATAAGAGTGTGGGTGTATTTTTATACACTCCACCACTGGTGTATTAGAAGTCTGTTGTAGAGTTAATGTTACGCATGTTTATAATTTTTTGTGATGTGCATAAACAGTATTTGGGTATATTAAAAACATACACGAGCATTACTGTAACACAGATGTAACGAATTGGTCAGAATGCCAGCATTTGTTCTCTTTGACAGAGATTGCAGTCTGGGCAGCTGCAGGGAAGATTTTTGCCACATCACAGCAAGCCAGGATTCAACCAAGGACTTAAAATTCTCCCACATTCCCCCTTTCACAGCTCTTTCCAGTTTTTACCATCCTGGCTCATAGAACCATAGAATATGCTGAGCTGGAAGGGACCCACATGGATCATTGAGTGCATCTCCTGGAACTGCACAGGGCACCCCAGGAATCACACCATGTGCCTGGGAGCATTGTCCAAACACTCCTTGAACTCTGCCAGGCTGGTGCTGTGGCCACTGCCCTGGAGAGCTGTTCCAGTGCCCAACCAGCCTCTGGGTGAAGAACCTTTTCCTGATACCCAACCTAAACCTCACCTGACACAGCTCCAGCCGTTTCCTCAGGTTCTGCCACAGGCCATGAGAGTGAAGAGATCAGCACCTGCCCCTCTGCTGCCCCTCATGAGGATGTTGAAGACCTCAGTGAGGTCTCCCCTCAGTGTCCTCTTCTCCAGGCTGAGCAGAGAAGCCTTATCTTAACCCACTCTGTGCCAGCTCGAGTCATTCCCTCTTCTCCTATCACTACCTGCCTTGTAGAAAGTCCCTCTCCAGCCCTCTTGTAGCCACTTCAGGCACTGGAAAGTGCTCTAAGGTGTCCCTGAAGCCTTCTCTTCTGCAGGCTGAACAATCCCCACTCTCTCAGCCTGCCTGCATGTGTGCCCTGAAGCTGGGGAATGGCAGCTGTGCTGCACGGGCAGCTCCCACTGCCTATAGATCAGCAGGAAGGAAACCCACCTTCAGCTGCTGTGATTTCTGAAATGCAGGGCTCTGAGGTGCTCTTGGCAAGCTGAAAGCTCGAGTTCCAGTCCATATCCCTCACAACACTGACACCGAGAGTCTGGCTTGGATTTCATCCACAGACACAGGATAAACACCAAGGGCTTTCAAATCATGAGAGGCAGACTGATTGCCATTCCTCTGTAATAAGATCAGCAGTGCAGAATTGGAGAGTAAGCCTGGAACCTATGGTTTCATTCAGGCACACAGCACTTCATCTTCCATCTACTCACAGAGTCAAGGGGGAGCTCCATCACTGTAAAAACTAAATCACTTTCAAGCTGATAACTCACCAAGTGCTCTCTTACAGTCTTTTCCTAAACTGAGTAAATATCTTCCACTTCATACTGAGTCAATCCCCAGTTGTTAGAACTGACCAACATGATGTAATCTAAAGGAACTGTTGCAAAAAAAGCATTGTTATACCTGTTTTTTTGGCTTAATAAGGTTTTCAACATGCATTGCAGTGAATAATGTCAGGGTCTTTCCCTGGGAACTCCATTTAATGTGATCCAAGCCCTACGAGTCCTGCCTTGCCACAGAGAAAGCTTCCTCAGGTCAGGCAGGCTGGATTTTCTCTCACCATCTTTCTTCTGGGTGGTTGTTTCCCTCATCTTAAGGGCAGAGGAAAGGAAAGAACAACCACACAGTGTTATGAAAAGCAACCTGGCAAGGAGCTGTGCTCTTGTGTAATGTCTAACTGTTGTCAGCAGGCTACGGTTGAACCTGCCCAAGGAAATCAGAGCTATGAGCCCAGATTCCTCTGTCAGCATAAGCTTTTCATTCACACCTTACTACAGTTCCTGACAGCTGCAGCTTCCTTGTCAGATTGAATGTATCAGGATCCTGGGTTTTCAAACCAAGTAATTTGGAAAAAAAAACCAAAAAACAAAACTTATTAGATATTAGAAAACATGCTGGTTGCAAAAAAGGCCAGAATAGTCGTACTGATTTAACAGCCCTAATTGCATCTCATTAATACTGAGAGGAAAGGTGGGAAGGTAGGGAACCATGAACACCAAGCAGAGCAAGCAGTCCTGTGCCACAGGAACACAAATACCCATCACACGCAGCAATAGTTGTTACTTGTTTGCATGGGTGTCTAACACAAGCCCAGTGCTTTTCAAACACCTTCACACTGCAAGAAAGGCAAACCCAAAGGGGATGCACTGCGAGCCTGTGGGTGGATGCTGAAGATGTGGGCACCCTCCTTCCCAGCCTGTGGCAAACTAAGGGCAGCCTGGCCAGCATAGGCAGGTGAAGAATTCCCTCCCAAACTCTCCTTTCTGGCTGTAGGGCCAGCTCAGAGCTGTGCTGCAGAGCACCCCGTCTCTGCTCCGTGCCCTGAAGGCAAACAGGCTGCCTGTGCCCCGTGGGCAGTGCCCACAGCTCTGTAGCTAACCTGCAGCCTCTCCTGGTGCCAACAAAATGTCAAGGTCAAACGTAAAGCCATTGCTAAATGCAGGCTGTGCAGAAACATCTTTAGCTACAGATTCTCCTCCTTTGTCTCATCTACCTAAAAAGCTGACAGGACACTTGCACAACTCCTGTGGGTGGAAATCACTCCTGAAAATCCCAGCCTTGGGGTGACAATGTCCTCAAATACACATTTCCTCCATATTCAAGCCTTGCCACAGTGTCAACCAAATGATTCACCCTCCTCACTGAAGGTACCAATTGTAACACAGCAAGGGCAGTGTGTGGTCTCCATCTGCCAAAACAGACACAGGTGTCACATGGAACAAATCAAAACTCTCTGTCCACGTCAAAAGTCTCTCTTAACTCAATGCCAATGCAAGGGAAATCATTTTGTCTCACCAAAGGTTGGCAGAGACCATTTCAAAAATGGAAAGCTATTTAAGACAAATGAAAACCTACCATTTATAGAAACAATAATATAATTTATCATTAGCTCTTCAAAAATCCTGGGCGTGATAATAACCAAACACTTCCAAAAGGAGGGTTAGAGGGGGAGTTAAGAACAGCATCATATACCAGGCTTTGGTGGTTATAGAATCAAGCAGGGTCTTCTTCTGGTGTACAACACCATGATTACTCCTACACTTGGCATCCATATGCTATACTTGAAAATATGAAAGCTGGGTTATTTGGAATATTTGTGTTTTAAGAAAACTCAAGTGTTTCTTTCCTTGATGTGTAGAAAACTGAGACACGGAATTAGCATGAAGTTCTTGTATGAACTCACATGTACAATTTGAAAGGGTAAAGGAGTCTCTACAGTGGTTTTCAGATCCATTAGTAGAAATTATCACTTTTTTTTAAACTGTATTGACATTGCTGCAGCTAGCTCTATGGACTATATACAGCTATGTGGAGTTTATAGCCAGCAATATAGAGTATATATAATATAACCATTATGTGGAATTCTGAGAGGTAAAAGGAAAATGAAGAGAAGAAAATCACCTCCTGGAAGAACTTAACCAGCTGGTTAAACTGTGCTAAAAATCTTCAGAAAACGTCAAACTGAACAATGTAATGAAGATATGATGTGCAGGACTGACAGGACCTGTCTGCAGTAGAAATGACTTTCAGTGCCACATTAAAGACACAGAAGAGTTTCCTGCTTTGGATCCCCCTTACAGAGGATGACAAGTGGAGGGTCTCATCTCTGTGCAGCTCCTGTGCACAGGCAGGTACAGCCAGAGCTCTGCAGAAGAGGAGCCCAGATCCTTTTTGAAGGGTAGGAGCAGACAGCGTGAGAGAAACTGAACCTTCAGTGGAGAATGTTACCATAAAAGTAGCTCAGAGCGAGCCTGCTGACGAGAAGAGGATCAAATATTTTCATCCTCCAAAAAAGAAGCTTGGAAATCTTATGAAATATTATCTGTCACTGCGTATAGCTTGTTCTTACCAGTGATATTTCTGACTAGGACTGATCTCAGTGATCTCTCACTTGAGAAATACACGCAGCCTCTGTTATTCTGTTAATTTCTCTCTGACTCAGAGAAGGATGCAGGTGGAATCTGTAATGATTTTATTGCAGCCATTCTGTCTTGGACTCTAATCTCACCAGATCTGAGGGATAAGCAAAATCAAGGCAAAAATCTAACCAGAAAGTCTCCAAGGGAAATCCAAATGCTAAGAAGGGAAACAGAATGACTCAGGACTCTTTCCCAAAGGCTACATCTGAATCTGTTCTTTTAACAAGGTTTCAGAGGGCACTGAACAGTAGAAAATAGTCTCGAATCAAGCAAGTTTCAGATCTAGCCATTTATAACCATTAGCAAGATGGTATGAGAGGGTTGGACCTGTGAGTTACTGTCATGGCTAAGGATATTGAATTAGGCATCGAACAAACTCGGAACTGAAGACAATCTGTGGGGCTAAAAAGGTTAGAGAGGATATTCTAAAGAAAAAAAAGGAGCCAGTTTGGTGGCATCAGTTTTTCAATTGTGAGACCACTTGCCTCTGCTTGCAAAGAAACGATATTTTGGCAAACAAGAGGCAAAACCTCATTTTAGGATCTCTGGCTGAAGAGCACTTCTCAAAAATATTAATGTAATTTGGTGCTGTCATTCCTAAAGCATCTCTTTGATGAGGGGAGTTGTTTACCAGTGACTGAGGCAGGCGTTGCTATCGCAGAGATCATTTGTGTTTCACACCGCTGCCAAATCCTGACAAGCAGCAGATTGGAACAGGATGGCTCCTGCTTTTTGATGCCATGTTTGGTGCTCTCCACTCACATGTGAACGGGCTTTCTGTTTGTACCTTGTCAAACAAGGGGAGAGCAGCTCAGGGAAGGGGGTAGGTGCTTCTACTCGGCCTGACACATTCAATTTACATCAGTTACGCTTGCAGTGGGGTAAACATTTTCTAAAAGAGGCTGCTAGCAGTAGCAGTGGTCACCTCAGCACTCCACTGATACTCTTTTGCCCCACCACCAGCCTGTAGTCACTCACATCAGACAGCCAGGGAGGATTTTGCTGCCAGCCTGTCCTCAGTGCTAACAGTGGTGCTGGCTGATCGTTGGATTTAATCTCAGAGGTCTTTTCCACCCTTAGCAATTCTAGGATTCTCACTACAGCCAGGGAGAACGGTTCCCTCTGTCCCTAGCCAAGTCAGTACTTCACTCTGTCAAAGCCCCAAGGCAGGGGCTTTATGGAAGCTGGAATTGCAGCAGCCAGACTGTCCCAGTTTAAGCAATCTGAAGGATTTAAGAGACCACTTGAGCACTCAGAAGCCCAGAAAGGACTGCAGCCCAGGATCCTCGGGGGTGGCAGGCAGTGCGGATCTGATGGAGGCAGGGAGAGGCACTGACACAAACTAGAGGGCATCTTGGCTCTCCAGGCCATGCTCACAGATTCTCTGCGAGCTCTTGGACTCACTCAAAAGAGCTTTTCACCAAGGCCAGTGGAAAAATGCTCACCTCTGGCTGTTTCCTGCAGAGTCTGGTGTTACAGGAGCTGGGCAGCGAGCTCACAGCCACCGAGCAATCTGCCAGATGAGCAGGTTTCAAACACAACTGAGCTGAGCAGGAGCCCAGATGCAGTTTGCCAGGAGGAAACAGCCAGACTGCAGAAACAGCTGGAGCAACAGTTTTGGAGGTATTAATCATACCTCCCTCCCGACCCCCTCTCCTCACTCTCACCAGGGTGGCTGTGCTGGGCAGGCAGGTTTTCTGCTCTCCTACTGCCAGGGACTTTGTGAAGCTCCAGCCTGGCGCCTGCAGCCCTTTCCAAGGCTCAGCAGCACTCCAGCAAGGCGAAGGCAGCTGAGGTAATGGAGGAGTGCAGATTTTGCAGTATTGTCTGCAGTTCAGCAGTTAGCTGGTACATAAAGGCACTGCTTTCATTGGTGGCCAGTGCTGGCAGAAGGCCTGCATTATGCCCTTTCATTGGAGACAAAGGCTCTCACACTGCAGGCTCTGGTGTGGAGAAATCTTTTGTACGGCAGAGCCAGTGGGAGAAGGAGCCTTCTGGTCCCTGTGCTCCTTCTGCAGGGAGATTATAAAGAAAACCTCTTCCTTCTGCACATGGGCCAGATGAAGAACTGAAGCAATAATGCCTTTTTATCACAGTAATTACAGTGCCCATTGTTTTAATGACAGTGTTGTTGGGAAACAGGAATAGACCACAGTCCCAAGGAGTTGTTCCAGTGTACACAAATAAATGATTTTATTATATTGATGTCAGATTAGATGGGCCACTCAGCCTTACTTATACTACCATCTCCCCCCCACAATTCTTTGTGCCCGTGTGTATTCATTTTATTTAACCAGATTATGCAAACTACCCAGTCTGGGAGGAGACAAAAGGCCACTTTCTCTGGAGAGCTTCCTTTGGGCCTGGCAACAACAGGCTGAGATGGGCAAGGGGGACCTTGTCTGACCACAGTGCTGCCTGCTTAGTGTGGCTGTTTGCAAGGGAACAATACCCTGCTTCTAAGAAATGTGCTGAGAATGACTATTTTCTGTTATTTCTCTTAATTGGACATCTCCAGCACACTCAAACACACCTCTGTCTAGGCACTTGTGGGTGTGCTACCAGCCAGAAACCCATACAGAAGCCTCTACAGAGTGAAAAGCCCTGGGTTTAATCAAATTTGGTTTAAAAAAGAAATAAAGAAAAACAGTGACGAAGCAAAATATAACTTTAGGGACTAAAACCATTGCTGGAAGATGTTAATGCCAATAAGGAGTGCTGCTGATAGCTGGCAAGACATGTAAGAACATATCTGAGAAAGAGATCTCCGGGAAAGGGTCTTGATCTGGACTCTGCCTCAGTCACAGGGTGGGAATCTCAGATCCTCTGGGTGCAGTCTGTGGGGTGGGGAGCACGAGGTCAGTGTACGACCTACCTCTCACACACAAAAAAATTCAAGGAGCAGCCATGTACTCTGAGTGAAGTGGAATTTTTCTTTCATCACCAGGGACAGATAGGAATCTGCAGAGGCTCCTGCTCCCCTGGGATGGCAGGAACCACCTCTGACAATGTTCCCTGCTCTCCTCTGATTTTGGAGAGCCCACCTGACAATCACTTGCTGGATGTTGGCTTTCAGATAGCCAAAGTTTGTTGCAGGGAGCCCCACGTGGAGCAGTTCATACATGAAGACTTTATGACCCCAAACTTGTCTGCAGGCCAAGATAATGCAGATCACTGCTTTCTAAGAAAATTAATGGAGCAGATTTCTGAGCCACAGACCTCAATTCCCAACAGCTCTTGGAAAATTAGAGGGATCACATAACCTGGGAGATACTGTTGTAGCCGTGTAGGAAGAGGTCACTTGCAAACCCTTGCATAACTCTCAGTTGGTTCATCTGGAATTGACTGCACGCAAAATCTGATACGGGAGAAAATCAGGAAATAATTAACAGATAGCAGCATAATTAATGCAATCAAGATGAGTTTATGGAAAATAAGTCTGGTCATAATGCTGTCTTCCTTAGGACAAGTGTGTCTGAGGAAGTGAACTTTGCTGGCATCAGATGCCACCTCTGGATACTCCAGTGAGAAGTTGAAATCCACGCTGAAAAAAAGCCTTTGTAAAATTACTCTGAATTTAGGAAAAAAAGCCAGTGAGGTTTGCAAGAGGAACCTCAGGAATGTCTGGTCACAATAAGAGATCAGTTCATCTCTCCTGTTGAGAAAGATTCTGTATTCAGGTGCACAGAGAGTACCTTGGCCCAACGATGGAGCTAAACTGAAATTAAAGGTAGAGTCAGACAAAGGAAATGTGCTTTTAATATGGCAGATACCTATGTAAGAGAACAGTTTGTCCCCTTATATGATGATTTATCTGTCCTGTATAAAACGTCCCAAATTTTCAAAAGATATGACATCATTTGGATTCTTTCTGCCACCTGCTTGCTTTAACTACACCCTAAATTCTCTGTCTTTGGTGAGCCAGAGCCACGAGTTACAACTCCACAGTGCAGGTGGAATCAAGGGAAAGCTGATTTTCCACGGACCTCTGAGTCTGGGCAGCACTGGGAAGAGCCCATCTGCTGATCAAACCCAGCACTGCTTGAATGACGTGACTTTGATTTACAAAAAAAACCCCCACCAATATTGCACTTGTGCAGCTTTCACCACAGATCCTCCATTCCTTAATTGCTTTTGACCTTACCCACAAATGGAAAGGGCACCTTAGGATTTGGCTTATTAACCACTATCACAGCAAGCCCTCGGGTAGTAATGGAGAGTAATTGATATCATTCCAGGCTCACAATAATTTGTGTCACTGGGATCAAATGTTGGGCAATTTCAGGGGAATTTAGCTCACAGATTGTAAAGGGGAGGGGGGTGTTGGTTTGATTGTGGTTTGTTGTGCTTTTTGGGTTTTGTTTTTGTTTTTTTTAATTGCCACCCTGAAATTAACAATCACAAATTTATTTGGGTTTACTTCTGTTACAACTTTTATTAGACTGAGCAAAGGGAACAGCATTCATTTTGCCATTTTCAGAGAATAATCTTGTTGGTAACACATAGAAAAACCAGGCATCTTTTTCTGTGTGACATTCATAGATTTTAAAAATACAAATTCTTCAGCTTTCCAAAATTTCATTTTTGTTCATTCCAGGTCAAACACTTCAGGAAACCTACCTGACCCCATCCAGTAGCAATTTTTAAAAAGTGAGAGTTGAGAAGTCTTTCCATTTGTAAGATTTTTCCATGTTTTAAGACTCTTGTTTATAATTTGAAGTGGTTCAGCTTGAGCTCACAGCCACCAGATATTTCTATTCAGAACGCTTTCATGGCATGAAGAAGTAAAAACTCAAATAACCAATTTTTGCAGAGTTAAAAAAAATCACCAAGACAGCAAACCATCATCTATAACTTTGAAAAAGATGTGCTGTTGCACAATAATGAGTTTTATGTGGCTCTCAGTGGTGGAGGGACCAGCCAGCCCAGCCTTCAGCACAGGAATGTGGCACCCAGAGTTTCAGGAGGAGCCCAGCAGCCTCGCCTGAGCTTTCAGGGAGCTGCCAGGGAACAAGGTGCCTACCTTGACTTGCACGGAGCTGGTTTTAGGCTGGGCACAGAGCTGGTTTTAGGCTGAGCACGGAGCTGGTTTTAGGCTGGGCACGGAGCTGGTTTTAGGCTGGGCACGGAGCTGGTTTTAGGCTGGGCATGGAGCCGGTTTTAGGCCTGACATGGAGCTGGTTTTAGGCTGGACACGGAGCTGGTTTTAGGCTGGACATGGAGCTGGTTTTAGGCTGGGCATGGAGCTGGTTTTAGGCTGGACATGGATCTGGTTTTAGGCTGGGCCCAGAGCTGGTTTTAGGCTGGGCACGGAGCTGGTTTTAGGCTGGGCACAGATCTGGTTTTAGGCTGGGCACAGATCTGGTTTTAGGCTGGGCACAGAGCCGGTTTTAGGCTGGGCACGGAGCTGGTTTTAGGCTGGACACGCTGCCTTGATGCTGGGCTTTGCCTCAGGCAAGCCATACCTGCAGGATGTGGTTTTTAATAGACGAAGCCAGGAGCGTGGTGCTTCACCTCTGGAGCATCTCTCTCTGCCTCTCCCAGCAGCACAGACCTTTGCTCGAGGTGCCTGTGAGGAAAACACGTTTAGTCCAGCTGGGAAAAGTGTTGTGGCTACTGCTGCTGCCAAGAATCCCCTCCTGCTGGCCAGGGAGGCCTGGCCAGGGCAGCAGGGAATGAGCCCAGTTCACACATACACTTCCTTCACTCCCCTGAGCTGAATCCTGCCTCCAGTGGGCTAATAAGACCTGTCCTTATCTGGAATTTTCTTTGAGGAGAGAGGAAAAATACCATGTATGTTTGACAGTATGTGCAGGGAGAATTAAATGAAATGATGAAACAGAAAATTACTTTTTTCGCCCCAAGCAATCTTTTTTGTTTGTTTATTTGTTTTTCTAAAAAACCCACAACCCCCCTTCAGCTGCATCCTTCTGGATTATTTAGGAAAACAATGTGACAAAACAAAAGTTGTATTTCAGATCACCAAGCCCATACACTTGCCAAGACAGGAAAACATTGCCCTTGATGCATCTAATTTTAATTTCACACTACCCTTCACCTTCACAGCAAATAATTTCACATACATGCTATAATTAGTGATGGGGAAACCTCAGTAGATTTTGAGTCTGGCTTCTGTTTAAAAAAGGAAAAAATCTGGATGTTTTATCTAAACCTCATGAGAATAAAAACATAGGAAATTGGAAAACCCTTTGTAAGAACAAGTTTTTTTATAAGGCTTCTTGCTTGTTTTAGTTTCAGTCTGAGATGGAAACCAGAAATGACAGAACTTCCCTGGACATTTTTGAGCCATTATATGGAGACAGGTCTAGAAGAGAGATCTTAAAATGGAATTGAATACAGACTTTAACTACTTTAAGTTTTTCCTGATTCCCTGGCCTAGACAAAACTCTTCCTAACCATATATATTTGAAATAATATTGCAAAAATAATTTTCTTCACTGCAGTTTGACCACTAAGGCCACAAAGTTTTCCATGAGAATGATGGATTTTTCCTCCAAGCAAAAAATCTTTTTAGGGAAGAAAACTAAATATTTGTGGAAGAAAATCACTTTTGTAGATAATTTCCATTTTCTGTTGTAGGAAAAAAATATCAGACTATCAAAACAATGATGGAAGGTTCAATGTTGTTCTTGGAGGGGAGGGAAAATGGACAACAGCTTTCCAGAGAATGGAAAGATTTGCAGCTAAATCAGAGGAGGAGGTTTGGATCTTGGGATGTGAGGATGGGAGGAAAGAGGAGAGACACCAATGCCCACTTGCACTGAGTGTCTTCTGCCAGCAGGGCTGGCTGGGAAAGGTGCTGTCAGGGCATCCTGCATCCTGCAGGAGGGTGTGAAATTGGCACAACCATCCCAGCTTGGTGACTGCCAAGCCAAAAGGCTTAGCTTTGGCTTTTCCAAAGGTGGGTTTTCTGGAAAAACAATTCCCATTCAAGGAAAAAAAGTAAAGGAAAAAAAAGAAGGAAAAAAATATATAAAGAAATAGATAATCTGGAGTTTTTACCCCAATTCAGTACATCACTCTCCTGCCACCTCTGCCCATCCCATCATCCTACACTGTGCTGCCAGCTGGTGAGTCCTTTCTCCCTCTGCATCCCCTGTGTCCTCCTCACCTTCTTCTCTTACAAACTGCAGCGGGTCACTGAGGCACTGACACCTCTCCAGCTCCTGCCACACCTCCAGATTTCATTCTCCTTCCAGCCACAAGCGTGCTCAGCTCATCCCCAGCAGCTCCCTCCCCACAGAGCTCCTTGCTCAGCCTGCCCAGCACACCCAGGGCAGCCAGACCAGCCCTCCCCTTCCCTGCTGCTCCTCCCTGGTGCTGCTTCTATCCAAACACTCTGCCAGCTGCTTCCTGCTCAGACTCACACGGCTCAGGGGGGTGGAAACCTCTTTTTTACTCCCTTTTACACCTACTGTTGTGAAGTCCAGATTTCTGGCTGGAGCCAGTAGGTGCTGCTGTGTTCAAACAATAAATAATAACCATTCCTAACCACGGTGAATTAAAAATAATCATGTTTTGGCTCCTGAAACACCTAGTTGCTTTTACATTTGGATGCTGTCAGTGAAACCCATGGAGGTTTTTCAGCAGTATTCGTTGTTCTGGCTGGTTAGAAACATTTCTCCTGAGCAGGGGGATGCCAATCAATGCAGCTACACCACGAAGCAAATACAGCTCCTGGCTCCCATCCTTAATCTGACGAGTTATTTCTGTATCCACTTGCAGAGGAAGGTTGTTATGAAGAAATATGACTAATAGCAAACACAGGAGCCTTTTCCAATATTACAATTTTCACACATGGATGAGTTTGGGTGATTGTTCTTGGGCCATGGCACTGGAGCAAAACAGTCAGCAAGTGAACTCATGTAGTATTTTCCCTTTATTACTTTTATATGTGGAAAGTGTGTTCACCCACACAAACACATCCTCACTGCAGACTCTTGGCTCCCTTTCACTGCTGCTAACCAAGGGGGAGGCAGTGAGGAGCTGCTTAGAAACAAAAAGCAGATAGAGCAGGGTAGAACAGGCAAGTGAAGCTCAATCCCATGGCCTCTGCACTCATGAGACCATCAGGGACTGCTGGTTTTAAGTCCAGGTCTGCCAGTGCCCACCCTTGAGACTCCAAGCAGGAGCCCATATACCTGCCAACATCTGTTTTCCTCCTTTTGGCCATTTGGATGGGAGAAGAGGCACCTTCAGCCCCACTGCTTCCCAGAGCTCATCAGCACCAGGACATTTTCCCTTCTTTCCAGCTCCACCCCTACTGCACTGGGGTGGCCAGATAGCCCAAAGTGCCTCAACAGCTGTTTGGCCACCGTGGAGCAGAGAGTTTCCCCATGCCAGATGTGCACTAGAGTCCTCTGGGGGAGGAGGTGCATCCAGATGTTTGCACAGCACAGGTCTCTGGGTTTGCCCAGAGAGGGCAGGATGGGCACTTTTCTGAAACCACCTCAGGAAACACCCAGCTACATAATTGTACCTCAGAAAGAAGGGAAAGCAGAGGCCTCAGGTTTCTCCACAAGCCTCGTATTTTTAAATGTTTGAACCACACTGCTCTGCTTGCTGGGTGAGGAGTAGGTGGCTGATTTTCTCTCCTGACATCAGTGGCTGAGAGATGACAGCATCTTTCCCTTCAAAACAGTGTCACTTCAGCAAGTGGCTGGTCCAAGGTGGAGCTGAGAGGGAGATGCAGAAATTATGTTGTCAGGCAGACGTGGCAGGACTTGGATCTTCCAGTTCCTCCCATTCCATTAGAAAACTGAGCCCTCATCTCGTTGAAATGTAGGATTTACAGTATTTAGTAAACTACAACAGGAAAAGATGCTGGGGAAATGATCTCCAAGGTCTTTCAATGAGTCCCTGAAGAAACCTTCCTCTCTCTGGTGACCACCCCAGGAAGCTTTGGGCAACCACACCTGTGATTCAGACAGGTGGTTTGTATTTCAGTCCTGGGGTGGATTGCCCAAGGAGAACAAGAGAACACTAGCTCCTGGCTAGGGAAACTGGTTAGGATGGGCATGTCCCAAATCCCACTCCAGCTCAAAATCCCAGAAAAGTGGCCTGGCCATCAGTGGGGGTATTCTTTGACCACACACTTTGAGAACTTTCACCTTTTTCACATGCCAGAGCAGATCCCCGATCCAGCACAGTTTCTAACCTACACCACTGCAGAAAAAAATCCCTAAGTACATTTGCCAAGCATCATCTCAAAACACAGCAACAGGAGGCAAATGACCCTGTTAATTGACTTTTTCATAACTTCCAAGGCATCACAGGATTTCCTGGAACCTGTCTGGGTCCTGGGGCAGAGCAGTACTGAGGAAATGTCCTCCTCTGTGGCAGCCACTTGGGCAGCAGAGGAGATGGTGCCTCCAGACTTTCCTGCAGTATTTGGCAGATGCAACTTTCTTTCTTGAAGAGCTGCTACCTGCATCATCCCAGGCATTGTATCTGCTCTCAGTACCTCACCAGCCAAAGCATCTACACCTAACTCACTAATAGATGTACAACATTTGTAGGCATTAAAGGACAGAGTTGGACTACAGGACTAAAGTAAATAAAGAATATCTGGGAAAGAGGGAAAAAAAAAAAAGACCGGTCTAATGTAAGTGGAAGAACTGCTCTGTCCTTGCCCTTTCCTGGAGGGAGTGTCTGAAGGGGTGAGAGAGGGGCTGCCCTGGGTTCTCTCTGCAGCCACCACAGCAGGCACTGCTTGCTCACATCTGTCTGAGGAGCCCCACTGGCACCAGGCTCTGATTCCACAGAAAAGTCTGCTGTCATTTTAATTAAACTCCTTCATGCCAACAGCAACAAGTTATACTAATGAGAGCAGATGTAGCCAGTAAACAGTGGCATGTTTCTATTTTAATCTACTTAAACCTAGATATATACTAATTCCTTAGTAAACACCTTTGTGGCCAGCAAAATGAGAAACAGATGATAAAAAAAAAAGTTTTCTGGTGACCCTTGAGACGTGGGTATAACGTCTGGCTTGGCATCATTAATCTTATGGTCAGAAGAGTACAGCTCCAGCATGTGTAATGTGGGAGAGGGCTGCTCACAGCAAAGTTTCCTCTCTACAGTGCCCTCTGCAAACAGTATTTTCCACATTTTTCTCTCCTCCCTGTAATTAGCTTCTCTTTGGCCTGACACACTCTGAAAGCGTTGCCAGCTGTAGAGACCTATCCATCTCCTCTCTTGAATAAAAACATCAGCTAATTGAGTGGAAGGTATTTAAGCAGAGTGAACTGTATGAGGTATCACATGCCTAAGATAACTGATTCTTAAAGAACAGCACCTTAAATAAATCCTTTTGAAATGGCCTCTCAGGCTGATGGGTAAATAATTAATTGCTCCCCAGTGTGTCAATAAAAATCAATCCTCTGACATGAGGCTAAATGAATGGGAATTTTGTCACCAAAATCAGTGGGGCTGGCATTTCACTGTGTGTAACACAGAGCTAGAGACAAGGCTCTGCCTTTGTATGACAAACTTTTGATGTCAGTATTTAACTGAGAAAAAAACAAGTTATGTGAAAAACAGAGGTGACTTTGATTGCCTCCTTCCTCTGTAGCCAATGGGAATCAGCTTTTGATAGTGAACTGATCAAAACACTCACTTCAAATAATGCATGCTAGGAATTTAATTCTTTCTAAGTTAGTGAATCATTGGCAGATTGATCCTGATTCCTGGAAATGTCATTCTTAAGCAAGCTATGATTAGTGATTAGTATCACACAGTATTTCCTTGTCATCTGACTGTTTGTAAGCTGTAACCCTTAGATATTCAGTATACAGATTTTATAATTGCTGACTTCAATCACTAGGCTTATCCTCCCTGATTGGATGATGGGCATTTTAAAACAATGCCTTATCAAATGCTAAAAGAAAACTTCCATCCCACATACAACTCATGTGGGAAATTAAGAACACACAAATACCATGATGAATAATCAGAGTTGTTTGCATGGAAAAGAGTAACCAATTTATCAAGCTGAAAGAAATGCTTTCAATTAAAAAAATAAAGTTTTCATTGTGGTGTTGTTTGTGATTCATTCCACAGAGAAACATCCCATGCAATCATTCTCCATCCTGGGATTTCTAGCCGGGGTCCAGCAGGACCCCAAACCTCGCTGGGGCTTTGCTGTCTTCCTTTATCTCTGCAGAATGAGTCACTTAATGGCCCTTTACACCACACAAAAACTGAAAGGAGCTCGACAACATTGCAGGCAGTTAAGGTCACGCATCAGAAAAAAAAAGGAGTTGAAGTCTGCCTGGTCTGACTGTACTTAATTTCATTAAGCTGTTTCCCATTCTCTGGGCAGACAAATGAGGTGAGTAGGAACCAGGCAAGCTGGGGCTCTCTATTTATTGGCAGACTTGCACAATATCTGCAATACAATGTGTTGAGACTGGCCATTTATTGGTTCACCAGAAGTTTGTGACAAGCCAGGGCTTATCCTGTGATGGATCCATTTCCCGTAGTTGTTACTTGCCACACTTCTTAAGAAATGCTAAAAGGTGAGTTTGTGTGAATCTAGTTACTTAAACAAAAGTTTGGGGTGGCTTTTGGTTGTTGTTTTTCTGTGGGTTTTGTTTGTTTGTTTGATTGGTTTGGGATTTTTTCTTTACCATGATATAGAGCTCCTTGAGTTTTTTTTCAGATTTCAAATAGAAAGTTAAAGACCTTAAGTAATTCTTTGTTAGTGTTATCTTCACTATACCCACCAGGTTTGGGCTCAGGAAGGAATGAAACCTCACTGTCCTGGTTTTAGCTGGGATAGAGTTAATTTTCTTCTTAGAAGAAAACACAAATCCTTGGAGAAAAAGGAAGATAAATATTTAAAACAGCCTTTGCAAGTTAAGCACACAGAGGTGATTAACAAATAACAGGAATTGTGCTTGTTCTCTTTGCAGACCACTGAAAATTCTCCACTCACCAGGCTGGCACATTAGCAAATAATATGATTTGTACCACTTTCTGAGCCTGCTCTACAGAACTGAAAAAAAGAGCAACAGGGAGGCAAAGAAAACAACTGCAAGTAAAAATAATCATCTTCCCCACAGTATTTTCCATAAAAAGACTTCCTCCCCTCTAATATAATGGTAAACTACCTTGTTAATCCTCTTGCAGCCAATGAGTAGTTATTTTCCCCTCTTTTTCATAAGGAATGTTTTTTCCTTTTTTTTTTTAATACGCATTATTAGGAATAGAAAAGCCACAAAAGCCACTTTCAGATCCTGTTCTGCTCACCCCTGCTTGCTGGCCAGCTGGGCTGTTCTGTAGCCAAGCCCCATCAAGCTGCACCATGAAAGTGTCATCTTTAAGCAGACTCCCCAACAGAACACCATGAAATTACTGCAGCATCAACACAGGTGCATTTACTTTTCCTGCCCTGTAAATCTGGCCTGCAGGACGACTTGTATAAATAAAATGAATGCTTTTGTACTTGTGGGGACTTGATAGGGGTCAGCAATTTGCTGAGCACGGGCAGAATTGCTCAGCACAGAGTGGGTAAACCAGGAGGGCTTAATTCAAAGTGTTAGATTATCCAGGCATGATGGCTTAATACCAGTGGGAGGAAGGCAAAATACAGGGAATCATTACTTAGACACGTGCATTTATGAAATCATTACTGGGCTAAAGTAGTTCATCTGTCTGCCTTTCTAACTAAAACCTTTGGGCAGGGGAATGCCAACAGTTCATCCACTAGTAGGAGCCCTGAATCCTGATCACCTACAATTAAGGATTTTCTGTTAACCCTGCTCCTTCTGGGAAGGTGCCTGTCTCATTTCTGGGTTTTAGCTGGCTGTCTGTCTCATTTCTGTCTGTCTCCAGGTGGATGAGAGATGCCAGAGGTATCTTGTCTCTCTCAGGTTCATTAGAGTGGCTCTGTGCTCCCAGGAACTACGTGCTCCTGACTGAGTGATAGACTCTCTGAACCCCTTAATTTTCACAGTTTTGTGCTCTGCAAACTTTTATTTGAACAGGTCTTGCTGGGATTACTTAAGGTCTTGCCAATACTTCTTTTGTGACCAAAAGATAAGGCCTTTTCTCTCTGTGTGACTGGAAGAGTGCAGAGGCAAATATTAAAAGGCTTAATTTCCTTTCCAGTTCAACAAACCCATAAGCCTCATTTTCACTCGCCTTCCTGCAGCTGACTTGATGTAAAAGGCAAATTTTTATAGGCAGCCATTTGTGTCTGTGTTGGGAGGGAGAGAGGAGAGGGCACATTGTCCGTGCACTCTTGGTCCTCAGGTTCATGCCTCAGCTCCTCAGGGACATCTCTGCTCCAAGGCCCTGCACAGCTTGAGGAGACAACAATCCTCCAGCAGGTTCCCACACACTCCACCCTCCCTCACCTTCACCACGAGCTGTCATGGTGGGGACACGAAGAGGAAAAGCCAAGCCCAGCCTGAAGGAACACAGCCCTTGGCACTATCACTCATTTGGGAACAACTTCGTACAGCACTGCCAACAGAAACATGAACCTTGTCTGAAGAGCTTTCTTCTCTTGTTATCCACCATTAAGGCCCCCACTGCAGCCTCAGGTTTGAACAATATCTCTGGGAGTATTTAGGAGAGGGGTGCTCTTCCCAGATGACCTAATTTCCAGTTAATCTCCTGCCTGTCAACTGCTTCAGCTGAAGAAAATTTGGAAATTAATTTTGCTGTGGCAGAGATAAAGGAGACCAGGAAAGGCTCTTCCCAAGTCAGCAGAATGGCTGTGTTTGAGCAATATCAGGGTCAGTAATCCTGAATAAGTCACATGAAGCACCAATGTTAACATCTTTTGTTTATGCCTGACCTCTGATGGGTTTTCTTTTATCTCTGCCTTTTCAATAACACCATTTACCAAAAAACTGTTGGTCCCAAGATGATACACCACTCATTGCAAACCAGCCATCATACCAAAAGGACAGAGCCTGATCTCAGGAGTTCAGAGCAGCCAAGATGTTCATTTGAATGCTGTAATGTATTTGCCTCAACCTTGCTGGTTTTGTTTTCCATATTTTACCAATATTTGCAAAAAGCAAAACTACTTCAAACAGATATCAAACAAATAATTCAGGACAAATTTGCAAAGTTTCAAAATTCATATTCATAACTGGAATCACGCAGAACACAAATTCAAACTTCAGGAGTTACACTCCTCTAACTAGGGAATGGATCCTTCCAGGGAAGTGACACACCTCATAAAAATAGCTCAAGTTGAAAACTTTGAATATGAAATGCTCCCAGCAAATTGCTCTCCAAGAAGCTGCAAGTGAAGAATGATTTCCAGAAGTGATTCAGCAAGCAGCTCAAGAAAATTACAATCCTTCACGGACAATTCACAAATGGAAGCTATGGTTTGTTGAATGATATTCATTACAAATGATTCTTTCACCTGTATTTATCCCTGCAAAAATAGTCAGGGCTCTCAGGTGGACCCTCTAACATTTACAACACCTGTAATGCTCAGTGTCTGGAGGCTAAGCAATTTTATGCTGAACTTCTGCACAAAGTAATAAGAAATTATGCTAAATGTCTAAAGTAAGAAGTGGTACAAGATTTTCCTTTTGTCCTTGTGTTTCATTTTCACACCATGTAGCAATTAATGCACAAAGAGCAGTAATAGAAACTCAGATAAAATAATGTCAACCTCAAGGACTGCATTTTTCAAGCAGAGCCTTTTTGAAGGGCAGGGAGTTTTTGCCTCTGTGTGACAATACTGACATAAGCTGGACCAAGGGGTCGGTTCTGTGTGTCTTTGCCCACATGATATTAAAGTTTGTACCAGAGGAGCATACTAAGTTTATATGGCATGTCTTGAGCAACAAAGTAGGTTAAAATTGCTTTTCAGAGAAAGCACCCTCAGTTCCCAGGGGCTGGATTGATTTCCAGAATAATAAATTGCACCTTGAGATCAGAGTGGTTTCTTCAGAGCCTGCCCCTCTTGCGTCCTGCAATAGCCTTACAAAATCCTGATGGAACCAGAGAAAATCCTGATGGAATCAGAGAAAGGAGAAGGGGGGAAATACAAGAGGTGTTGTTTCCTTAGAAGACACAACATCATTTTCTGGTGCATTCTTCTGTCAGGTCAAAGTAACCCCTTTTACAAAAGAAAATAAAGAATTAGTTGAAAGGGTTGTTGGTGCTCCTGCTGTTGTTATTATTGTTACCATTTACTGGCTGTCCTCTGATAACTTGGTTTGTTTTTTTCCTCTTGTGGGAACGCTTGCACTGAGGGACCCTGTCCTGGAAGTATATTTATATCAAAAGGAAGCAAACATTATCTGCCCTTCTCCTTCCTTGCCGTGCTAAATCCCCTTGGAAAGCAAACAGGAGTTCCAGGATTACTGCAGCAAGTCCAGTCAAGGCTCCAGTGCTCAGCTGTGTTTGCTCACTGAGTCACAGCTTGGTCTGGCTTGGGTGCAGTGGGGCTTTGGAGACCTCTCCCAGCTCCTGCCCCAGCCTGCCTCCTTGGAACATGCCCTGTGTGAGCCCCTGAGCTGTAGACAAGTCGTGTTTGCCAAGCTGGTGACAAGGGTGCTGCTTGCTGCTACCCCTTTTTATGTCCTAGGGCATGGAAGCCCCTGTGTGTGTTCATAAATTCTCCCCTCCCAGTTCACAACCTTTCACAGCTCCCAGTGCCCCTGCACCCACCAGGGAGAGGCTGGCACCTTCCCAGAGTGACTCACAGGAGCAGGAGGACATCCAGACAATGAGTCTTACACTGAAGGGGAGCTGGAGCAGTGGCTGGTGATGCAAAGAGAACCTTGGCTGGTAAAGCAAAATGTTCACTCAGGTTTAACAAGGGCTGAGGTACTCACATGCTGTCAAACCAGAGACACCACTCCGGGTGCCCCAGCAGCTCAGATGTCCCTGGCACAGAGGCTCCTTTGTAAAAACCTGCAGAAAATACAAAGTCAGCTGGATTTTTCTTGTTTATGTGGGGCTTTTTTTGTGTGTATCTTTTCTTAGATTTTTTTAATTTAAAAAGTAGATCGTGTACCTGAAACATTTGTGAGGATTTTATACAACTTTGTAAATTATCCTAGACTCTCCTTGCAGGCTGACAAACAAGACAAATAAGAAAGCATTCTTCTCTTTTCTTCAGGTGTACCTGACAGGGGAATGAGGCAAAGATGTGGAAGAATTGCCACTATGACCCAAAAATTTGTTGGGGACTTGCATCAGGCTGTTTGGGTGCCTGTTCTGATACCTTGCAATGAGTTAGAGGCAGAGAGCAGATGAAAGACAACAGCTGTCTCTGCAGAAAATCACTGAAACCATCATGAGATTGCACATCTAGAGGGAAACTCTGGGGCTGAGTAGAGTTTGGCACTCCCCCAAAATCACAGCCTTGCTGTTTGGAAGGGACTGTGGAGATCTCTAGCACAACCTTCCATTTGAACCAACACTATGGCCAGCATAAGATGGCTTTAGCCAAGAGACTGTCAGGAAAAGGGTAATCATAAAAAAAGAAGGAATAGGGGCAGGGAATCCCTGGGAAATGAAGAATCAGAAAGAGAGAGAATTTGGGAAAAAGAACATGAGAAACCTGACCCAGATGGCAATGTGCAAAAAGCATGCTGTTTAGACTAGGTGATCTTTAAAGGTGCCTTCTAATCCAATAAATTCATATAGATCTGTTTCCATGATGTGTATTGCATAGACTAGAAGGCTGCCCTCCACAGAAGGGCCTCAGGTCTGCTTCTGGAGTCTACAAACACTGAGACATCACATCTCTCTATGGCCCAGAGTGCCCTGTTCCCAGGAGGTTCATCCACCATGGCATATCTGTCTGCTTCCTTGTATCTTAAATTTTAGTTGTACTTTCCTTGGGCTGTGAATCAGTACAGCTCCTAGAACAATGAGAAACTTGTCTTGAACCCGTGTTATCTGAGGCAACAGCACAACAAGTGAGGACATTCACACTGATTTGGGAGTAAATGAACTCACGCTTCCTCACTGCTCTCTCCACAGTCATGAGCCTCCCTCTCCCATCAACATTTGAAACTTGGCAGCTCAGTTTTGCTTCGCTTGTTATTGGGAGTGATTGCCCTGGCAGGGATCCTGAACCAGCACACCACATGCAGTGGGACATTCTCTGCATCTCGTTCAGAGCCTTAGGGAGCCAGGTTTCCACAAAAGAAATTGGGTTTGGAAATTCTTTACCCTCCAGTAGGAGCGAATGCATGAATGTTTCTGTTCCTGACCTGATTTTCCATCAGTTCCAGGGGGTATTTCAATTCTTTATTTCTCTTGATGAGCGGAGGAGAGACCATTTTGCTTCACTGTTTCTTTTCCAAGTTCACTGGCTAGCTGGTTCTGAATGTCCTGGGTGTTTCCATGTTCCTTCCCCAGTAGTCCTTTCTGGAAGTTTCCCAGCTGCAATCTTGATCCATTTTAAATAGCTGGTGACTCCCAGCTGGTTTCTCTACCACTCCCTTCTGAGGTCAGACCACCAGAAGTGAGAGGGGGTGGAAATCACTTCATTTGTCTCTCAGATCCCATTCCAAGAAAGAAGGAAGCTCACCAGCCACAGACAATGATGCTTTGTGCTCACACACTGGTTCCACTTGGTCACTGCCTTACCCTGATTCACCTAATGACCTCACCTTGGCTTTCCTCAGGAGATGTCCCTCACTCACTAGGAGGTTGTCAAGGATGTGGCTGAGACAAACTTCATGCCCTGTGTGTCTCTTGGTGTGATGTCTCCAACACCATATTCACACCAGCCCTGCAAGCAGGCTGAGCTGGGACACAAACTTCCTGCCCTTCATGGATCCCACAACATCGTGGCAGCTGTGAGCCATTCCAGCTGTGCCCCTATGGAGAAGGCAAGCTCTGGTTTGTTCCCAGCTGTGCTGCAGAGCTCACCTGTACCCTTCACTCATGTGAGAGTTCAGTTCCATTATTTCACATGCACCCAGGTAGAGGAGCTTCTTCATTTAGTGTTAAAGCTCTCTGAGGGAGAGAGAAACTGCAGACTGAACCACCTCCTAGAGAAACTTGCTGCCTCTCTAGAGCCTGGGTTAAAGGTGTGAAGAGAAAGTTCCCTAACCTGTCACTGCCCTCAGATTACTATCTATCCTTGAGTTTTCAGGTAGACAGCAATGGAGTTGCAACGAAACATCCAAAGGCAATCAGAGAGATTTCAGAGCCTTGGGCTGGCTGGGTAAGGAATCGGGGGCACAAGCAGTGCTCTTCTCTACCCTTCCAGATGCAGGGAATGATGAGGGAAAACACAGACAGATCATTAACTGGGATGGTGGAGGATGGGGTTAAGTCCAGTTGGGGGCTGGTCACAGGTGATGTTCTCCAGGGCTCAGTTTAACATCTTTATCAATGCTTTGGATGAGGGCATCAAGTGTCCCCTCAGTCAGCTTGCAAACACCAAGCTGGGTGGGAATGTTGATCTGCTGGAAGGTAGGAAGGCTCAGCAGACAGGCTGGGGCCAACTGTCTGAGGTTCAGTAAGGCCAGGTGCTGAGTTCTGCTCTCGGGTCGTGACAGCCCCTTGCAGCACTCCTGGTTTGAGACAGAGTGGCTGGAAAGCTGTCTGGTGGAAAAGGCCCTGGAGGTGCTGATTGACAGTGGCTGAGCATGAGCCAGCCTGTGGCCAGGTGGCCAAGAAGGCCAAAGGCATCCTGGCCTGTATCAGCAACAGTGTGGCCAGCAGGACCAGGGCAGGGATTGTCCCTTGTGCCGGGCACTGGTGTGGCCACACCTCAAACCCTGTGTTCAGTTTTGTGCCCTTCACAAGACACAGAGGGGTTGGAGTGAGTCCAGAGAAGGGAACAGAGCTGGTGAGGGGTCTGGAGCATAAGTCTTATGAAGAAAAGCCCATTAAAATATTAAGTAATAGTTAGTATTTTATCAATAGAAACTGATTTAACAGTTACCTATTTCTCATTCATTATGGGGCACACACAATGAGGTATAAAACGTTTGACCTTTCATTCGTACAATTACAGCTCTCTGGGAACATGAAATCCCTGGGAAAGGACCTCTGGCAGTCATCTGGTCCATCATGCTGCTCTGACACAAGATCAGCTTGACCTGAACCATTCCTGGAGGTCATTCCTAAGGACCCCACACGACAGAGTCCCCAGCCTCCCCAGGCAATCTCAATTTAATTGGGAACTTCCTCAACCAAAGCTTTAGCTGCCGGATTGTGCTAAAGATCTGCAGCAGCTGAGGCAGCCTCACGCAGGTCCTCTGCCAGATGGGCACACTCCCCTGGGGGTTACGTGGGTGTCTCCTTAGCTGAAATCTCAGGAAATCTCACTAAGAATCTGACAGAAAATGACCTGAATTAAAAACTGTCTGTAAAGGAGGGAGCTGTTTAGATTAATGTGGAGATATCAATCTCCTTTTCTGGAGGGTGTTTAGATGTGACCCTTGAAGTTCTGCTTGCCTGTGCACTGAATGTTTGATGAATGCTAAAGTACTTCGCTGAGCTCAAACATCCATGTTTGCCTTCCGTAACTAGCTGAAGCCACGTTAGTTAAAGGATTTGGACAGCACAGGAAACATTAAATCACTGGTCAATCAGTAACAGTAGAGTTAATTCCTGTGCTTGGTTTCCGAAATACTGGTGAGGGTAAGTGCAAATTCAGTATTGCCACAAGAGAGTCCTATTTCATCTTCACACCAGCCCCAAAAAAGGGACTTAGCACTGGACATTTTACCTCTTTGATTTCACACCAGACCATGTGTTAGGCCTCACTTTTCTGCCCCAGGTTATTTTACAAGAGGGTTCATCACTAAACACAGTATTCAGACTTAAGTTTAAAAAATCATGGAAGACTTTGTCTACAATGTCATGAAGCTGCCTCAGAAAACTTTCCAGAGCAGGAGTGCTCTACTTTGAACCTGACAAAGCTGAGGAATGTGAGATCATGAGAGATGCAGCCCCTTTGCAATGGTAATAAAGCATTAGTAGATATCACACAACGATTTTAAGTTCTTGTCGGGCTGGTCATGCAGCTTGGGTTAGGGTAAACTTGACTGTCCTGGTTCAGTAAATATCTGCAATACAGCTTCACAAAATAATAATGTGTGGGAAACAGGTAATTCTAGCAGTGACATCCAGCTGAATTTTACTTGTTGCAGGAGGAATGAGCTCTCTTGCTGGTATCTGGCTGAGCAGGAACCTGGGGGCACTCAGGTCTTCTCAGGGCTGCCTGCATGTTTGCTAGCTCCAAAGCCCTGCTGCTCAGAAACCAGACATCTGCAAAGGCAAATGCAATTAATTCCACATAAGTTTCAGATCATTTGCTGGTTTATGCAGTGTTCCAGCCAGCTAAATTTGTCTCAATAATTTATGCATTTGCACCAGCAAGCAGCCTCCCTTATGAACCATCATCAACAATTGTCACCAGTCTTTTCACATATCCTTCAGTAACTAAACATAAATAAATCTGTGTCTTCAGAGAACATGCTGTTGTGGTCCAGGCCACACTCTAATTAATAAATGGTGTTTTCAATGAATTACTTCTCTCTTTCAATATTGATTTAGGATGATTGCTGACCAGGGGATGCCTTTAAACATTTAGCTTCTAGCAGGGAACAGTATCATTATTTGGTGGGTTTGTTTTTTTTTAGAATGGAGTTCAGATACTGTATGTCACTATGATGTGGAAAATCCAAGGTCAAGTCACTAGTTATGCCTGAGACAAAGAAAAAAAATGTATTTTTTTCTCCTGTGGAATATGTTCCACATACTATGGCTCATGTAATTTCCAGAAGCTACCAGAGTTGGTAAATTAGCCTGAACAGAGCTGCTCCTAGAGAGCTGAATTAGCATGGACAACTCTATTTTACCTCCACAGTGATGCATCAGGCACCAAGAGTTCCATTACCCCAACCAGTGCCATAGGAACCAAAGCTATGGCCACACTTTTCACCATTCTCCTGACTTCTCTATAAAACTTACCAGCCAGAATCAGTCCATCAGTGAAAAACAGCCCAGCCTGATGCAGTACAAATCATGGTGGAAAACTGTATTTACCAAAATGCCTTCCAGGCCAGTGTAGCTTGAGGAATGGTTTTGGATTGGTACACTCCCACCCCTCTGTTGGGAGAAAAACAATTACACTCAAAATAGCTCAGAAAGAGACCAACAGAAAGTGAGGAGTTGCTTTTCACCAAGATGCAGTTACTGCCTGAAAATTCCTTAGATAAGATTGGAGTGGTTGCCAGTAGTGACTGCTCTAATTAGTAGCAAAGCAATTTTCATTACCACCGCTTTGCTTCACACAGCAGCCATGTCCTGGAGCAGTCACTGTCCTAGCCTTACTGCCCATTACTGTAAAAGTTGCCTCTGCCCTGACCATGTTCTGCTCAGGCCATGCAGACAAAGATCCTCTCCATAATTTTACAGGGCAGCTGCAATTCCACGTGAGAGTGCAGGGAGCACTGGTGCTCGGCCTGCACCAGATCTCCTTTTCCCCTGCAACCTTCTCCCTCCTGCAGAGAAATGAAATTTCAGCTCTGAAACTCAAGCCTTTTTGGCCTGTGCATCATGACCCATCTCCTGATCCAGGTGGAACAGACACTCTCTAGTCAAATGCTGTTGGTGCCTTCCCGGTACATTTGGGGGAAGGTTTCTGGAACCAGAGTTTAATTATTGCACCAAAGCTAGCACGGGTTTTTCCTCCCATCTTCCACTGATTTGTCACTTCCACAGCCCTAAAGGTTAAAGAAAGGAAAGGTTTTGTCTCTGGAGAAGCTGGAAATGGCTGATCCCCTACAGAGAACAAATCTTGGGGGAAAAATACTAGCCTGTCACTGCTCTCAGCACAGAGGATTCAAAGCAGAAAGCTGACAGCATGTGTGCACAGAGGAGAGGAGAGGACACTCCGTGTGTGGGTGCCAGAAATGCGGCATCTCTCTTCCAGAGCAAAATTAGCTTGTGTTTGAAGCGTGACATGACCACATCCCTCCCTGAGGGCTGGCTCCTCTGTGTGCCGTGGAGAAATTACCGTGGCTCTAAGGCTGACATGATGGCTTGAGCAGCAGAACGCTGCTCTCAAAGCAGCTGTGCTGGCTGAAGAACAAGCAGAAGCCCTCACCTCACCCTGCAGAGCACTGAACCTGAGCTGAGAGGTACCAGCCGCTGCAATGAGACCCCGGCTCACGCTGCTCATTTGGGATGTTCACAGTTTACTTTGAAATTATTTAATCTGCACGGCCGCCACCAAGGCCGGTTCTGCCTTCCTTTTCACCTCCAGCTGCACATTCCTGCCTCCTCCCCTGCACCCAGCAGATGGTGAGCTGGCTCACAGGCCTGAGACATCACAAAGCAGCCATGTCATTGTGTCAGTGGGGTCAATCAGGTGGTGTGAGTGTATGGCTGCAGGGGGGTGAGTCTGAAGGGATGAGGTAGCATCCCATTTCCATCCCTGGATGTGTTCAAGGCCAAGGTGGATGAGGTCCCGAGCAACTGAATCTGGTGGGTAACACCCCCGCCCATGGAGATGGGGAGGTTGGAACTAGATTATGTTCCCTTCCAACCCAAACCATTTTCTAATTCTATGGTAATTCTTTGATTCCCCTTTCAGTAGCTGTGAAGACTGAGTTCAGATTTGACCAGCCAGGAGGGGTCTGACCCATGACTGATCTCTGAGCTCGTTGCAGTCTACAGGGAACATGCACAGGACCCTGGGAGTCTGTGGGTTAGTGCACCTAATTTCACAAGACAAAAAGTTGTGCTCTGCAAGCACTGACTGCTCCACCATTCAGTCTGGGGAAGTTTCCTGCTCAAAGATCCCAATTCAACCTTGCTCATCAAATGCACGATGAGATACAAGGTACTTGAAACAAAAAAATGAAAAGGATTGGTGCTTACATCCTAGCAGCCACAAAGATTTCAGCTGTGAAGTTAGCTTAGCTCTTCTGTCATTAAAAAATATTTTCCACACTTGCCATTTCCACTGATGTTTGCAGCAGCACCATACTGATTGCTCCATCAAATACAGACCAGAAAAGCAGCCAGGTCAGCACAGTAGCAGAGGTGATGTTTTCCATCACCCCTTCCCTTTCTCATTCTGAGTGAACTCAAGCACACATTGCAGTCTCACATTGCAGTCACACGGGCTGTGTTTCTCATTTTGTCAGGGGAAGTCTATTCCTGTAATCAGGTTGGAGAAAGCCTGATGTTGCTGCTCTCAGACAGAGATCACAAGCTCACAATTTCTGGTCGGGTTCAGGCCAGGTGTTTGCAATGGCATGGTCACCAACTAGATCCCAAAAATTCCTTTGGAAGTCTGAGATAAATAGAGGTGATGGTTTGAGCACTCATCAGGTCGAAGGGTTAAATGTATCCCTGTGAACCAGCTCTCCTGCCCTAAGGATGCAGTCTTCAGTGCCTTGTACAGATCTTCCAGATCTGCCAAGTGGTTGCAGCCTCCTTTTACAGGGAGTAAAGTCATCTACTGTGATACAAAACACCAAAGATGCATTTCACATCTTTGCTCCTGTTTGTTATTTGAGACACTGGACTCCTCATGCTACCTCAACCCTACACCATAAATCATTTTAAAGGATGTTTTCATATCTGCTCCACAAATCTGCATAGACATCCTCTCTGACACTTTATTAAAGCCAATAAGCACATGCCTGTAACGAAGAACTGCTGTAACAGCACTTGGCTTTTTGACCAGGGTATCAATTCTCCCTTTGTGCACAGGAAAAGGGGGTATTTATTTAATTGTGCTCCCTGCTCCTGGGCTCTGCAGTTCATGCTGTTCCCAGTCATGCTTCACAGGGTCCGGAGGATGTCAGCTTTGTCGCTAATATTCCAGGAGCTGAACCTTGTCGGGATCAGCCAAGGATTTCATCAGCACAAGGTCAGAGCAGACACCTCCCTTCCTGTGGGAAACTGCTGTGACGCAGCTCCCTGGCCTGCTGCTCTGCAGCACTTTCTGGAAACTGCCTTCTTTTCAAGTCTGGGTGTCAGAGATCAGATCACAGCCATTCGGGCACAAGGCAGCGAGCATCACACACCATGGAAGCACCAGAAGTGCAAAGCTGTGCCCACGCAGGCACTGCCTGGGCTGAGGTCAGAGATAAGGCTTGGCAGCAGCTGTGGGTGACAGGATCTGAGCACGGGCAGGCTAAAGGGCCCAAGGAGGAGAATTCCTGCTGGCAGTCCCCTTCAGGAGGTACACATGCACAGGAACTGGTGTAGCATGCAGAAATGTGTCTGTACTGAGCAGGCAGACAGGCACATAAAGATACAGCATCGACCCAGGCTGCGTCCTGTGCAATTACTGACATCTTTTTCCATGCTGTGCTGTGGCTCCTTTGGAAGTTATTCGGTTTTTTCAGCCCTGCAAGAAGACAGAAAGTCTTTTCAGTAGCAAGCCCTGAGCAGTGTGTTTTCTAGCATGTTGTTTGCATCCTGGGGTTCCTGCCTATCCCAAAATCCTGCCTTGCCGTAAGGCAGTAAGAGCAAGTCAGAACTTCAAAAGGAACACTGTATTTTGGATTGCCAAAATGTAATGTTAAACAAAGAAACTAACCAAAAAACCCTCACCTGTGAAAAATAACACTTTCTGACTCAACACACCTGTTTCCCAAGTTTAATTTTTGGTTTTTGTATGTTGAATTCCCTCACAGTAACACCATGTGAGGCACATGATGGGATCCTCCCTCCGAGCTTAATTACAGCACAAAAAGTTGTAGGTGCTTCATCCCCATAAACATTCAAGGTCAGGTTGGACAGGGCTCTGAGCAACCTGGTCTAGTTGAAGATGTCTCTGTCCATGGCAGGGGGGCTGGACTAGATGGCTTTTAAAGGTCCCTTCCAACCCCAGCAATTCTGTGATTCTATAAACCCAGAACTGTGACCCATGTGCACACTCTCTGCACAGCATCTGTTCAATTTACAGCCTCCAGTACATGTTTACTCCCCCCAGCTCTGCAGTGAAATAGCGAGAGCCATTCTGCTCAACTCGTGCCCCTTCAACAGCATTGTCATGACAGCAGATTTCTTAATTGGTGGCAAAAGAAAGAGAGATCACAGCCCAGTTTTCCAAGCACTGATGGATTTTGTGAGACTGAAATTTCAGGTATTAATTTTAAAAACCGAAATCAACCCCAAGTGCTTCATTTGGTGGCCAGTATAATTTGTTTCCGACATCACTCAACAGTAAGCAGGACATACAAGAACACAATTTTCATGGAATGGCTTAAGATGACAGAACTGGGTCCTTAAATGAATGGTCATTTTATATCAAGGGATGCAAAGTATTTGAATGAGAATGTGTGCCTTCCTAAGAAAAATAATAGGAGTAAAACTGGAAGATAATGAAGCAGAAAACAGGAAAATAAAACAACACAAAAGACTCTAAAAGCGATGTTGCAGATGGCTGTACTGGGGGACCCTGTCCTGAGCCAAAAAGGCCTTATTCCAGAAAAACACATTCAACAAAACAAACCCTAGCAAAGGTGAATAGGGCAAGGAATTTCCAAAGGAGGGATTAAGTGGGAGATGGAGTTATCCTGGCTTCTATCTATCCCCTTCAAACAGGAGTCAATATACAGGCAATTGCTCAGCTCTAACAGCCTCAGTCTGTTGAACTAGTTGCCAGTGAATGGTTTTCAAGGTCATGTCTTAATCTCTGAGGTGTCTGAAAGAGAAGCTTTCATTTATATATTTGCTCAAATCACTTGGCCATACGTCTTTGATCTAAGCTGACTTTTCTAGCAATTTGCCAGGGTTTTTTTAATGTATTATATTAAAAAAACACCACCAAAATGTTTAAAAATAGGCTGAAACAAATCTTTTTATTAATGCTTGGAGAAAAGGAGCATTTCTACATTTCGTCTGCTGTGCTCATGCACTGCACTAAAATTGATAAATGGTTTAGAAATGTCAAATTGTATATCCAGGAGGATGATAAAATGAGGAAATATTTAGCTAACAATGACCTCATAATTGTTCCCTACTAATGAGAGGGTAAAATCTTTGTCATGTGCACATTAACAATAATAGCTGCCTTACACATGAGCCACTGGTAATAGACTTGCTTTTCCGGATGTTTCTTTTTAAAAACCTCTTGGAAGAACATCCAAGATGTCCTGGTGTTCACAGGTCAGACAGGAAAAACCCACATCTCCCAAACACATCACCACCCTCTCCCTTTTGACTTTGTGGCATCCTGGACCAGTGAGCATTGCTGGATTTTCTGTTTGCCCAGGTCTGACAGGTCGGCTCCTCCCGAGCCGTTCCTAGAGCTGTCAGAGCTGTCAGCTCAGACAAGGGCTCTGTCAGGAGGCCCTGCCACTCAGCAGTGAGTGACTTTGAAGCACTCATGGCATCATAGCTGATGACAGACTATCTGCCTTATCCTCAGGTCTCTCCACCCACGCCTAACAACAAGTTTGCAGTGAAGGCCACCCACACATGCAGTGACATGCAGGTGAGGTGGCCGATACCAGCCCAGGATGGAAGTGTGCAGCCAGGAAAACTCCAGCGTGACCAAAATAAGTCATACCACCTGCAACCCACCCAGGAAGACCATGGTTTTTACATGAATCATCGTGATGCATTTTGAACTGCACTTAGATGATATTGAGTTTGTGTCTGCTTGGATTCTCTTTTTCCAGCCTTAAATGTTCATTGATATGAGGCAGTATCCAAGGTACACAGAGTTCCTCTCATTGCAGATTGAAACTACTGCAGCCCTGATTTATTCTAAACTCCACTCCAGTTTCTGTGCTTAAAATTTTCCATTGCTGATTTTAAGCCTTTGAAACACATTTGAAACATTATGAAGCACAAGGCATAGGGACAAATTCTGAAAGATGTGAATCTGGCTGCAGTTTGCACCTGGAAGGCCACATCATAATAAAGGCACCCCTAAAGAGAGCTAAAGAGGTAGGATAAGTACATTTGAACCACATCAGACCAATGCAAAAATAAAAGCTTAAGCTGTAACTTTCCTCTGTGAAAAGACTGACTCTTGGATAGAGAACAAGAATAGGAATCACCAGCCCAAACAGTCTATGCAAAATGTATGATCAATTTAAAATGGAGAGAATAAACAGGGGATTACACAGAGCGATGGAAGGCTCACTGCAGAGATTGCTGTTATTTCCTCTGTGATACTTGGGAAGGTGCCTATAAGACCCACTTACTTCTCTTCAAGAAAGATGCAATTTGTACCTCGCATGGTTGTCGTGTCAGAGTGTGGTATCTGCAAAATATTGACCAGAGAACTCTGCAACTGTTACAGAGATTCAGACATAGCATTTTCCATCCTTTATCACGGTCTCAGACATCTGCATTTGTCCTTTAAAACAGCTGTTTGACCTTTTAAATCAAAAAGGCTGAAGTCTGCACAAATTGAGAGCCTGAGTTTTGTTGTGGTAGACTTGTGCTAGATAAGCCCCATGATAGATAGGCAAGATAGATAGATAGATAGGCAGGATAGATAGATAGATAGATAGATAGATAGATAGATAGATAGATAGATAGATAGATAGATAGATGGATGTCAAAAGACAATGAATGAATGCTGAATTAACAAGCAGTGAACCTGGTAGAGAAGCCTGTATACCTTACCCTGTATACACCCTATATATGCACACTAAATGTGTGATGCACTTAATTGTGTGAGAGTATATGCACGAAAACACACCCATACTCAAATCAGATGCTGCTTAATGTTGATTGACACAAAAACTATTACCCTTTTCCTCCCCAAACTGTGTTAACTGCAGCAGGTTGGGCTGCAAAGATAGCAAAACACTATTTTCAGCTCTCTCTGCAACTTCTTACGTTACTGAAATGTCTAACTTAAGTGGAAAATCAGATGGGTTTGGAAATTTGCCAAAACCTGTTGCCAGCTCAGTATATCTCTAATACTTGGCATCCTCTAAATATAGGCCTTTTATTCTGGAAGGAGCAAACGCTGAGGATGCTATTCTGCTTCTCGGAGCAGTGGTTTCATTTTCCCTTCTGAGACCCACAGTTCAAACTGAGGGGGAGACAAAGGAACTGCTGTTCTCCCTATTAAAATTAATTTATTTAATAAACAACTCAATAATTTCTTCTTTGTTACAGGGAATTTTTTTAGGGTCTTTATTTTGGAAAGAGCTTCTTCAGAGGAATTGCCAGGGGCCCATCTAGTCCGGTATCCTGTCTCTGACAGTAGCTAATGCCACAAACAGTTATGGAATAACTTATTTATAAGGGAAGTTTCTTTGCCCTGAGGAGTTTGAGGTTGCTTGTGCCTGGAAGCATGCAAGTTTATAATGTTTGTTTTCATCCATTCACATATAACCACAGACAGTCTCACCAGCTCTATCCAGTTCTGCTCCTTCCTGCTGGGCTCTCTGGCTCGGTGATGCCTAATGGCAGCCATTCCCACAGGTTCCTTGTGCTCTGCATCTCTGTGGGGCTCAGTGGATAAATTTGCCATGTATCACCTTTCAGAGTTACTGGAAGCTGCTGTCTGACAAGCAGGGGGAGCAGCAAAGCCTGATTTACCTTCTCTGCACCATTTGATAGAAGGTGTGGGTGCTTTTCAGAGGTTTTTTTTTTTTTTTTACTCTTAGCATGTTATCCTTCATTTCTCCATCCCACACTTCTAATTTTTCACAGTCTCCTTTCAAAGACGGCTTGCCTTTCTCTTATCCCCTCTGAGGTTCTTCTTTTTCTCTGGTATATTTTTTAGAAATGTAGGATTGGAAGGACTCAGGAGACTGTTCAAAAATCCATCAATCTCTGTCTTAAAACTAGTCTGCAGCTTTCACTCTCTCAGTGCTGCAGACACTCACACTCTGACGGGTGGAAACCCCCAGCTGCAGTGTGCTGACCGCTCACCGTGGGCCAGCTCACGCCTTCGTGTCCTTGTGATCATCCAAGAGGTTTTCCAGCCCCCAGCTCTGCATGTGGCTGATGCAGAGGGCACTCAGCATCCTTCACACAGTCTGCAAATCTAAGAAAGGGATGCTTTTCTCCTCTCTTGCTGAAAGATGTCTGGGAAATGCTGAAACACTCACAAGGTGGTGTTCTAAGGACCTTTTCTCCCAGTGTTTATGCATCCTTGAGTTGTATTTGCTCTCCTAACCAGCCTTGCCCAATGTGCAGGAAATTCCCCACAGAGTCCCACAAGTGTCTTCCCAGGCAGTGACAGCTGTCTGTGCACAGAGCAGAGTGAGCAAGTGTTCTGAACCCGAACTGATCCACTGCCTTCACAAACAGACCCAATCCAGACTGGGATTGTCTCAGTTTGTGTCGGTGGCATGAACACAGCACAGATGGTACCTTCACCTCCTGGGGTTTCAAGCAGCCTGGTGCTGCCAGCACCTGCCTGGGGAGCTGTTTGTTCCCAGAGGGCACCATGGATAAGTGTTTTCCTCACGTGAGTGAGGCTTCAGCTCCTTTGCTCATGAAAAGCTGTTTCCGAACAGCTCCAACTCACTGACATGCTGATTCCTGATGCTCCAGTGCTCCTCCTGCTAAGGCAGCCAGCAGAAAGGAGAGGGATGGACAAGGAGCTCCCTACAAGGAGAGACCACCACCAGGGACAAGGCTGACTGGAGATACCACCTCACTGCCAGAGGCAAGAGTGGAAAAGCCAAAATCCTCAGAGGGGACTCATCAGACCAGAGTCACTTACCCTGCTCCCTGGGGGTCTCTCAGGTCCCATGGGACAAGCAGCCCCAACCCAGGGGCTGAAGGAGAGGGAAGGGATGGGTCTGCCATGGCCAGAGCAGGGCAGGGAGCCTCAGGTGGGGCAGAAGGGAAGTTTGCTGCGTGGCAGCAGAATGCCTGAGCAGAGCAAAACCCAGAGTGCAGCCACACAGAGGAGGGGTGAGAGAAGGGAGAGGGGGAACTGCCTGCATGGATGCTTTGCTGCATAAATGGGCTGGAAATGAGCAGAGACAGCTCTGCCAGAGGGGACACAGAAGGGACACTTGCTCCAGCTCCCATCATGAGAATAGTGAAAGAGCACCAGCCACAGAAGAGGGCTTTCATCTTGGTGCTCTGTTCTTTGCTCTTCGTCAGCAGGAAGCTCCCATTTGTGAAATTAAATCTTCAGGAAGACTTCAGGGTCCCAGCTCTGCTAATGCCTCTTCCAAACAGCAGGCAGCAGTATCCAAAAGCCTGAACACTCTAAAGGCCAATCTTTATCAAATACCTTAATTAGAAAACGTGTGCAGCTGAAAACAGCTGCATGGTTTCTGTAGGGTGGAGGCATTTCTACAGCTGGAGGTGGACTGGGGGGCAGCAGGGAAAAACATCACAATCAGAGGAGTGTTTGATGGGTGGAGAGGCACATTTTACACAGACAGGAAAGAATGGAGCTTTCTTAGCTGTGCCAGTAGTGGAAGGGAAGATATTAAAGAACAGCAGGACAGAAAGGAACAAAGCAAATAATTAGGCAAATTAAATATTTGTCTTCTTTGCATTATGATATGCTGAGGCAGTTAGTAGTAGAGGATGTCACTAAAGGTCAGCCTGCTCAGGGAAAGCAGTCAACTCCTTTCTGCATAGAGCCAGGAAAATGCAGCCTGAAGCAGCTCCACCTGAACCATCCCAAACAGATGTGCATCTGACCGGGGTTAAAATCCCAGGGCTGGAGAGTCCACCCTCTCTCCAGACAATCCATTTCAGCATTCCACACGTCACTGCGAGGAGGCTTTTTCTACATTTAAGCTCTGTTTTTCCTTGCCATAATTTCAAGACTCTTCTCCAATCCCCTGCAAACACAGGGAACAGCTGACTCTGGCTGTCTCTGCAGTCACCTTTTACACTTACAGAGTCACTTACTGCGTCTCCACTTTTATCACTCTCCCCATCCAAGGCTTGTGAAAGGACCTTGTTAATGCAGAAGCTGACAGTCTCACATCTCTAACAGTGTCACTCTATAAAAAACACCCATCTGAGAAAGCCAAAGCCAGGCCACCATTCTGTTTATGGCCTAAATCCTGAATCCTGCGTGACTCTCCCAAGGTCAGATGACAAGGCTTGAAGAGAAGGAAACTGCATCTCCCACTCTCTCTCTCTTCCAAACCTGCCCACTGGGCTCTCCTCCTCCTGTTCCAGGCTGCGGGGTGAGAACTGAGTGCTGCAGGCTGTGTTCCTCAAAATGACTCACTTTCACAGTGTTTTCATAATGTGGAGAAGAAGGTGACTCAGAAACTGCTCCTCGATAAATAAATCATGGGCTGCTCACAAGGGGTGAGCTACAAAAGGACACTGAGTCTTTTCAACGCTGTGCCAGCGAGCAGCTTGTGTTGTACCTCCCGACCACTTCAGAGCTGGAGCCTCTCCAGCATCTGCCAGACTATTTGAGATAATCTGCCTGCTTTATCTCAGGATTGGTGTTGTGAGATTGTCTGGGGGCCTTGTCCAAAAGGAAAGCCCCCAGTTTATAAACACACACATCAGTAAAGTGGCCTCTCCCCAGCTCTCTCTCGGGCAGCAGGTCCGAGAGGTGTGACTCTGCAGACAGGGAGTGAGGCCCATGGAGATTTGGTAATCTGCCAAGAATCATACAGAAAAGCCGTGTCAGCCCAAGGAATTAAACCACACTCTGCTGAGCCCCAACCTGACTGTGTGCCTGAGCCCAGCTCCTGACTGTTCCTGCAGCAATGGTTCCTGCTGAGAGTGCATAGCTCAGAAGCTGTCCATGGATCTTAACCAGAAAGGAGATCAAGTTAAAATATTTGGAACTGGTTCTCCAGCACACTAACCTGAGTTCAAGCATTTGGGTTTTAACCTTTCCATATAAAAAGAGAGGTCCTTTCAAAAGTTAAAAAAAAAAAAGTTATTTTTGGAAAAGAGAACTCACCCACAGAAGCTCAGGATACTTTCTAAGTCTCTTTGATTCACTGGGCTTGCAGGACATAGGGAGCCTGAAAGCCCCTAAACTCTGAAGTTCTGCGGCAGCCCAAGGAATTTAGGCTGTTTGTAGAGTGAGATGGGTACACTTCTCTATTCAAACACCCAGCTTCTTAACCTGTCCCAAAAAGCAGCTTGGGCACACACAGACATCCTTAGCAGACGCTTGTTTCCATGGAAGGAAAATCCAGGCCTGAGGCCAAGATACACACCTGATCTAGAAGATTAGAAAACCAGGGTCAAGGGATGTTCTTAAGTACAGATTATAAATGGGCCTCAAAAATCTTGAAAAGATTTCAAGATCCTAGCTCCTCTTTCTTTTACCTTCTACTTCCGCTCTATGGGAAACCTCAAAATCTAACTTGGTCTCATTTTTACATGATTTTTCCTGTAAAGCTTCAATTTCTAGTGAGCTCTGCTTCTCAGCCCATTTTTACCATCCTCATAAGCAAAGCTCATTTAAACAGTTTTAGTGCCACACTATGTGATCATACACCAGAGGCTCTAAAAGAGAAGTTGAAAGGAAGAGCTTTGCAGCTTAAAGCTCCATTTGCAGTGACCAGGAAAGCAGATCTCAATTCACCTGAGAAGGTGCTTGGTGCATTTTCTGTTATCCCAAACTGTAGTCTTTTTTGTACCTTCTTCATCAGCCCAGGCATCTGTAAACAAACGCTACACGTTTGGAAGAGAACATTGATACCATTTTGCAGGGGACATGTTTAATAGTTAATACATTTGATTCAGGAACTGGCAGCTGCAGTTTAGAGCTGTAAGAGATTTGATTTAATAAGAAATCTATCCAGTGCAATAGGCAATTTGGTTATTGCAGGAAAGAATTTGGTTTGCAAGTGATCCTTTCCCTTAGAAAAAGGCAGCAATGCCTGTGTTTCAGTGCCCTGAACCAATTAGCTCTGCACTCCATTTCAGCATATGAGATCTGCATTTCCCAATTAATAAACATCTCATACTGCTCACTTGACTTCTTTGGTGTGTCAAGTGTCTGCAGCGTTTCTGAGTCGAAAGCAGAGTTCTCTAGCACCTCACAAGTGAGTGACCAACTCACTCAATGCAGATGCCTTGAAACCCATGCAGCAAAAATGCCAGGGCTGGAAAGGGAGGAGGGAGCTCTCGAATCCTGCACATCTGAAAATAAAAAAGCAAAAGGGGAGGCAGGACTGTTTCCTCCTGAAGGAAGAAAAAAATCAAAATTTATGAAAAGGAGGGGACTATTTTAAGTTTGATGTCAAATCATCTTCAGCCCTACATGCAATATGCATTGTGGGGCTGCCTGGATTTATACAGGGAGGAGGAATTTTGGTGGCCTTGGCTTAAGTAGGTGCATTTGTTGTAGCTGTCTTTTGCTAAAGCCAGGTTAGTGTTTTCTGATGCAAAATTCTTCCTCCCAAAACACCTGATTTGTATCCCTTAGATCACTATGACTGTGACACCAGTGTACACTTGACAACTTTCTTTTTAAAGCTCTTACCCATTTGTCAAATGTTGTGTCTTCTTTCCTTACCCCATGTGAGACATCTGTCAGACACCTCCAAAGTCCATTTTTCCCAGTGAAATTATAAGCCTAACAGACTTGATATTTCTTCACAGTCTGGAGTAGTTCTACCCATTTTGGTGTTCATGGACATCCCCTGTCCTGGACCAAATCAGGGTGGACATTTTCCTTTTTCTGGCAAAATAAACATTTAAATCTGTATTTATATTACATTAATTCTGTTAAAATCAAAAGCATTTTTTTCCTAGCTGCCCTTCTTCTCAACCCTCTTCCCGCCCTGCTTTTCCTTCAGGAAATGGCACCACATCTTCTAAAAAGTTTTAAAAGGGAATGGTGCTTTTTAAGTGCATGTATAGAAAATATGAATATAAATTTATCTCTTTTTCTTCTCTCCCTCTAGTAAGGAAGTGCAACATGACCTTAAAACACCCAGATACAACCAGTGGTGACAAGCTCTGCAGAGAGCCCAGCAGTGGGAAACATGTGAAAGCAAGAGGGTTGTGGGCTCTCACAGGAGCTCCCTCTGCACAGGAAAGGAGGAGGAGAGAGTGTCCACCTCACATGGAGGGAGCAGCTCAGAACCAAGTCCTGCTCTGAGGAAAGGTGCCAAATTTGCTTCATGAGCAAAGGCTGCCTTTGGTTGATGTGGCAAGCACTATTACTGCATGACTGTGGATGGATTCAGTCCTGTGCATGTGCCCCAGCTCTGCCTCCACATTTAATTTATGCAGGATGCATATCCACCCTCCTGCCTTCAGCAGTGCCCTGGCTTATGCACACATGGTCTGATTAACCTCAATAAACCTGTGGAGGGGAAGGGGTTAACTTCTTCATTTGGAATTTAGTTCCACTGCTGATGCACCAGCAAGAATTGAGTCCACTGACACTTGCTCTCTCTGCAAATCATATTAGTCTTTCAGGCTCCACAGGGAGAAAAAAAAAATAAAAAAGAATGAAAAATCCCCAGAGCCTGGTCAGACAGCGCTTACAATCTGGTTAGGATGGTTTAAAGTCTCTCCCCCCTCAGCTGCAAGGCAATACTTGGATTTACTCGACTGCAGAGGCTCATCTGCTGTGTCCTCACCACATACCCCAGCCCTGCAATTAGCCGTGCACTGCCTGACTGCTCTCCCTCCTGGAAACCCCTGACCCACCAGAACACACCGGGGGCTCAGCAGCCCCTCTGTGACCCACGGGGTGGAGGATCAGAGCTCTCACAGGGAGCTGGCAGCCTCAGCCCAGACACACACGGGTCACCGAGCTATTCAGCAAGCAGGGTTTCATTGCTGTGCTTTAGACACGGTGCCCTTTAAAAACATAGGCACACTTTTTAATTAAGCCTTTGGTGTTTCTTTTCAACATCAGATATCTCAGTGTGCTGTCCTTTCTTTTTCTTAATATAATTTGATTGGAAGTGCATTTGGCCATATCACATATATTACAAAAGGCGTTCTTTTTCTCATTGCTTCAAATTATTTTTCCAATCATATTCTATATGCTGTGCTCAGGAGTGAATTATAAGGAGTTAGGCAACATACATGGTGTTAATTAGATAGGGGACGTAGAAGGCAATTTTTCCATGACTCCAGGGAAACCTTTATGTTATGCTTATAAAGCAAACGCAAACGGCCATGCGATACAAAGTGCTCCTTAAAAATCAAGTTACACACTGAAATAAAATACTAAGAGCAAAATTAGTTTCTCCAATTTAATTCAGTGAAACTTTAATAGCATCTGACTGCTCACTGCAAAAGTCATTAAAAAAATTATAAGGAATTCACAAATGACTGGTAATGTGAAAACACGGAGGCTCGGATTCTGCTTCCAACAAAGGTCCTGGTGCAGGGAAACGCTGGAGCCCTCACCTAATTCTGCACTCCAGGAATGTGCTCGTGGGCCAAAGTTAACACCAAAGTCACACAGGCTTCAGCAGGAGGCCGATCTGGCGCGGGAGGACGTGGCAGCTTTGATCTGGAGGGAAAGGTTCGGGGAGCATTCGAAACCTGGACTGAGCCTTGTGCACACATCAGAAATTGTATGTGCTAGTCAGGTAAACACTTCTGAGAAACAGGACAAGCTTGGGCAGGAGAAAGGCAGGAGCAGCAAACTGAGTGAGCCAGTGAGTCTCTTTTATCTCTGGCTCCACGATAACCAGTGGAGGATGTTGGAAGGCTCGCTGCATGCACAGGAAAACACAAATGGAAATTTTCCTAAATGTCATTCAGTAACTGCAGACAATAGATCGTTCTTACAGAAATGGAACTGTGAGGAGCAGGAAGATCAGAGGGAACAGAGCTGCCACTCACGCCTTTGCTATGGTGGCTGAGAAGAGCACAGGGGTATGAAAAAAATACTTTTCTGGAAAAGTGACTTTTTCAGTAAGGATTTGCAGAGTTATAACTCGCCTCACATGTCTTTTTGTGTAAAGTGGAGGGCATAAAGCACAACCAATCATACAGGGAACTTTTCAACTAAAGATTTTTCTCTCATCTTCGTGATAATTAACACTCTTTCATTAAAATGCTGTGTCCCCCCTGGCCAGAACAGAACTGTGCACGCCTTACACCCCACTCTTAATAATGTTTTTAAGGTCTTGAATCTTATCAATTAATATTTTGGAGTGATTCATACCATTTCTAATATGCAGCTACTGAGCAGAGTCATGCAGATAAAAATATTTTCTGAAGAGATTCAAAATAATTGCTTTTTTAAATTGCTGATGGGGGTTCTGCCACTCAAGCAGTTAAGCCTGAAAATGTGCTTAAGAGATTAAACAAGGAAAACTGAGCTGGTCTGGTAGCTGGCCCCTTTCCATGTGTCTGAGAGTTGTCACTCCTCCAAGTGCAACGAGATGAGTTAGGATTTGCTGTGGTTCATCCTGCACGCAAGGCAGACAAGGTGCAGAAGTTTCTGTGTTCAGCCAGGCTTTGCACAGCTTTTTTAAACAGCCACCAAGGCACTGACTGGTTCATCCAAGGGAAATATGTGTGCCAGGGAGTGATATGGTGCTTGGAACCAGAAAACTGCAGCTGGCAGATCCAAATAGGCAGCGTGCAGTGTGTGCAGGACTCCCAGGGAGGTTTGCAGGGCAGTGGCTGCAGCCCCTGTGGGGCCAGAGCTGTTTTTCACCTCTGTGCACTCATCAGGACAGACCTGTCCCATCCTCCCAACTTGGGCAGTTTCCCACATTAGTCAAAAATATAATTTCTTAACACAATGGTGCTTTCTGAGGGATTGTGCCCTTTGTCAAGGCTGAAACTTGGGGCTTGTTTGCTGCACAAAAACACAGTTTTGGATCCACCACCAAACTGTGTATGTGCATGCACCCCTCCTCTGCTCAAGACTGTGTATTTGCACAGTGGTATATATGTTTTTACATGTTCATTCATAAAAATAAACAGTGAGGAAGCCTTTGAAGTTTCTCTGTATTCAAAACTAAAAGCAGATGGAAAATTTCTCTTGATTTTATATATATAAATATGGTTGAGTCACAGTATATATATCATTTTTCATCTAAAAGGAGAGCCCAACTCTCAGCTTCCCTATGTAATCATGGAGCCAAAATTTTGGGTCATTAGAGGGCTGGCTGTGCCCATGTCAGGTGCCTACAGACGTGTCAAAGCTGTCCAATTTCCATATATTACATCTAACCTCTTATTCCCTATATAGCATTTTTATGCACTGCAGTATTGGGACACCTGGAGTCACCAGTCACTGGTTAGATTCCCTGATTTCACACACCTGAAACTCTTAAGCAGCCAGGGAATCTGCACAGCACTGGAGAGGAGCTGACCACTTAAACTCTCACTCTAAAAATCCAGTTTGTTTTTTAGGCTGATGTTTCCAAGGATGTCTTCCAGAGCCCTTTCTCTCTCTCTCTCATCTCCAGGGGATGTCTGTGCTACCTCCTAATGGAAGAGCCAAGGGAGCAGGGAGCAAGCAAGTTAATTTAGTGTAAGCTGTATCACAAGCCTGCTCATCCCTGCAAAGCTGAGGGCAGGCAGGTGAAAATCTGCAGGTGAAAAGTTGCAGTGAAAAGCTGAGGGACCTGCAGGACAAAGAATTCCACGTGGGCAGGCCCTGGCAGGTCAAGGAGGGAGGCAAGGAAGACACGGTCAAGGGGCCTCAGAGACTGAAAACCTAACAATAATTAACTCCCAGGTTCTCCTTGGAGGCTCACAACTTCATATTCAAAAGATTGCCCTACTTTCTGCTCTCAGATGATTTTTGCTTTGCAGTGCAACTTCATTACTTGCTTTTCACCAAGGGGACTCCCTCCTTCCCGGGTGCCAGCTTCAGGGGGCAGGCATTCTCCCTGCTCTCACACAAGCTAGAGAGCTGACACTGAGTCCTTTTTTTAGGTAATTCTGTCCATTTAAAAATGAAAAATTCAAATATTTATGAAGAAAATGCTGGCCTAGAAGAAATGATTTACCATGCAAAGGGGAAAGGTGAACAAGACAATTAGAGGGACAATCTAATGGCTGTGCTAAGAGCAGAGGGTTTGTTTTTCTGAAATTAAGCCTTGAATTTTATTCTCCATTAATAATGGAAAATTTGGCTGATAAATCAAACGTGATTAGTGGTGTGGAACAGAGCTAACACAAGAATAAGCAGTAATAATGATGCCTTTCTCTTGCAAAGCTGGCCTTTTTAGTGTTTTGCAAAAGGAGGAATGTTACCTGTGACTATGGAAATGTGCTCAGCTTTGTGAATAGTTGATTTTTACTTCTCATCCTGCTGTATCCAACAGCATCCATAAACTGCACATGGTGTATGTTGCTCCCCTGAACACCAGACCAAAATAAATACGAAAATTGATCATAAAAAGGACACTGTAATAAAACAAATGCACATGCTTCAGTCCTTAAGACAGCTCAACATAGGCTGGTCTGTTGCTGCTGGATAAATCTGAGTTTTTAGGAAAATACGTATCATAATAAGAATATCAACTTTTATCTCCTAAGTGCTGGATAATACTTGAAACAGATCATCTCTGCCTGGATAGCAAATTTGTTCTAATAATACCATTCATCTGAAAAGATTGCATAACTGTTTGTCTCAAAGACCTGTGTAGTGCACTGAATAAAATTCATAACCTACTAATTCTAGCGTGGTTATCAATTATTTTAAATTAGGACACAGAGATTCAAAAAGCTTTGTGAAATTCCATTTTAAAATTTCAATCTCTTTTTTTAGTCAGAAGTGAATATTAGGGAAGACCCCATGCTGTTGTCCTCAGTTCACATTGTTTTCCTGTCATATGGCATCCAAAACAAAGTGAGATTCAGGAGTACCCTGGAGAGATTAAAATCCCAGAACATTCTGGTTAGAAAATGAGTGAGTGCAAATTATTGGCTGGTACAGGCATTGCACCACTCTGCTGCATGTCTCCAGTCCTGTCTTGGATGGACTTTGGGTCCATGTTGGAGCCTTGTGTCCAGCTCTGGCTCATGGATGCATTTCCTGCTGAGTGTGCCCTTGGTGTGGATCTGGTGCAGCTCTTGCCTTCTCTGGCAGTGCTGATGGACCCAGCGAGCTCTGCCCACCACGTCCATGCCCTGCAGGGCTGCACCCACTGCCAGGCTGGGCTCACCCTCATCCCCCACCTCGTCCTCCCTCAGGGAGAGGCTGTCCCTCACTGCCCTGGACAATGAGCTGTTCTGGCACGTCTGTGTGGTCAGTTCCCTCCTTCCAGCACCCCTAGGAATATGTGGCCAGAATTATCCTTTCCACCACTCCACTTTCCATTTTCCATTTCCATATCTGGCTTCCACGACAGGTACGTGCTTGAAGATCCTTTTGGTGTGCTGGGACATGCATCTCATGTTCCTGACAAGGACAAGCATCTGTAGTAAAGGAGAGAAAATCAGCAATCTCCCTTCAGAGAACCCAGGTATCTATTCCAAATCCAAGTGTAGCATTCTGCTGCTGAGTCTTCACAGAGAAATAGCTTCAGAAAATTTAGGTTTGTGCCTTCTTCACATCCTCTAAAAAAGGAAACATCAGATATGGAAGATGATTAATTAAAAAACCAGAGGGGAATTCCTCTTGATTGGATGGGGCTGGCTGGCTGAGGATATCCAAGGTAAAGTGTTCTCCAGCAGAACTAAGGCATTTCCTACACAGCATCCCTATCCCTTAAGTAGAGCCATTCACAAATTACTTCTGAGACCTCATGGGCCCTGGCTCAACAAACCTGAGCACTGAGAGGGGGCTGAAGCCTTCAGTACCCCAGGGTGACCAGCACAGACAGAGTGCTCAGTGTGCCAGGATTTCCAGATCCTCCTGTGGAAATAGCAGCTTTCTCACGTAGAGGTAAAAAGCACAGCCAAAAGGCAGAACACAGCAGAAAGCAGGTTCCCCAACACCCACACAAGCAAAGCTCACAGAAGGAAGCTAGAGAGGTTAAGTACAATATTAAACTGCTGAAATAAAGCCAGAAAATGCTGCAGCTTCTTTTTATTTGCCCTGTTGGAGTGTAGGACAGAGGTTTTGCAGTCAACACAGACACTTAAGATATGGTGAGCTGACTCAAAAGCAAGCAAAATGAGTGAGCTTCCCAAGGATACAATTCCCACAAAATCACAGCCTTGTGCCAGCTGCAGTGTCCCTCAAGGGCTGATTTACCTCACTGAAATGTAAGAACAGAGTCAGAAAGAAGGTTCAATTCACAGAAGAGCTACGTGAACTTCCACGCTGTCATTGGCAGTGTTTCCTGCCTGGAAGGATGTGGGAAGAAGAGAAAAGAGAGAAATGCAGAGTCACTCCTGTCACCACACCTTTTGTCATCAGCTGGATGTCCCATGGCCATACACACCTGCTGTGCAATTATTGCTGTGCAGTGAGGCCAGCATATACTGCTGGAAAAGCTGTGTGTCGTAAAATTGTTCATTAAGTCCCAGCAAAAGGTGGGTGCATAAATCAGGCTACCAGTGCACTTTCCTTGGGAAGTGGAAAGAAGTCTGGTCTGAGCCAAAATCCATAGAAATCCAAGCTCTCTCCCAGCTATTACCACTGGCTTGTATTGGAAAGGCTTTAACCCTCCCTGAGTGCAGAAGAGGGGAGAAGGAGCTGGAATGGGTCCAGCTGAGGACACTTGGCTCCCAACACAAGACCTCCATTTCCCCAGAGGAAAACCTCCCTGAACCTCTTCTGCTCAGCTCTGTTTACCTTGCTCCCCTCCCCACAGGGCTTCTGCCCACACAGGGCAGGAGGAGAAAGAAAATGGGATGGATTCTGCCAAAAACTGCAAAGTCACAAAGCCCAGAGCAGCTCGGAATTTGCAGAAAATGCAGCTTCTCTCAGAAGCAAATTGCAGCCTTGCAGTGCTCACATGGGGAGCTTAGAAAGGTGTGAAGGGCAACAAATCAGCAGAAGATATTAGGAACAAGATTCCAGATTGAATGTTTTTAATTGCAGACTCTGTGGTTTAGCTTCTGTTCTATCTCTTTTTCAGAGAGGCTTTTGACAACCATTCTTCCCTGAGCCTGCTGGGCCACCTAAGTGTCACACCAAGGCAAGGCCAAAGCTCTGAGATTTGGGTGCTCTCTGTGCTGTGCTGAGTCCCATGGCCTGCCTGGCTTTCCCATCCCTCACCTCTGCTCTGTTCTCCTGGGTTTCCCTTCCCTTGCCCTGTGCTGTTTCTGTCCTAGGAGGGTCCCAGTTTCGAGATCTCTTCCCTCCAGTTCAAGCATTTATGTGTGGGTTCCACAGCACTCAGATCTGCCAAGGCAATTGCTGCTTTCACAGCCATCTTCTGTCTTGATAGCCACTGCCTTTCTCCTCCAAAAATCCTTATCTCTGAGGTGAAAAGAAAAATGTGTCCATAAAGAGGGAAGTGCCTTAGCTCAACTCTGCTGTAGACAAAGGGAAATTCACCAACGACTTGAACACCACCAGGAGATAACACAATTCCTTTATCTGTGCACTAATGGTCTTCTGCTGCCATTCTGCTCAGCAAGAGAGTCCTGTCAGCTCCCAGAGAGCACACAAAGTCACCATTACTTATTCTCTAACACAAGACATCCCACCAGGGTTTTTTCCATTGCCTTGGATGGACTTACTGTGTGCTAATATGCATGTAATGTGAACATCTGTTTCAGTTTCAAACAGACAGTAGGATTTTGGGGAGCAGAAGAATAAAAGGAACTGTAGGAAGCAACATTTGAGCTAGGTAGGATGAGCAGGGTGTGCAGCCTGGCCCATGAGCTGCATTGCAGAAGGTGAATGTTCTGCCTCAGACCACACAACCAGACACAGAGCTGAGAACCCAGCTCCAGCCTCCCACACAGCCCCCACTGCACAGGGAAAGGAAAGACTGCCAGGGTGGCAGCTTGGGGAAAAGAAGCAAGGAGAACCCAGGACAAAATGGGCACACAGAGCACTTTGGCAACCCCCGTGTTTCAGTCATCCTCGCTGATGCTGCACACAAGGAGGTGGCTGTGTGAAGAATGAGATGATGAACAATCACTGTCTGCAGGGCCAAACCTGAAATCACAGTCCAAGACAAATTCCAGGCAGCACTCACTGACTGAAAAGCTGCTTTCAAGCTTTTTATTCATTGTTAATGCAGAGAACCCATCAGTGATCCAATCTACAAATACATATATATTTGTAAAAAGGAAAAAAGTGGCTTACAGACATTGCTTGCCTGTTATTTCAGGCTTAAAAGACAAGCAAAACCTTCAGAAAATATACATGGTTATTTCAGAAATAACATTAGTATTCAGTAACACAGTAATTGTTTATTGTTTTTATTCCTGGCTGCTTATAAGACTTTCAAAGCCATGGAAACAGCAATAACCTACCTCTCTACTTTGACCATTTCAATATGTAGTGGTGTTAGATTTTGGCTGGCTATAAATATGCACACATATATACAGGCACCAGACGTGTAAGACACCTGATGTGAATGTGCTAGTTATCTCAGACCCTTTCAGGGTATAAAAACATGAGGGGTGCCTATTAGAGTTTGGTTATAGAGGATTTCCACATGGCATTTACCCCTGGGTCAGGGAAAAATCCCAGGTTTGCAGCCGGTGGACCCACACTACCTCTGCCTTGGCACAATTTCACGCTAACCCTGCTCAGAACATTATTCCCAAAGCCATCCCCAGAGCTTAGGACCTTCCTTTTGATTTGGCATGTGTTTGGTCTCAGGAAAATGCAATTTGTCAAAGGGGTTATGCCAGCACCACCCTCCCAGCCTGTGAGCATACCCACACTCACCTGTGACAGATAAAGTTGTTATCACTCACTACAAAAATGCTACACATTACTACACACAGGAAGAGCCTGCTTTCAGCTGATACAGGTTTTGCTAAATGTTAGCTAAAGGAGTTAGAATTTCCCATGTGGGTGTCTCCTTTAGCTGAATTTTGCTATCCTCACCTCAGAGGGGGGAACAGAAAAAACTGGTTTTTTAACTCATACTAAAAAAACCCAAGGAAATCCTTGCTTGGATGATTATGTCTGGGGGCAGGAACCTGGCAGTGGTGGCTGGAGGACAGAAGTTTAACCAAGGACATGCTTCCCACACCCCCATCAGATTAAAAAGCCCTGCCCACGTTTAGCCAAGTTTATGCTTGGAAGAGGTTTCTGCTTCCAGAGGCTCTTGCTGAATCTTCAGGGACCACTGTCCTGACAGGGACCAAACCAGCCATGCTGGCTGTGCTGTGACAGGAACCTGGGCTGAAGGCAAGGCACTGCCTCTGCCACTCTCTCAGCTGCATTTTCACAAGTAAATCAAACAGCAGCAAGGCCTGTAGCATAGTCTATAATGTTTAATTATTAGCATTCTCCCTGGCACAGTTTTGGCTTGTCCTAGGGAGTACTCTGAGAGACTGTGTCTGGGCAGGGTTCAGAGAGCAGCACTTGCCAAGGGCTGTTCCCAAGAGGCAGAAAGGATAAAGCCATCCTGTTATGGGAGGAAGAGAGTTTAGCTGTATGGACGTGAGCCAGGCTGTGCCACTTGCTCTTAGTGCCAGCAAATGAGCTCTGGCCCAGTTTAATTACAATGAAGACATATAATCAGGGACTCCTCTGTCAGGGGTTGGCACTGAGGAAGGAGGAAAAATCAAACAGCGGAAAGGGAAGAGCTGAATCCAATGGAGGGGAAGGAATGGCAGAGGAGAGGGTAATTTTAGACTTCCAGTTTGGGGTAGGAAAAAATGAGATTGAGAGCTGGTGCAAGGGAGAAGGTAGGAATGGATGGGAACAGATAAAGAGGTCAGGAAGAAGGATTTGGATGTGGATGGGAAAGGTTTTACTTTGAGAAGAAGTTTTGTAAGTGGAACAAAACAAGGTTGTTCAAAAACAAAGAATGAGATGACAGAAAAAAATATGAGGAATAGATGAGACTGTGGAAACTGGAAAAGGTTAACCCAGGAGAATGGGACAAAAAAAGTCAGTCAGGCCCTTGGGCAAGCAGAGGCTACAAAGCCCTTTGAGAGAGCAAGGAGAACTTCTGTCCTCCAGCATTCATGGCCCACCTGGTCCTAAAAAGGAGCTCAGGCTTTATCAGGGGTTTTCATGTGTTGCTTACACATTTCAGTATCTTTATCTTTGGCTTTCACCTGTGTCACATCTCATTCTTTCAGGAGCAATTTAATCTTCCAATCTCAGCAACCTCATGGTCAGGCAGATGAAATGTCAGAAACTGTTAAGGTAACCCACCCTGTGTGTATCCCTGAGTGAAAAAGTGGAGCAGCAATTTCCATCAATAACTCCCTGCGGAGATTTGGAAAGGCTCCATGTTCCCTTAAAGGTATCCTTGAAGAATGGTTTTAATTAACCGTTTACCTGCTGCACATTGCCTGAGGCTTTCAGCAGCTGACATTGCAGTCACTTTAGCATCAGCCTGTCACTTGTCACATGAGCAGTCTAGGTAGGATGCACTTGCAGGCTTTGATTTCTGTCAAGAGAAGTACAAGCCTCTCTGGGGTAAAAATCCATACTGGGAACCATCTGACTCACCTGAAAACTGAGATGCAAGAGGAGACCTCAAAGTTCCTTCTCACTACTTCAGCAACATAAATATTTCTTTTTACTTTTTTTTTTTTCCGATATAACTGAATATTTTACTGACCCTGCAAAAAAGAGAAATCCTCTTACCATGATCAGAAATGAACAAAAAAACCAGAAAGCTCCCACTGCTATTGTGCTTGGAATATAACAGTCAAGGTTAGCATATAATAGCTAAACAATATGCATTTGAAAGCCGTCAAGAGAATAGTGCTTTGTTCTAATGAAAAGGATTGAAATGTTTTCCACTGTCTGCCTTGACACTTCATGTTACAGTACTTGGAATTACTTCAGTCAGGGAAGCTGTCACATCACTCAGAAAGTGCCGGTAGAGCAGCAACACGGCAGCACCGAGCTGGTGCAGTGCACCCACAAAGAGGATTGTTTTTATGCTCCTTCCTTGCCAGAACCACGTTTGCTCAGGGACCTCCATAGGAAAGCGGATTTCTGGTAGCTTGGGGTTTTTTTCTTTTTTGACTGCTTCTCTGACACTGTACCAGGGTATCCTGTGGGCCAAGGCACGGTGTTCCTGTTCAGCAGTTTCAGCAGAAGGAGCTGCAGGGTGAGAGTTTGCTGAGAGGCTGCTCAGGCACAGCACTGTCCATTTTGAGTCTGTCCACGTGCTTTTTGCTAATCCCATTTATCTCAAGATATAAACCACAAGGATGGAAATTCTGGTCCTGACCATATCAGGCATGCAGAGGATAAACAATTCAAACAGCTACAGGCTGTGTCTGGATTATTATCAGGCAGGTGTCTTAAGATGGGGCTAAATAAGGAACCTTCCTAACTGGGGTAAGCCCAGTGCTGTAGAAGGAGGAGGTGTGTGATGAAGCTGGATGAGATGCTGTTGGGTTTTGGAAATATTTAAGCATAGAGTCAGGAAGCAATTACCCTTTCAGGTGTAAACCAGTTCCAGAAGGACATTCTGGCTTGTGGAAACAGCCCTGAGCAAAAACCCACTTGGTTTGGAGGGTAATTAATGAGCTCAGTAATTAAAGAAGCACTGAAGTCATTCCTGCTGCCCTCCTCCCCCATCAGTAAAGGACGGCCACAGCCATTCTCAGAAGATTAATTCATCCACAGTAGTGGCATAAAAATGTGTAATGGAAAAGCATAAAAGCACAGCCCTGTGAACCAAAATAAAAAAAAATAGAGTAATAACAAAAAAAGTAAATAAAAAACAAAACAAAAGTTAACCAGCTCTTCTGCAGTTCTGCAGTGAGACTCAGTTCAGTTTTAACTTCACTAGTGTCTCATTAATGCACAGGTAGAGCTGTAGCCTAGCACTTAGCATCACCAAGGAACTTAGTGTGCATCCCTCTTGTCACTAAAAATTTCCCAATTCTTTGTGACAGGAATATCTTTGGTGACTGTGGTCCTTGGTCCCTCTTCAATCACCTGCCATCATCACAGACAGTTGCTCCTCACTCCTGGGCTGAAGACCAGACCCAGATCAGCCCCAGGCACAAAAGCAGGAGAGAGGCAGAACTTGGTTACCTCAGCTCAGAGCCACAGTCCTCAGGAAACCTTTGGGGACGTGATCTCTCCTTGGATATGACCAACATGGCCTTTGCCACTCTTAAGGTAACTGAAACAGTCGCCTGAACACCTCAGGAGAGTTTTTGAGTGGTGCTCAATGTACTTTCTAGTGAATTCCCCAGATCACAACAAGGCAGGGCAGCCCTGGGCACACAGAAGTGCTGCTGGAGATGCTTAAACAGATTTTGAACCCAGACACTCTCAGGGTTAGGCAGCAGAGGATTCACATTACAGTTTTGGCTGCAAGACCTAACTTTACCCCTGTTCTTCTTTGGGTACCCAAACCTTCCTCTGGAATGAGCCTCAACCTAAACACACACTTGCCAGGAGCAAAGCATCTGTGCCATTTCCATTCCTACCTGGGAACCCTCGACACCCTCTCACTGCTGGCCTGGAACTAACCAGCCCCACACGTCTGTGCTGTGAGCACTAATCACCCCCAGCCTCAGAGCTGGGGACAAGGCAACAGAAAAATCTCTACCAACAACAGATGTGTTCACTGCTGGCTAGTGGGCAAGTGCTGCAAGGGTATCCTGGTAGCCAAAGAGAAACACAGGTTACACAGTCATTAAATGTTCCATTAATTGGTTCCTTAGTGTGCTCTGCTCTCTCATGTGCTTCCACTTGACCCACTGCATGTCCCCTGACCATCTGAATGCTATTTCCAGTGCCTCCCAGTGTTGACTTTTGGTGTTTTCCCACCAAACAAACCAGCATGGATATCCTGAAGAGTTGACAGAGAGATCTGTCAGGGCAGTAACTTAACTTCCTTCTCCTGAACAGAACAGCCTTTGGGGCCAGGCAGCCTGTGACAACAAGGGGAAAAATGAATCCAGGGTGTGCTCTTTTTTGATCAGAAATACAGAATTAAGAGTTAGCAACCAAGCTCTCCTTTGCTCATCCAGGAAAATAAAACCTGACACCTCAGCTCAAGGAAAGAATAAAATATTTTTCTCATTTTTGATGCAGAAGATAAAGCTGGTGTTAATGACCCAAATGTCTTCATGGGAATATTCTAAATGATCTTTCTTTAATTTAGAGGAATTAAATGGTTAATTAAGGGGTTATATTCATAGTGTCTGAGTGTATGAGGCAAAAATGTTTTTGTAGGTAATTAAGACCTCAGTCTTTCTGAAAACAACACAAGTGTATTGCAAGTGTATTTCCCAATGCAATGAACATAATTCCTATTTTTAACTAGGTAAAATATGATGATCTAGGGGCAATCTTTAAAAAGTAGTACAAAACACATTGCTCTTCATCCTTCACCAGAATGCAACTTGACTTATGAAAAACACCAACATATTCCAATAGTTTTTAGTTCAAAGCCAGAGGAAGGAATTAACTTGCAAATGTTTCTGAGAGCAAGAATTCTGGAACATTTAAACTCAAGAATTTTGATGTATGTTGCTATCAAAAATAATTAATGATTAATTATTAAATACAGTAACAACAACAAATAACAATGAAAACAGTGGGGAAAAAAAACCAACCAGTTTTTACACAAGAAAAATTCTATCAGAAAAATAAAGAGATTAATTTTTTTGTTTTAATTATGTCACTTGTTTTAAGGTGTTAGAGTTCACAGGCAACTGCTGGATTTTGATGAAAATGCCATTTTCTTGACCATATGGTATTTCAGAGGACACTGTTTGCTGGGCGAGAGCCCTGGGTTCCCTTCCCACCTCTGCTCTTTTACAGACTGCTTATACCAACTCAGGCAAATCATTTAGCACCTCCAAGCCTTGCTTTTGATCTCAGTAGTCAGGATAATATTTATTTTCTCCCACCCTTGCCTAGTTTGGGTAGCTTGTATGCTCTTTGAAGAAAGACCTGCCTTTTTCTCCTTTAAACAGCACCTCCCAAGAGGGCAAAGAGGAATAGCTTCATCTTGCTTGTACATGGGAATAATGAATGACACTCCCCAGGATGTGCTTGCAGTCACCTTCAGCTCTTTGCTGATGGGATCTGGTGCTGTGGCAGTAACATGTGAAGCCGTGCATACCTCAACCCCCAGCCCAATCTCTCCCCTGCTTCAATAAAGCAGCTGTGACAAATGGCACCTGGCTAGCAAAACTAGCAGTGGCAAAATGAAAGGTAATGGGAGTAGGAAGCAGCAGGGAGCACAAGAACTGCAGTCAGAATGGAGGCACAGTGCTGGACACCAAGGGCAGAGGGAACTCGTGGCCCTTTTGGGTGTTATTGGCTCTAATGGTTGAGCAGACACAAAGCACCATGAGCAAGGACCTACAGCAGCTGTAGGCATGGACAGATGCACAGACACTTCTCCTGCTTTTAAATATCCAGGACAGCAAATGAGAAAGTGGGAGAGCATTTCATCACATCTTCTTCCAGACTGAACAAATCTGACTGAAATCCTTAATAACTCTCTTGTTGCTTTTGCATCAAGCACGGGGGAGGGAGATGTGGCTCTCACCAAGGCAGCCAACAGCTGTAACCACCACAGGCTTCAGAAGACTTGCACTTCTGTGGCTCATTTTTCAGCATTAGCTCCTTCCCTTAATAGAAAGATGAGTTAAACTTGGCTTCTCGGGAGCAAGGAAGCAGCAAGAGAAAACCTCAACTGTGCCTCAGAGTCACAGTAGGGCAAGACACAAAGTCATGTCCTTCACCACATCTTTTTCAAAAAGTGTGACTTTTTTTGAGGAAAAACGCTGTGGCTCAAGCAGAACAATTCCTCACCATTTACCTCCACAAAATCTGAAAATCAGTTTCAGCAGAAAGACAATTTTCAGGGGCAGGGTTGGATGGGCAAATATATATCACAAAGTCAAGGACAGTGGGATGCAGGATGCTCCTTCCCGTCAACCACAGGTTTCTCTGAAGGTTCTGGGCTTTCCTTACATCTGCCTTCAGACACCAAACTAGTCATGGTCCAGAACAGCCTCTTGAGCCAGAGCAGGCTGAGATGGCATCAAAATCCACAGCAGGGTGAAATGCTTACAGGTGTCCCCAGGGGACTCGTCTGGTCAAGGCCAAAAACAGCCATTGTGGCAGGAGCTTAATTCACTGTGGCTCTTCAAGGAGGGCTTTTCCATCTCAAGTGACAGCTGAGAGCTGCCAGTGAGACATTTTCTGGTCTCAGCTTAAAGGAAGCAGAGATGCCAAGTGCAGGTGAGCCTTTGGCATCCAGACCAGAGCTATACTAAAAAGTGAGCCAAATGCTGTTCAAAATGGAGCTAAAACGTTTGGAAATTTTGTGACCTGTCCAGTTCCAGGGAAAGAAATATTCTGAAGTATTGCAGGTATCAGGCCTAGGCAATGGCTAAAACACTTATCCAGACCTTTCCAAGACTCAAAGATTTTACATCTGCTATTGGCCAGCCACTTGGCACCTGGGCTTAAGTTTTAATGATCTGGATGTCATTATAAACCATTCCACTAGATATATGAAGCAAAAGAGTATATATTTGGGAAAGCAAAGTTTAAAGAACTTGAGCCCTCCCACCCAATAAAACTAAGTTCACAAACAAGTCTCATTGCAAGCAGCTCCTTTCCCCCAGTTATCACAGAACCAACATTTTCACCAGACATTTATCTAGGGGCCACTCAAGAAGATGATTGCTTGCCAGTGGAGATTGGCCTCATCAGAAAAAAAAAATCTCAGCACTTCATGCAGCACTGCCAGCACATGTCATGGCTCTGTTAGACTGGAGAAGAGCAGAGAGCTGCCATATGGGGTCAGTCAAAGCCCCATCCTGGCTGGTGCCCTGGCTTGGGCAGTGAGAGGAGGAGAAAAGAAGGGGCCATGCAGAGGGTGAGCATCTCCAGGCACGTGTTGGGTTCATTCCCAAGGGGGAAGTTGCATCCAGACCATCAGGTTTAATAACTGACGATGGGACAATCAAAAATAGTTTTAGATTTCAAGCACAATAAATTGACCAACATTTACAGAGTCCAACCTTTCCTGCTTTCAACAGTCCACCAGAGTAAATTCACTTTAACAGAGGTGCATTTGTGTTGGGTTTTGTTTAAGCTGGTGTGGTGTAATTAATCAGCCCCTCAATCAACAGCTCTTGAAATTTGTCCCTCTCCCCTGGCCTTCCTCACCCTTTCATAGACCACAACAGAGATTTTCTAACATGCCCTTCCTAAAAGCTGTCCATCCAGCTTGTCCTGTTCCTTTTCCCCACTCTGCTGAACTTTGCTTTTCTGTGGATACTTGCACACTAATTTCAAGACCCTGGACCAGGGCTCAAAAGAGCATTGAGGCAAATGAAGCAAAAAAAAAAAAAAAAGTGTTGAATTGTGAGGTTTTTTTGATCATTCAAATGCCATGAATTGTCAGAAAGCTGGACAGGTAGTACCTTTTCTAAACAGAGTCTTTAATTTGGAAAAAATACTAAAAGCTCAGCATTTCACACCTCCATTGAGATATGCCTCTGGCTACCCTTTTATTTTTCATGCCGTGTTTTCTGAAATGTTACATTCAAGAGAATACATTGCCTTCAAATCATGTACACATGCATGTTTATTAAGTCATTACCATAGCCCTAAGTCCATAAAATCACTGTGGACTGCAATACCACATGTGCATCCAGCAATTAAATGAATAAATTAACCCTGAAAATTTTCTGCTTGAGGTGGAAGGGAACAACTTGTACTCTGAAAGTTGAAATAACACTCCAGAAGAGAGGAATCAAATCATTTTGTATTTAAAAGACTGCTACCTGGCTAGTGCTCAGGGAAAAAAATAACTACCACCTAATCATGCTGATGAATACCAATAGCTCTAAATTTCTGAAGAAAAAAAGGAAGGAAAAAAGAGTAGAAAACAAGGATTTGGCAGAGCACGCAGTTCCAAAGTGCATTACTCCGTCAGTGTCATTTTCTATGCGGCAGTGTTCTTTCAATTATTTCTTCCCCTCTCTTCCTCTGTGCAAAGAAAATTGGCAGAAAAAGTTGCCTGCAGGATCAGAGAGGGGTATTTTTATCAACCTACAACTAGATTAAAAATCCTTTATCTGAAATGCAGCAGAGGACTGGCCTAAATTAAATCCCATCTCCCTTTGCTTCTGAGCTGTGAAGGAGTACCACACAAATGGCTTCTTGCTTAATTTGTATTATTTTTAAATTTCTGTTGGATTTAGTTTGCACTTGCACCAGTTACTTGTGCAAAAAGGGCAAGTGAGGTGCAGAGAGCTACACGGCAAATGTCCAGAAGGGGATGGCAGATGAGGGGTGTTTGCTGAAACATCTGGTCAGTTCATCACCTGAGGACACAGAGTGGGTCAAGCCCAAAGCTCTGAAGAGCAACTTCTAACCAGTGCATCAGCAGCCCAGAGATCAGCTTTTTACTCTTGCTGCAGTGCCCTCTTTATCTCCACAGAGACTGTTCACATGGCAGAGCCTTTGCAGAGCCTGGGCTGGCATGAATTTTTAACAGTATTAATAATCTGTTTGTGGTGTTGCACTGCAGTGGGGATACCACTATCCTTCTAGTGACTGGGTCACAGATCTGCCCTCTGTCACCGTGCCCAGCCCTGCTGACACAACCACCAGGTGTCAACTGTACCCACACTCATGGAGCAGCTTCATTCTGCCAGTTTGGTGCCAGTCTCTTTCAACTGCACAGCCCCGGGGGCCTGATGTTGCAGCACAGGAGGACAGTAAACAAAGTTGTGAAAGAGAGGCAGGAAAAAACAGGACCTGAGAAGCTGGCATCATGATCTGACTTGTTCCTTACCTGTGAGAAAACCACCTGGCTTCTACAGGACGGGTTATAAACATTCGGGTCTCTTCCCTTTCAACCCTGCTAAAGGACACAGCCCCCCAAAATGAGGTTGAGTGAAGAATCAGCAGACATCCTGCCCAGGATATTTTTGGGTAGCTGTTCCAATTTCTGCTCTGCTGGCATCTCTGGTTCTGTCTCATGTCAGAGTGTACAGGAGCAAAGAGCTATTAACGTGTCTCAGCAGTGATTGCTGTGCACAGAGTCCTGGGCAGAGACTTTTCATTTAATTTTCATACATCATTTACAGCTTGCTGCGCCCATTCCAGAAAGTCAGCACCAATCTCCCTAAGTTAACATGGAACAAACAGGAAAGCAGATAGAATTTTCTGTTGTTATTTAAAAGTCTTGTCATGTCTGGGCACATTTGGTGTTGCCACTGATTCCATTTCCAATATACTTCAGTGATATAACAAAGTAATTTCCTTGAGAATACACAGGGGACTGCTGGACAGCATTAATGTAGAAAAAAACAAAGATAACCAATTTGCTTGTAACAAACTTATATTCAGCATTGCCCTTTGTTGTTTGTTGGGTATTTTGTCTTCACATTTTATATTAATATGATAGGCCAGATTCTGATTTTCAGCATTGCTGTAAAGCCCTCCAAGGAGCAAACAGAATTTCTGTGGATTTGTAGGTGTAACACAGATAAGGATAAGGCTCTGAAGCTTGTTTTGAAATAGATTATACAGCCCCACCTGTTTATTATTCAATTGGGACTGCTAAAAAATTATGTGAAAAGTGCTCAGGAGAGGTCCAAGAGTTCTTCTGCACCCAAGTTCAGCATTCATTATGTCTGTGTCCTTTAATCTTTAATCCACACTGCTGCAGTTACACAGTCTATGAAGAGAAGTATAATAACTCCTTTGCAGCCTCTGAAGGCTGTGAGGAGGATTAATTAGTTAATGTTTACATAGTACAGGGGCCAGGCTCTGTGCTGATTTATTCTTGATGCATGTCAGCAGGGGTGGATTAAGGTGGGAGCCAACACACATCTGAGTGTCTTGCAAAGAATGCACCAGGTTTTTCACCCACTGTTTAATTTTCTCTCTCTCTCTCTCTTTTTTTTTTTTTTGATGGCTTCACACCTATCCAAGGAGCTCTGCACCTCTTCAGATGGCTGTGAGGACCCAGCCTGGCAGTAGTCTTTAGGGAACATCTCAGGTCAAGAGATGAAGTCATGATAAGCAGCTCTCCAGTGCAGGGAGCCGTGGCACAGAGCCCTGATTCCATGAGTAAGGGGACAAGTAGACGTTCCTTTAAAACAAAGTAAGGCTACAGAAAAGTAGTTATTTAAAGAAAAAACTGGTTTGCTGGTTCTTCTACATCTCTGCTTTGCACAGATACTCACAGATACTTGAGCGACACTGGTGAAGTGATGGTGTATACTCTTAGAGTAAAGCAAAATAAGCATAAATGAGTCTAATCTGGTTTTCAGTTCTGAAATGCCTCTAGACAGTGATTGCATGACACTGCACAGGAACATATGGCACTATTACTTGATCCTCTTACCAAGGACAACGTTAATGACTTTCGCCTAACCCAGCAGTGTACACTGTTGAATGGTTAAAAGGATGTTCTAATAAACAAAATGCACAAGAGCCAGGGTCTATACTGTTATCCTTCTCCCCTTTGCCCTCTGAATCGTGGCCAGGAACATCTCATGTATCATATGAAAGGACTGCTGTAGTGAGAGCAAAGTGACAGTCACCCTGGTACCAGCTGCAGCAGTGAGCACTGCTGTGCACAGCTTGATTTAGTGCCTGCCTATTCTGGGAACCATGAGAAAGGAAAAATACTGTACTATTTGCCCCATGCAAACTAGATCCCTGTGTAATTTTCCAGGAGGTCCATCCCATAATTTTCCAAAATAGTTCAAGAATGCTGTTTGGATGAGCTTTCATGTGAAACAGGCCAGATTAAGTCCTGTGACTGAACAGTGGGCCTGGATGCCTTTTTCAGCTATCTATATTAGCAAACCAGAGAGAGTAAATAGCCCTTGTGAAATAATGGGTCTGCAGAGGCAGTCCTGTCTCACAGTGTCTCACAGTGTCTTACAGTGCCCCATACACTCCTGATTGACAAAGTAAAAGCATCGGGTCCAGAAATCCTGATAGATCCTAAACTTCGGGATGTATAAAGCAGTAACCCACCAAAGAAAAGGGGAACAGAAGAAAGAAAACCCCTCGTATTTAAGACTACCACAGCTTACACAGTACCTTTTGTCAGGACCAGCTCTCAGGATCTCTGCTTATGTGAGAGTTGTGCAAGGGAGAAGTGTGTGTGGGGGATGACTCTTTGCCTCACTGAAGTCAATAGCTAGCAGAATTCAGTGGAGCTCAATTCCTCTCTCCCCGTGTGCTTCTTGGAATACCACATTTGTTGTATTTGGTCCTACTGCCCTCTGCTACACAAAGTATTACTGCATTCCCAGGCAGAATTTCCTCATTTTTTTACTTTAGTCATGGGCCCGTAAAAACAGTTTCAATGGATAGAATTTTTAATTGCAGGAATAGGGAAATAGATATGCCATCAATGCTAATATTCTCTGATAAGTGGCTGTCTAGAAATCACTTCAAAGTAACGAAGAGACACTGAAGTAATTTCCATTGAGAACAGTGCTTGATAGACAGACACATGAGCAGGTAAATAGAACCCTAAGTTAGCAGGATGGCACATACATATTTATATATAAATTCATGCTGATGCAAAAGGGCTCTTTCAACTGATACAGCGAGATGCAAAATATTTTAGTGAGTCACTCTATTAACCAGGCTCAGAAGCCACTAAATGAGACAGGAACTGGGAGGCTACATGAAGAGAGCAAGCTCCTGGTGGCCCTCTCACAAAAAAATAATTGAGGGAGTGCTTCCTGAAGTTGCAAGTACAAATGAAAGGACAAAATATCTATGACAAAGAGTCAGAACAAGGGTAGGACAGCTCCAGGAAGGCAGTTGGAAGTGCTGAAGAAAACAGGAAGGATTCCAGTCCTAGCTTTGAGGACATGCTGAATCAATCAGTCATAGACTGACATACAGTGAAGGTGAGGGAGATTAAAAGGTTTTAAAAAGAATGTGTTAATGAAAAATAGGAACTCTGGGAGGTGAAGGGGTAGGAAGGTATTCAAAAGAATTTTTAAATGCATTTGTGAATTTTAAAAAATTAGCAACTTTTGATGAGCTTTAATTTTAGATGCTCCAAAAGTAGACTAATGTAGGCACAATGATCAAAGAATTTTAGGGACAAAACCTCTAAAAAAAATCTTCGGGAAGAAGAAAGCTTGGAAAATATCCAAAGGTGATTCTCTCATGAGAGACATGGTAAGAACACTGCTTCTTTATTTTTCTGTTCATATTGAACCCATAGTAAACTGTTGATTTTCAAAGCAACCACAAAAAATCAATCGTCAGAATGATGTGCATATGACCAGTCTGGAAACCTCCAAGTGGGAGTTCCCTGGTATGATCTGTGCAGTTTGAAAAAGGATCATTCATAGCAGCGTTGCAGTGGTGTCTGGGGGCCTGGCTATGATCTCTTTGTTCTGAGCTCTGAACAAACAGTGCAGAGAGTTTGCCCGAGGAACTAATGACCTTAACAGACAAGACAAAAGTTGGAGAAGGAAACAATCCAGGAAAGACAGACTATTCTCCCCACATGTGCCAAGACAGATCTATGTCTCTGTGTAAGCAGGAGCCACTTACCAAAAGCAGGGTGGAGGATCCCAGTCCTTTGAACACAATCCCATTGTCTGAGCAACTCCAAAGTTCATGCAACAACTGCACACTCCTGGTTACCTTTGGTTTGCAGGTCATAAGTCAAAACTCAGACCTCCTATAGGAGGCTGCAGCATTTAAAAAACATGTGCTTTTTGCTGGAAGGAGGCTGAACTCAGCATATGTAAAAGATTAAAGGAACATCAGGAAGCTGTTAAAGGTTCGCATGATACGAACTCAGCTTTGGCAAGCAGAGAGGTAAGACAGAGCAGGGGAAATGCTGGTAGCAGAACGGTCTCAGTGGACTCACAGAATTTCTGACACCTAAGAACACTGTGGCACAGTATGCAATACATGAGGCCATTAACTTGGTCATAATTAGTAGTCAATCACATTCTCTTAATCGTTTGGCCTCACCTGCCTTTATTCCTTGGAAGACCCAGAGCAGAATTCCGTGCTTCCCTGGCATTTCACTTGGTGACACACTGCCTGCCAGGGCATGGAGAAAGCACTGAGGTCATTTCCAACTGAAAAAGTGACTGGAAATTAAGCAGAAATGGCAAGAACATACCACACAGAACTGAGCACAACCCAGGCCTGTACCAATATCCAGAGAGAAGAAAATCAAAAATAAATTGCTAATAATCATAGAATCATAGAATGATTTTGGTTGAAAGGGACCTCAAAAACCATCTAGCTCACCTCCCTGCTCGACCAGATTTCTCAAAGCCCAATCCAAACTTTTCTTGAACACTTCCAGGGATGGGGCATCCAAGTGCCTCACCACCCTATAATCTTCCTATGTTATCCCCAGTCACGAAGTGGGAATCATTTTGGAGTTGTTAAAATCTCAGTATGCTAAAGTCCTTTGCCCACCCTGTATGTGGGGTTATAGAAGCATTCCTACACATTAAAAATCCACCTCATTCCAAAAAATGGCCAAAGACAGACGTCCAGGGCAGAATATAAGACAGAAAGTGTGTGGTGATACTTCCTCAGGATAAACACCTTGCCTACACAGGCTTTCTGAGTCAGAAGCACTGGCAAAAGTCTTCACTAGATTTTTTTTTTCTTCCATTAATCTGCCTAGGGCTGGTTTGCTTTTTTGTTTGTTTTGAACCCTATAAAACAGGCACAGCAACCTGTGGCAAGAAGAAGTTTCACAAACCTGCACACCATAAGAAGAAACATTTTTTTTCTGCCTCCTTTGAACTAACCATCTGCTAGGTCTCCTCATAACCCCTTATATTCCCTTATCTCGGGGAGTACAGTGACCAATCCCTGCTTATTTACTATTTTTATGGCATCCCAGCTGTCAGTATTGATATCTCCAATTATCTCCAGCTTGAAGCTGTTATCTCAGTCAGCTGTTCCTCAGACAGAAGCTCTTCCATATTGCATTCTTGCTGCCCATCCCTGAACCCTTTCCATATATTCTGTATCCTTTATGAGATGGGATGTACCAGAAATGCACGCAGCATTAAAGAATTACAGAGTGACATAAAAATGCTCCCTGGTGTGTTCTCTGTTCCTCTCTAGATTTTTTAGCATTTTATTTACTTCTTTATCAATATCACAGATGATGCAGCATGTCATTAAGGAATGAGATTTGAGGAAAATAAATACGTTTTCATGGACACAGAAGCTACTACTGGCAGCATGGCCCAGCCAGTTTTAGATGTAATTGCCAACAAATTAATTCACCAAAGAGCGCTGAACCACTGATGCTATTTTAGGCTTCATTTTGGTAAATAGAAAGCACATTACAGAAGAAGTGATCAAAGAAAATAACCTTTGACTGAGAGATCACAAGTTGATTCAGCTTAAATTAAATGAAGGGTAAACAAAAATAGGTCTGTAATTAAGGTTCTACATTTCGAATGGGCAAAATTTGAGAAATTAAGGGGACTAATTAGTGAACTCAGCTGGATTAAAAAGCTGGAAAGAGTGAATGTGGGAAAGGCCTGTGATTCCTTTCAGTGAAAAGTACAGAAATTACCTCCAGTACATGTCCCAAGCCAGGGAAAAATAAAGCCTGTAAAAATTACTGTTAATGTAAGTGAATGGGCAAACTACCTCAACAAAGTGTAATAGCAATCAGCAAAGGGCCAACAAAGAATGGAAAAAAGACAATCAGCAAAGAGAACACTACTTCAGAGGCCAAGAAGCTTGAGACTGAAATGCCAAAACTCAAACTGAGCGAGACATTGCAAAGGATACAGAAGTAAATAGAAATGGGCTGTCCAGCCCTATGAATAAAACGAACAGTGTGAAAAGCAGACAGGCAACAGCTGAAAGACTTGATGGTTCCAGCTGCAAGCTTGGATGGTTGCTTTACAGACAGTGATTTTTCAGCAAAGATAATAGTACCAAAGATTAGTAGGATGGCTGACAATCACAAAAGTATGGCCAGAACCACATCTGAGAGAGAAGCTAAGCTCAAAAAGCATAATGCCTTCAGAGGAATCTCCATCTTCTTGGTGTTGCAGACCACAGTGGCCCAGCACATCCGAACAGAGAGTTGGTAGATGGGAGGGTTTGGAGAAAGGGGAGAGAAAAGGAAAGGGAATGGGAAATGAGAGTAATGAGGTGAACCAAGACAAGAGGTTAAAATTAACTTTTTGTGATGGGCTGTTGAATTATCCCCAGGAGCCAGGAACTCCCGAGACAGTGAAGGCCACAGTGGGATGATGGGAATTTTCGTTCCCAAACTTGTCTTTTGCTCCTCTGAGAACAGGCTGTCTGCCCCAAAAGCTATCTTCTCTTCCTTCCTTAATATGGGAGAGCTGCAAATTTGAAAAATCTACAAAATACTCTTGAGAGGCAGCAGTACTGGGCTAATGAGAGTGTACTCCTATATAAATATTGGCTATAGGAAAGTCTCAAGTAAGGCTTGGAATAAATGGGATGACCTTTTCATTTGGGAGAGTTTAAAATATGAGTCATACCAACTGGGAAAACTCAACAGAAAAGCTTTTGGGAAATTTCTCACTGCTGAATGTTTAGGTTTACACCATTCTAAATTAATGCGAAATAAGGTAAATTTGGTTCTGCTTGGGGAGGGCTCATCAAGTGGGCAATATATTCTACCAGAGGTACTGAGACAATACTCATCTAGAGAATTATTTAGCTATCAACTGGGAAACACATCACTGTCATTTGCCAGGGTGTATATGGCTTACAAGATATTAATCAGGTATCCATTGGAGAAGAAAATAGTGATACTTTTACAATAAAGTGTAATTTCAAGGGTGATTAATAAGCGAATAAATAAAACAGCTTTCAGTATGAGTAGGTACATTTTTTTTATCTGTAGAACTCCATCAAAAGAGCCACACAGCCCTTTCATCATACTGAACTAATGTTAAAATGTCTTCCTGACCTCAGCTGCACTCTGCAGCCCTCCACACTGCACCACAGCTTTCAAAGAGCCTCCCAGTGAAGCATTTCCTTGCCTTTCCATATCCAGCATGTGCAACATCTGTCCCACCAAATGACCCACTCGTGGAGTCCAAGCCCTGCTGAGCATCTGCTCTGAAAGACTTGCTGAAATCAGCAGCAGCAGAAAGGCCAAAGCCCTTGGAAAAATACTGGTCTCAGCCACACTGCAGAGCATCAGCCACGGGGTTGCCATATTTCTGTCCCAGGATTTCAGGAAGCATCAGGCATGCTCTGCCCACGTTTTGCAGATGGTCTGTGCTTGGAAACACATGGCATTTATTGTGCATGTACAGACCATCTGCCCAGGGTACAGACCGAAGGCCCGTGGCTCCTGGAAATGCTGGACACATCACACGTGCTCCAGAGCAAATCTGGGCACGTGCAGAAAATGCATCTGAATGTTCTACTCTGCTTGAACAGCCTCTGAAACCCTGGACAGAAGTAATGAATAGCTTAACTGAAAATACTGCAAGGGAAGAAGGTGTATGTTCTCAGTGTCCAATAGCTCAAAACACTCATTTTCACTGGATGTGAAGGATCTTACAGCACTGCCTGCTCTGTAGTGTGCAGAGCACTGGTGACAGTATCCCACTGCAAGGGAACCAGGACCTCTCCACCCCCCAGAATGGGTCTGAACCCTCTAATCAAACAGTCAGCACAATGAATCTCAGTCTTAAGAGCCAGAAATGCTGGATGGGAATTGTGACAAACTGACTTTGTGAGAAAACTTAGCAGCTCCAGAGAAGTGCCTTGAGATTTCAGGAACACCACCTCATTTCTTCCCAGCCATACTCACTCCCATCGAGGACAATTGGGGGGACTGCCTCACGTTTCCCTGGATCGATCTCTGCATAAGGAGGTATAGAAAATCTGACACAGTTTCCCTATGGTCAAACTCCACAAAAACTCCACTTTTTCCACAGCTCTCTCATAAACTTATTGCAAAACAGGTGCTGGGTGAGGGATGAATGATCAGAGGATGGTACCTGCTGACCAGTCAGCCTTAAAAAAGCTGGTAAAGCTCAGAAGAGGGCTCGGCTTCTCTGGTGTCACTCCAAGTCACTGTGACCAAACCTTCTGGGACAGTGAAAGATCCCTAAGATGATTTCTAGCAGTGATGCTGTCACTTATACAGAAATGTAAGTATTCTCTTCCTTTTTGTCTAGGTAATCTCAAATGCTTTTGTCATATTGAGACCAAAGACATTGCTGGACTTATTGCACAGGTTCTGCTCCAGCCTTGAGAAGATGCACATGAAAATTGCTGCTCTGGGCAGCAGGGCACCCACATGATACTACACGTTCCCTGATAGAAAGGAGGCTGTATAGAGATGATAGTGTACTTGACACCTGGATATTTCAGGCAGTCCTGCCCTGGGGCTCTTCTCTGAGTCATCTGGTCACATATCACCTCAGCCGCAGCTCGCTGGCTGGAGAGGAAGAATGATGATAGCATATGTCTTCTCCAAAGGTTACACCTGCCAGCCTGAAAGGCCTCCTGAAGATGCAGTAGCAGCTAGAGGTTACTCAGCTGCTCACCACCTCTCACTTTCTCTTCTCCACATAAAGGGCAGCAGAGCAATTACTGAAGGAAAGGAAGGAGCAGCCTATGCCTGCACGCGTGAGGATCCTATTACAGGCACATAAATCCTGAGTCAATGTCATTAAAATGCAGCCTGAAAAACACCAACTTTGACAAAGCTTGCTTTATTAGCACTGTTTAATCACAGGAAGGTGCCCGGGTGCAGACCTGACTGGGAAAACCTGTGTGGTGCCACCAGGAGCTAAATCACACTCTGGACCCACAGTTAGAGACACCCTATGATCCTGCTGTGCCCAGGGGACATGAGCCCTCAGGGCACAGCCCATCACCCTCCTCAGACACCTTTGGGGCAGAGAAGAGGTGGAAACCAGCTGGATGGAAGGTACTGGGGCAAGGAGTCTGTTGTGAAATGTCTGTCGGGGCAGTGTGGCAGCTGTGTTGGAGGAAGACATCAAGGGAAGATCATCATGTCCCAATGGCTGTGCACACACAACCAGCCAGATCAGGGGGTTCTGGACACTTGGTGCAGGAAACAAAAGCCACCAGGCCTTGAGAAATCATAAAGAGAAAGAAGAGCCAGGTCAACCCAAGCAGAGCTGTGCAGTGAGGCATCACAGTGCAGCCCTGAGGAGGTGGAAAGGGAGGGTGGCAGCGGCGCCTGCTCGCCAGCTGGGAGGGTGAGAGGAGCTGCAAAGGTGAGTCTGAGAGGGAAAATGACTCACAGGTTTGATGCATCAGACAAATGGCAAGCATAAATAACCACAAACACCCAGATGCTGAGAGCTGGGCAGCCACAGGAGATGGCCAGATTAGAAAATCTAAGTAAATGTGTGTGGGAGTGGGTATGAGATCAGAGGAGCAGGGTCAGGCAAGCTGAAAAACAAGCTCTGGAAGTCTTTAGCATTCTATTGAGCTTGATCAGGAGGAAAGGAAGCCTTTGAAAGTGGTAAAGGGACAGGGGCATATAATAGCAGAGCCTGCATGCAGAGAATAGCATGGCTTTGGCATAATGAAAATCTCTGTGCACCATTCTTCTGTCACTTAGCCTCGTTTAAACCATGAATAATGACACGGCAAACTACAACAGGTTAAAGCCAGTGGGAGTGAGAGAAGAATCACATCCTTTTTGTTTAGAGAGAGAGGCCTGCAGGGGAAAAAATATGCAATAGAAGGAGATTTACAGTAGTCAAGAGGGAAAGCTATCAGGGATGGCATGAACTGGAGTTGCACAGGCAGTGCTGTGACAAGGCACAGTCTGGAAGGGGAAGCAGAGGTGGAAAGAAGGTTAATCAAAAATTAGGGGCAAGCAAAATTTGATGTAGCTTCAGTTAGAGGGACAGCTTTGCCACATGCCCCAAATCACAAAACATCCTTTTCTATCTAGAAATGTGAACCCAGAAGTGGCTGTGCCTGCACACAGGAGTTCATGGCAGCTTCTTCAGAAGGCTTGGGAAGGGTGGCCAGTGCTTCCACCATCTCCTTTTCTGGAGGCTGAATTACATGAAAAGGACAACTAAAAATGAGCCCCAAAGCACCCATCACTGCCATGAAATGGACTGTTCTGGTCACCACATGGCAGCAGTGCAGACACAGCAGGGCAGGCTGGGTGGGAGAGCTGTGGGGACCCTACTGATGGCTTTGGAATGTTGTCCCCACGTGAAAAAAGATTTATAAATTGAGAGGCCATTATCAAGCCAAGAAAGATCTCTAGAGATGTTGTTGTGATTTTAGATGGAGCTTGCAGGGCAAGAGGTTACATGAGATGTCTTTTAACACAGCTAACAATTGCTTCATTTGTCACAAGGAAAATAAAAAAATTAGTTTGGGAACCTATAGTAGAATAGTTTGGGGTTGATAATTTTGTGCTGACAATCTTCTGATGCAAAGGCAGAATTTCTAACATAGAATGAATATAAATATTTCTTGGGGATTGTAAGTGAACCTCAGAGCTTTAAACTGGGCAGGGTACATAGTCTTGCTGTTTAACATATTACACATATAAACTGTCCTGCTACCAACATCCTATCAAACTGAAAACACAGCCTAGCTGTGCTGTTTCTGCAAGAGAAGCAGCTTCTGTTTATTTCTCATTTAGGAAAAAATTGACATTGATAGCAAGCAAGAGATTAGTGCATCTTCCCAGATAGGAAGAATAGCAGTGGTGGAAAATATCCCCTATTCCCAAATGATAGGGATGAGTATATCTAATTAAAAAATAATCTTTTATTGTCTGCCAACTCAATCTAAGTTTCAATATACAAACCAGCAATTACAGGAAGTAGATAATCAGTTATGCATTTTAAAGACTTTCTGTTGAATTACATGTCCTTTAATTACATGTACATTTTTTAAAACAAAAATTGGATTTCTTGGAAGTGAAGGAGAAGAAGTAACCAGACTAGGAATGGATTTACTCTATTCCTGTGTATTTATGGCCAACAGAAATGATTTGAAGTAATAAAAGCTAAGCATCCTATTCTAAATCATGTGTCACAAAACCTCTAAGAAATAACTTTCATTGCCCTGAGGCACCTCATGTCTTCGTGTTATCACTCCCATTTTTGAAGCATGAGCACCATTGAATTTTAAGCACCAAAACCAAATGCTGAAAACTTTAAAGGTGTTGCTGGCACGTGTGTGTATGTAACAGAGGCTTTAGTTGGATACACATTTTTCTGTCATATACACGTGGCTAATACACAACACTTGCTGCAGAGGTTTCTGTGCAGTGGTGTGCTTTTTTCAAAGTGCATTAAGCATGCCAAACTCGCAGGTAGTAGAACACAGGGTATGAATGTCAGGTTTAAAATATTCAAGAGTGTAAGCTCTTACCATAAGCAAGGCTCAGGAGTGAGCAGGACACATTTCTGCCACCACCACTGCTCCAGTTCTCACTAAATCTCATTCCAGTGTTGGTCAGGAGGGAAACTGGGCTGGCTGTGTTCAGGCTTTCAGACACACCAAGCCTCCAAAGTGTAAAGGGGCAAATGGAAAAATGTGATGGGGGCCTTACAAATTGGGCAATTTGCTGATTACCTGCTGCTGATACATGCTGGTATTTCTGTCTCTTAAGAAGCACTGCTGAGCATTGTTAGATCCCCACATCTTCTCCATACTGTCTGCCCTGTCTCACAATTCCCTTCCACAAAGCTTGTGACTCTCTTCCATAAATCAGATTCCTTAACAGTGACAGGCATCACTGCAGCTTCCTCCAAACAGATTTTTGCTGCAGGCACTGGCTCTTCCTCCAAGGGTGCCACTCCCAGGCACTGATTAGCTATAAATCTAGCAGTAACTTACACAGGCTTAAACATAAAATTTGGTATTCTGCTTTTTTAGAATTCTGGGTGGCTTTTTTTGGTTGTAGGACCTTTTTTTAAAAGGCAAAATAACCCATATATGTGCAAACAGAACTGTCTCTGCTTTCAGGAGCTCACCAGCAAGCTCAGAAAATGTGTTTCCCTTCTGCAGTGTTCAGCACTGAACACGTTTCTGCTCTCCAGGACAGGCTGTGAGCTGCAGAGAAAAGGTCTCTTTCAGTGGCCATCTTCTGGCAGCATGCTTGGATGAGAAAGTCAGAGGGGTGACAAGATTCTGGAGAACTGCTCTGGTACAGGATCTGTGGATGTGACACTCCCAGCTCCTCTGGTGCAGAAGGTGGGGGCAGGACACAGGCTTCAGGCCAGGAACATGCTGATGCTGATTTATGGTCCAGCAGGAGGAGAGGAATCTGCTTGCTTCATATCCAAGTCTCCCACCTTGGAGCAATCATACCAACTCAGGTATGAATAGATGACACAAAAAAAAAATTCAAAACCACTTCTTTTGAATTGCAGGGTAAGGGACTACCAACTTCCATGGAAATGTCACATTTATAAGAAGAATTATGTTCATCACATGTTGCTGGAGGAAAAATTGTCACCAGCATCCCACTGCACTTGTGTCTACCCTGCTTAAGTGTGAGAGATCAGATTGGCACCAGCTCACTTAGCCTGCCTAATTAGATACAATTATTGACTTCCTGCAATTTAGGGTTTTATTGGGATTTTGTTTTGCAGAGGGATTTGGACTTGGCAGACTGCAGCTAGTAGTGCTGCTATGTTTTGGTTCTCCTGGACAATGCACTCACCAATCTCTGTTCAGCCTTTTCTTCAAAGGTGCAGAAATCCCAAGGGCCTGCCTGCAAAGAGCTCTGTTTTCAGCTGGTGCTGGTGCATCTTGTTTCATAGGAAGGGGCAGTAGTGTTTGGCCTTTATTTATCCTTCATTAAGACATTGTGCATTCAAGTTATTACCCAGATGTGTTTTAATATATATAACTTGTTCTCTGAGGCTAGGATCTATTCTTTGATGGACACTCCTCTTCCTAGCACCTCACAAGATACTAACTATAGCACCATTTTCCTTCTAAGTCAGCCTATGCACCACATTCCAAATATAGCTACAGCAATCTTTTTAATGTGCCAAACAGCACTTTAAACCTTACCTCGTCAGATTTTACTCCTCCAGCTTCTAAAATCAGTCACTTTTACCTTCTTTCAATTTATTTTCTGTGGGAGGGATTTTCCCCAAAAGAGAGAGGACTCATTAAGGAAAATCTGCCAAGTCTCCTTTCCCAAGCACTCACCTTTTTCTCCAAGGGCTCCCCCATTGCCCCCAGTTATGCACTGTCATTGCAATTAACCAGGCACATCACAGGTGTAAAAAGGACATTCCAGTTCAAACAGGAGTTTCTGATCATGAACACAGCAGTGTCCAAGCAGATTCCAGCTGTTGCTGCAGTTCAGCAATGCCCATCCCAGCCTGGATGATATCCTGCAGAAACTCTAACAGATCCTCCTCCATTGTCTCCTCTTGGATTAGGAATAGGACTCTACATTGCTTCCAAAAAAATCAATTTTTTTTTTTTCCCTGGGCAACTACCACACATTTCATCCACTGGCAGGAAGAAATCATTTCAAAATGGGCAGCACACCTTTTTCAGGATTCAGCTCAGGAAAGGACATTTAATTCTTGTCCATGCAATTTCTCTTCCTGTCCCCTTCATGAGGAGAAGTTGGGTACACTACAAACAGATGCCTGAGCACAGGCCATTGCATCAGCACTGCAGAAAGCTGCTGGGGCCTCTGGCATTGACAGGTACCAGCACAGCCAGCTCCATGGATCTGGAGGAAATGCAGACACTGAAACTTTAAATGAGAATGGGAAGAAACTATATTTTCAGCACAACATAAAAGCAATCTAACACACACACATTCCTTGAGCACTAACTAGTTAAAATGCAGTTTAAAAACAACATGTTTCCTCTAATGCCATATAAATAAGTTATTTGGTCATATTCTCTGGCCTCAGCTTTACAAGAGGTCAAGGTAAAGAACATAATAGTCTCCAGTGGCTGTGAAAATCTGTGAGTATATGGTCATTTGCAGTTTTCAACATTCTCTGAAAAATTTATTCCAGCCTCTACTTTACATCTAGATAACATGACTGATTATGAGTGAAAAAAGTCTTCAATGAACAGAGTAATCAATAGAGTAGTTGATGCAAAGGGGTTTCTGGGAGTAACAAGATACATTTCTCACAAAGGGGACAAGAGCATGGCTGCTTTTCCCCAGGGTTCCTGGATTAATTAGTGTGTTCTTATTTCAGTGGTGATGACAGTGGTGTATGGCAAAGTTGTGTAAGCATCAGGACAAACAGCAAGAAGAAAGTGCATTTTATCAGCCAAAAGGAATTGCCTTTTAGGATTGAACAGTGGTTTCTGGCCCTCAGCAGTGATGTGTTGAGGTGGGACACAAATCTCCTGGAAGAAAAGAAAAGAAAACCTACAGGAGCCACAGCAGGCTGCAGTGCTGGGTTTCCTCTCCAGCCATTCTCATGTCCTGACAACCAGCCAGGATGTCACCTTCTGCTTGTCCCCAGACTCCACAGGGGCAAAATACTGCTGGCAAAGAGTATTTCCTCCCCTTCTGTCCCCCATGGTGGCCTCAGTCCTGCCTGAATTCTCTGTGCAGTGATGCAGAGTCACCTACAGGAGCCACACTGGTTGCTTACAGCAGCTTTAACTTTCCATCCCGTGCTAGGACTCTGATATCAATATGGAGGGAGAGGATTGTCCTTAATATAACCATAGCTGAAATTATGTATATTTTCATTGCTCACCTGAGTTCTTCAAATCTTAAAAGCTTGCAAGTCTTAATTACAGTCCCCACCTGTTTCTATCATGGTTGTTGTTTTTCCTCTCAGTCCAAGGGGCCCAGATCTCTGTCCCTCATCTTTGGCCAGTACAGAAGAGATCACAAGGTTATTCAAACAAGATGGGAAGTGTGCCTGTCCAAGGTTGTTAATTCACTCCCTTTTTGCCCTTCACTAGCTCACCAAATCTGCTGCAATTGTGTGCTCAACCTGCACTTAGCATTCTTTTGGTTTAAACTGTAAATCTTTGGGGCAGAAGCCGCATGGCCCCATCCAGGAAGGATTTTAATCCTTCTGCCTATATTAGACAAGAAACTCACATGAAATCAAGAGGAAATTATTTATCCCACGTACAGCTACACCAAGGTTCTATCACTGTCACCCAAATACTGTTTTTAGAGATAGGCCACTGGGCTAATATGACTGTGGTGACAAACCAGCCTTGCAACTGTGAGGTTCCTTAGAGCACACTCTCCAGTTATGGTGGCTGCCAAACCATGAATAATTTACCACCTTATGTCAGAGTGCTTGGGTCTGTGCACCACAATTGCAGATGATGTCAGCTCTGGGATTTGTCCTGAGAGGCTAAAAGCCACTGTAAAGCCATTGTCTCTTGTGGCATTTTTTCAGCTCCTAAAGCAACAAGTAATGCAGAAGTATAGGTCTGAAAAAGCCAACCTGTAATTAATATCCCACAGGCAGTTAAAATGCTGTGAGAAGGATGGAGAGCAGCTCATTTCCAGTCATGGAAGCTTGAGCTCAGCAGCAGTTAAGGTCAGCTGCAGCAGGCAAAGGATTCCACTTCTGGTGAAAAAGGAGCCTGGATTGAGTGACAAGAATCACAGGAATGGCAGGACTGCGTGTCACTTTGAGCAGTCACTGAGAAACCCTTCACCCAAACAGCTCCCACTTCTGCCCTGGAAATCTGCCTTTGCTGTACAGGAACAGCAGGCACAGGCTCACACCCAGGGTAAGGGCACTGCAGGGTCCTGATTCTCTTTTCTGAAAAGGAGCCATTCCTAGAAATGCTGACAGCCAGAACGTGAATACACTGCTTTTCAATGTACAAGAAGGAAGGAGACAAATTTCCTGTATTCTTTTTCCCTTTTCTCTCAGAGTTCTGGTGTCAGAGTACAATGCTGATACCAGGGCTAGGAGTAGAGAGAGGACAAGGGACTGGAGATGCAGTAGGAGGACACTCATGCACAGCTGGGCTCAGCATGGGGATATCTGCAGGCTCCCTGGCTGATCAAGGCACACAGCTGGGAAAATGCTCTTCCTTGTATCTAACATGCAACTGTCTTTATTTTGTCATTTATTTGGTTTAGTTCATTCTTTACTGGATTGCTTAAGTTGTACCAATATACAGCACAGCAGTATGAAGCTCATTTAAAGCCCTTGACTTGAGCTTCTCTTTGTTTTTCCCAAGGAATTACAAGGATGTCACCACCTTGCATGTTCTGACATGACAGATCTTCCTCAGAGCTACACCCAGCACAACAGACTGAGTCATGCCCGAGAGGGCTCCCACTGAAATTCCCAGCAGCCTGGGCTGCCTGGCCTCACCTCCCAAGCCCATGACATTGCTAAAGTGCAGCCTGACGTGTGCTGATTTTTCAAGCTGCCCTCATGGAGCCAGGCACAGTCTGTGTGTGCCATAAAACACAGGGCTGGTTCAACCCAAGCTCAGGACACGAGGCTCAGCCTGCAGCTGGCATTTGTCACTAACCTGCAACTTGTTTGGATGGGTGAAGGTTTGGCTCATCACAGCTAACCACGGATATGCCTGCTGCCTCAAGCAGCTTTCAGAGGAGTGACACAAAAACGCTGCTGTTACAGCCAGGAGAGAGGAAAGTTTTGACAGATCCCTGGAATGCCCCACACCAGGTCTCTGGAAGGAACAGGACTGGGACACAGGTCGCTCCAGAGCTCTGGAACAGAGTGCCAGTTCAGCAGGGTTTTTGTTCTAATGCCACTTTTCTTCCTGGTGGAACTAGCCTGGGCACAGACAGCTGGTTCCCATGCAGCTTTAAATTTACGAGTAATCAAATAGCAGACCCTGTTAATTGCCTGTCCCTGTTCAGAGGAAAGTGCATTTTAAAGGTTTCAGTTATGCTCTAGCAGCTGCATTAATGTCACAAGGCTTTACTGCAATGAAAATCCAGGAGCTGGTACTCCAGCCCTGCACAGAGTTCCTATGTGACTCCTGAAAGGGCCAGGAATTACTAGAGCCAGAAGAAATACTAGGGTGGGAAAAGGGAAAAGTCCTGATTTCAGCTGGGGCAGAGTTAATTTCTTGTCAGTAGTGGTTACAGTGCTGTGTTTTGGAGTCAGAATGAGAATGGCGCTGATAACACGCCAGTGTTTTGGTTTTTTGCTAAGTCGAGTTTATCTCAAGTCAAGGACTCTTTTCTTTTTTCCTTTCCCATGCTCCGCTAGTGAGGAGGTTCCCAAAACAAACTGAGAGAGAGCACAGGTGAGACAGGTGACCTGAACTGACCAGAGGGCTATCCCACACCCCAGAACATCGTGCCCAGGATATCAGCTACCCTGACAGAGCCAAGCTGGGTTCAGGAAGGGGGATCTGACACTGGCCAGTGGGTGGTGAGCAAATGTATTGTATGTCACTTGTTTTTTCCCTTATTATTGTCATTTGTCATTGCTATTTTATTTTCCTTTTTTTTCAGTTGTTAAACTGTTCTTATCTCAACATGCATGTTTTTCTTCAATTCTCCCCTCCATTTCAGTGGGGCGGGGGAGAGGAAAGGAGGGAGGTTGAGCAGAAAGATGTGTGGTGTTTCATCTCCAGCTGGGCTTAAAACCTCAACAGGGGAAGACTTTTCTTGCACAGCTCTGAGCTATTTTGTTTTTCTTGACGTGGAAGAAAATGGAGGGGGGGAGTGCAATGGTGTCCTGTGGTGCAGTTATTCTGGACCACTGGAAGTGCAGGGAAAGAAGCCCTTTAAGCCAGAGCTTCAAAGCACTTTGGAGTCATTTGAACAAGAGGAAAAGGGTAGGCCAGAATCTCAGAGAGGGCAAAGAGCTGGGGCTAAAATTAACTGGTGCAAAAAAAAAAAAAAAAATAAAATGCAGCCATGAATGAAGCCCAAGGAGCAAAACTCCTTTAGGAAGCCTGGCCTTGGGCTCCTAGCAGACCAGAGGAGCAGAATTACCACAAGGAAGGTGTCCCCTGAAGGAGATGGACCCAACTCACCTGACAGAAGAGTGCAGGAGGATCTGATACACCCTGACCAGGGGACCTCCACAGAGACCTCCCTCTTACAGAGGTTTGCAAGGGAGCAGTCACTCAGGAAGGAGCTTTGCCGTGTCCTCCCCCACAGCAATTGGGATCACGAGCCACAGGTCATTCCCACTGCCACTGCTCACACTCCAGCTGGGAACTTGTCTCCCCAGGGTGGTTCCATGGAGGGGTGAATGCTGTTGCAGCTCCTAGCTACATCCTAGAACTTCAGTCTGTGGTGGGCACCATAAAAAGAGTTTTAATTTTAGGAATTCCCTGTGTGCGGTCGGACTGAGAGTCAGCAAAGGGCAAGAGAGGGGTGGTTGATTGCTTATTTTCATTGAAAGTCTAATTTTCTGTGGAATGTTCTGTTTTCCTGTGTTTTCTAATACGAAAAATTACTCTTCTCAATGCAAAATGTTGATTTTTGTCAGAAACAGAAGCTCTCAAAAAAATCTCCTGAAAAACAATAAAAAGAGGTGCTTTTTTGGCTGGAAAGAGCAACATATTCTGGCATTTCAGAGTGAAATATCTCAGAATTTGGAAACAAGAACAGCCCACCTCAAGCCACTGCTGTGCCCATGGGAATTGTAGTGTGAACTCCTCAGATCCACAAAAGTGTCCATAACCCAGGCTGCACTGTACCCTCCTGGAGGCCTTGCAGCTTCCCATCAAGGAAAGGCAATGAGACATCAGGAAAAGGCCAAAGAACAGAGACCATGGCATGGCCTGAGACAAAGCTGTAACTCTTATAAGCCCCCATGTAAGCAGGCACTCTCCACTGAGTAGTCAAAGTACAACTTTTGACTTGGTTTGGCTCAACCCCAAATGAGATGTTTTGGTTCTTGGGGCACTTTGATTTTCAGAAAAAAAAATACATTTAAGGTTTTCAATAGTGAATAGTATCCCATGGCAACCTTTAAAGAGAAAAATATTTTCATTCTCATTTGCATTTTCATCATGATAGATAAACAGATACACTGGCAACCTGTCTTCCCACACCTTTCAAGGGAATGGACCTCAGGGCAGGGCCTTGGGGAGCAAAGTCCCTTCCATTGAAAGAGAAGATCAGGTTCATGGCCACCTGAGGAATACAAACACACATAAGCCCCTGGGATGTGATGGGATGAATCCCAAAGTCCTGAAGGAATTGGCTGATGTAGTTACCAAGACATTCTCCATGGTATTTGAATAGCCACAGCAGTCAGGTGAAGTTCCTGGTGACTGGGAAAGGGGCATATTGTACTCATCTTAAAAAAGGGTAGAAAGGAAGACTCTGGGAACTCTGACCTGTCAGCCTCACCTCTGTGCCTGGAAGATCATGGAACAGGTCCTCCCCAAGGCTGTGAGAAGGCACATGGAGAGCTGGGGGTGATCTGGGACTGCCAGCACAGCTCCACCAAGGGCAAGTCCCACCAACCCAGCAGCCTTGTGATGGATCAGTGGACAAGGGAAGAGTTACAGATGTTGTTTATCTGGACTTCTGTAAAGCCTTTGACATGGTCCCACACAGTACCCACATCTTGATACTGAGGAGATAAGGATTTGATGGATGGACTGTTTGGTGGACAAGGAATTGGTCAGATGGTCACGTTCAGAGAGTCATGGTCAACAGCTCAATGTCCACGTGCAGACCAGTGACAAGTGGTGTCCCTCAGGGGTCCATACTGGGACTAGTACCACCTAACAGACACAGACAGTGGGCTCAAGGACACCCCCAGCAAGTTTACAGATGACACCAAGCTGAGGGGTGCTGTTGACACACCTGGAGGACAGCATGCCATCCAGAGGGACCTGGACAAGCCTGAGAATTCTGTGGGAATCTCATTGGGTTGAACCAGACCGAGTGCAAGGTGCTGCACTGCAGCTCCTGTATCAGTACAGGAGCTGGGGATGGAGGAGTTGCAAAGAGCCCTGCAGAGTGACCTTGGGGTACTGGTGGATGGAAGCTGGACACAGTCAACAGTGTGCACTCACAGCCCAGAAAGCCAGCCCTATCCTGGGCATCATGCAGAGCAGCATGGGCAGGTGTAGGGAGGTGATTCTGCCCTTCTGCTCTGCACTCCTGAGACCCCACAGGGCACTGCATCCTCAGCACAGCAAAGATTTGCACCTGTTGGAGCTGGTCCAGAGAAGGCCCAGAAAACGATCGAGGGATGGATCACCTCTTCTGTAAGGAAAGGCTGAGAGGGCTGGGGTTGTTCATCTGGAGAAGAAAAGGCTCAGGGAGACCTTAGCTGAGTCCTTCAATACTTAAAGCCACATCAAGAGCCATTCATGTCAGCAAGGACAGCAACTTCAACAGTTTTGAACAGATATTGCTTTAGCTTGCAATGGAAAGCCTTTGATGTGCCTCCACAGTTAACCCAGGCATCTAACCCCATCCTTAACTACCTGTACATCAGGAAGTTTTTCCTAATGCCTTAATGAAATTTCCCGTGCTAAACTTTAAGCCCATCACTTCTTTCTCTGCTATGGAGAGCTGACTGCCTGTTCTGCTCTGCAGCTGCTTGTTGCACATCTGAAGATCACTGAATCACACACCAGTCCACTCTTCACTGGACTAAGCATGCCCAAATTTTTTTCAGAGTCATGTTTTCAGTTTTTTGACCTACCTTGCTTCTGTTGATCTACATTTTTCATGGAGTGTAGTGTCCAAAACACTGATATCCCACCTGGCTTAAACTGGGCTTTGTTATGAAGAAGAATGTCTCACCTCTTCTAGTTTTCAAGTAAGTTCTTGTTTCAGTCCCTAACACTAGCCAAGATTATGATATTATCATTAATTTTTCATCTTTATAAGATAAATCCTAGAGAAATTCCAGAAGCTCAGATGATATGACCTTAATCAATGAAAATGTACTTTGTCTTTCTAACAGAGTAGCACAAGATGGTTAAAACCTCTTAATATTCAAGACTTGACAGTCTGTTTATGTTCTGTGATTGGAATATTTTTCTTTGTCAATAAGAAGAGCAAATGTACAGCTCACAATTCTGTGAGGAGCCTGGAAACCCTTCAGCACTTTTAATCGTTGAGATTTACTGTTAGAAGTAGAGTGGGGTTTTTAAACCATCTTAATTATTAGTCTGACTGTTACATGCCTCAGAATGTAAAGGCTTAAATCCTCATGTCTGATTAAAGCTGTGCACGGAGAGAAAGCCAGCAGACTAGGGGGGAGCAGTCCATCTTTGCAACAACTAACAACTTGCTGTTTTCCCTATTTTTGAAACAAACAAAGTAGTCTTTTAAAGATGAAGTAGGGGAAAACAAGTGTGGTTTGTACCAGTCCTACCCCTCAGTGGTGAAACTAATTACAGAAGAAAGCAGAACCAGACAACTAACACAGCACATTTGCAGCCATGAGAAATAAGTGACAAACATTTGCTGTGATCAAACCAATAACTTAAAGTGCACTTTACAAATATTTCTTATTCATCTCTAATTCCGGAAGCCCTTCTTTTCCCCTGTTGTGCTAATTGTCTTACATCCAAGGCCTCTGGCCCCCTGCCAGATATTTGCTGTTCTCTGAAAGACTTCTCTATTCTGAAGATAAATGCCAGCCCAGCATGGAAATCATTTAGCAGCCAAAGAACTGATGGATTTCCAGTTTTGATTCACTGTACTTCAGGACCATTGTAGCTCTAAATACTGTCTGTCGTTTTGGTAATAGGTGTTGGTTTTATTTAACACCACTGATGTTTGGTGGCAGTTTCAATAGAAGGGAATATCAAAAGAATTTTAAATAGAATATTCAAGCATGGAAGGGGGGGCTTTGTGACTTTGAAAAGAAACACCGCTTTCAGATCAAAGTTCCCAAACAAGGGTTTGGCTGGAAGATTAAAATAAATGAACCCTGACTAAATAAATTAGGTGTTGGGATTTTTAAATGTCATCTGCACAACTCCACATAGCACAGCACTGACTTCAAGCCTTCTAAGTTCAAGCATGTTTTATATTCATGAAGCAATTCAGGAGGCAACCTGCCCCTGTCCCTTTTCTCTGGCCATATAGATGGAAATATGCAAGATTTTTGCCTAGCCCAGGACAGCAGCACAATCATGATCTGAAAATGTTCTTCAAAAACTGGTAGAGGAAGAGCAAAGATTAACCACAGTTATCCACTCTCTTGGGCTCCCAGCTACATGCTATTTCCATTGCAGGATCTTCTGCCCACAGTCCATCTCCCCTTGTTCATCAACCACCTCCCTCAAGGGAAGAAGCACAAGTCATTTAGGCCTCATCAAGTCACCTAGAGAAGGTGTCCTTTCCAAGAAAGTTCCAGCTAGTCCCATGAAGGCAACAAGCTCCATGTTGATAATGACTGACACAAAGAACTTGGAGAAAGTCACTCTGTGCTGGGGAACTGGAGTGTCTGGGAATTGAAACTCCCTTTTTCCTTCAGTGCAGCATTAGCTGAACTTATCCTGACAAAGTATTTGAAAAAAAAAATCAATACTGGATGTCCTTTCCCTCACTGGTCTCTACTACAGCTTCCCAGCACACACCTCTCCAACCCAGGGAACAAGCTGAGCTCTAGTTGCAAGCATCTGCCTGTGTATGTACTTTTGAGCTTTTTCCTGTATTATTTGAGCCCCTCTCAGGTGCTGAGTGATAATGAACTCCCATTCACTGACTGTGAGCCGATGAGGACATCTTCACATCTCTGCAAACAGGCAATTGTGTGCCATCAGCATTACATGTCATTATGATGCAGCTACAGTACTTCAGCCCTTTCCTGTACTTTGATCAGCAAAGATTAATTACCCTCGACTGAATTATTAGTGGTGATTAAACCTAACAGAAAATAAATGGGACTGCAGTATTACTGGGTTATAATTTCACCAGTGTGGTCATTTGCAAGCAATTTCCTTATGCACAATTTTTTTCTTAATCATTATTCTCTAAGAGTTTTTCTATCATGTATTAATTAGGAGGAGACAGCCAGTACACAATACTACATTGTACATTACATGACATATGCAAATCATATGCAAAGTCCACACACAGCTCTGTGTACAAAGCTCAAGCCGACTTGGTCAAAACTTTAATTGAAGTCAGCAGAGGTTTGCTCGTGGTGGAGTGTGATCTTTGTACATGCAGCTGCACATGAGCTTTGCATATGATTTGCATATGTCATGTCATCTTGACCCAAGATTTGATCAGTTGGTTTACAGGGTCAGCTTCTATTAAAACTACAGCTTACAGTGATTTCCTGTGAATTCTGAATGTGATAAATATTAAATGAGGGACTTGCTGCGATCACAATAGAGTTAGGCAGGAGCATTACTTTGGTCTTCCTCAGAGACTTCACATGTCCTGCACGCTCTCCACATCACTGCTCACATCCTGCACAGGCAGAGACTGCAGAGGCAGGCTCAGGAAGGTGAGCAGGGATATATGGCACCCTGAGCACTGCCTGTGTTAACTTCCCTCCAAAGGTAGCTCAGCTCTCAGAGCATTATGAAATATAAGCCCCTGGCTTTCACTTTGGCTCTTCTGTAGTACCAGGTATTTATTCTCAGAGGTTTTGTTACCAGAAGAACTCTGGAGCACCTGTTACCTCTAAAGCATCTAGGATTTACCTTCTGTTGTCAGGGACAGCATTTCATTGTTAATTGTACTCTTTTCCCTCCAATCCATCAGTACTCCTGTAGCAAAAAAAAAAAAAATAAAAAAATAAAAAAAAAAAAAATTTGAAAAATTTTATCTTGCAACACCCTCCCTCACTGTCCATATCAGCCCAAGAGGCAAATAAATTTTTCACCCCAGGCTTCTCATTCCCCAGCCAATAGTCCCTGTAAAGAGAAGGAATTGCTGGAGCAAGCCTTCTTTTACATAACAACAGTCCATAATTTTGCAGTCTGAGCAAGTCTTGGTCTTGGCTTGAACCATAAGGTCACACATTAATTAGCCCAATCCCCTTCTTCACTCAGACCTTTTCTTGTTCACAACAAGTGTTTGCTCAAATGTTTTTGCTGCCTTATTCTGAAGCAATTCTGATGGCAGGCTGTGAGTGCTGCGGTGAGCACCGTGGTTTTAAACTCCTCTCTGTAACTCCAGCCTGGAAGTGCCTGCTCTGCCTCTCAGAACAGCACTTAATGGTCTCCCACAGGCTGCACCATTACCTGTGGGGACAGAACTCCTGCAGTGGCCTTGGCTCCAGAGCCAGAAATAACCAGCAAAGGTTTTTTTTTTTTCTCTGAGCAGAAAATCTCTACTCTAAACCAGAAAACAACTTGCTTTTTATAAGAATGTAATAAGGTCAATAAGAGGCCTTCCAAGGCAATACTCTGTCTCCTGCAGTGACCTGTAGTAAACACACAGGGAAGAGAGGGGCTTGGGGGTTTTGATTTTTAACTCTTCTTTGGCAGGAAAAGTAATTCACAATACCTGAACTAATACAAATATTTTCTCCATGTTTCTGGCAAGGGCTGTACAACATGCAGCCAGTAGGAATTACTTGTTTTTTCTGACTTCCAGAGCTGCAGAAAGAGCTCCTGCTCTATGATTTTGCTCAGCCTTCTGCTTTTCCATTGCTGAGATCCCTCAGTTCCTGAGCCATCTCTGCCTTCCAGACAGGCATCCTGCACAACATGCATGCAGTCACAGCAGGCCTTCTTGTGGGATTCTAAAACCCAGAGTCCAGCTATAAAATTTTGCCATATAACTCTTCAATTATTTGGGAAACCAGCTACAGGATCAGCTTTTATTCAGTGAAATCCGCACAACAGCCTTATAATTTTAGTGTCACGGGAAAGAACATGTTTTGTAAAACTGCAGGGGAAGACAAGCGCCAGAAAGGAACCCTTTCATTTGATGGTCTAGTGTGTAAATCAGCCCTATATTCGTTAAAATGCTGAGATAAGTAATTTGTGACTCTGCCAGAGTGATAGATCCGAGGTTATATATAAATATACACGTACACACACATGTACACTGCAGATCAAAAAGGCATCTGGCTGTCAAACATGAAAAAGAAAACTAAAGGTGTGGTTGTCAGCTGTCTGCCTTGGACACCTGGAGCCACGGCTAATGCAATCATCTGAAAGGCAGCTCCGAGCTCCTGCCATGGCCGTGGCTTTCATGCCAGGCAGAAACTTCGTCCAAAGGCAGCTAAAAGCCCACTGAGCTTGATTTAAATTCTCTACTCTCTCCTGAGACCTGTGACAAAGAGATCTGGGCAGCATGGCTTGGTTCCTCTCTTATGGGGTTGTTTCTTTCTCAGGAACAGCTCAGAAGATTTTCACATCAGTTTGGTCGCTGCTCCCCGTTAGCTTTGTGCGTTAGACGCGCACATCCGCAGCTAACAACGCGATTTTGTACTACAGCCCATTCGTGCTATTTTCCTCAACAATCCAACTGAATTAGGAAAAATAAACAAGTGCCGGTCTGTCTGCATCTCTGAGAAGCCACCCTTGTCCTTGCTCCCTCCTCGGCCGCGCTCCCCTTTCAGCAGACGGGGCTTTGCCGGTGCAGAGCGGGTGCGCGCCCGGGCCCGGCGCTGTCCGGAGCGCTCTCGGTGCGGCTGTCGCGGCTCGGAGCGCCCGGGCCCGGCGCTGTCCGGAGCGCTCTCGGTGCGGCTGTCGCGGCTCGGAGCGCCCTGGCCCGGCTCTGTCCGGAGCGCTCCCGGTGCGGCTGCCGCGGCTCGGAGCGCCCTGGCCCGGCGCTGCCCGGAGCGCTCCCGGTGC